>VXAU01005777.1:24374-52288 GCA_013399695.1 Formicarius rufipectus | reverse complement strand
GTCCTGAGTGACCAATGTCCTGATCTTCCTGCATGCTGGGTTGGGTCTCTGGCTCCCCATGCTCCGTAACACCTGCCATTTTGTCCCTCGCCTGTCCCTGCAGGGCTTTGCAAATGTGGGTGAACCCCTCGAGCCTGCGCAGTGGATTTTTTAGGTGAGGCACAGCGTGCGCAGAACTGTCCCCACCCTTTACTCCTGAGGTTCATCTGCCAGGGCCCAGCAAGCTTGGATGGTGACAGCGAGGTCCTCAGGATGTAGGTTTAGTTACAATATCCTTCTCTTAGATGGATGGCCTTATAGGGCTAAATGAGCTCCATCTGTCCGGGTGTGGAGTTAGAGTTGTCCCTCTCCTAGAATGGTTGCTGGGAGGCTGGTGAGCCCATCCTGCCCATGGACACACTTTGTCAGACCCTTCAGTTGAGACCTGACCAGTATGGGAGACCCTGCTGGAGTCATAAACCACCGCTAGTATAGCTCACAAGCTCATAAGGGCACACAAGCTTCTCCCCCACGACAAGGGGGTGTCCGTCGAGAAGAAATAACCAAAATAACCTCAGAATGTAGGTTCATCTGTTTTTTTAGATACACCATTGTACAAACTGATAGTTTTAGTATGTTGAGCAGTATTAAAGTATTGAAGAAACAAATCTTGATCATGCAAAATGGTTAATTTGGGATTGAATAATATCTTGACAAGACACTTGAAACAGTACAGACAATTATTTTAGACAGATCAGTGTACTTTTAACTCTGAAACTAAAAATGGAATAAATAAGCCTGTCATTCCAATTAGGTGGTTATTAACTTGCAGAACTGAACATGAGAAGTTCACTTCAGAAAGTATTCTAACATATGTAATTACAACCTCGTTATATTTTCTTAAAGTTCTAGTTAACTTGAATTAAATGAAACTTGTATGTTTTTAAAGAAATTCATGTCTGCTAAAATAGTTTAGAATTTTGGGGTCAAATGAATATATAATATAGGCAAGTCAAACACTTAATATTTTCACTGTGTACTGTGAAATTGTGGAGTTCTTGTAATGTATTTGCAATATTGTTTCCAAAGCTACCACTAAAACCACAGTCGATATGACTGTTAATGACAGGTGTGTGTTCTGGACAGGAATAATCTAACTGAAAAAGCCTCTGCAAACCTGAAGGTGTCTCATTAACAAGGGGAGCTTGTCTGAATCATTTCCCTTCCTTTCAGCCTCAGGAAAGCTGTCTGCCATGCAAGAAAGGAAATTTTAAAGAAAATATTCTTTGCACCTCACTAAAAGATTTCAGATAAAGTAATATTTGTAATTTAAAAGTGTTATAAATTTTGAGATAACTTTATTATTTTATAGAAATGTTTTGCAACAAAATTAAAACTTCAAGGTCCTTCTACAGTGAAAATCAAAGTAATCATTCTGGAGATTGAACAGTATATATATTTTTTAATTATTAAAACTTTTACCAATATGGTTGTAGCAGAGGTAGTTGTGATTTTTTTTTTAAAGAACAACATTCAAGACCAAAAATATTCTTGAAAGAGTTGCTAAGGGAATTGTGATCATCTTACTCACTTTGCATTTGCCCACCTGCCAAGAAATTTACCCCAAAAATCATGTATTTCATTTGCATATTTTGCTGCACAAGTGTCTGATGACTCTTCCTGTGGGCCATGGAAGTCTCTTTTTGGGAGAACAGTGAGATGCATTTCTTTTAAACAAATGTACCCAAAGATAAAAGCAGATGAAGCAAATACTAGAACTAAAGCTTTGAGTAGTACTCCTGCAGTTTTTCAGATTAGTAGGAAATAGCAGAACAGAGATACCTGTGCTCCCCTTCTGTTTTGTAATAAACAGAAATATTTTCCATTTGTGGATAAATATTTTCCTTCTGTGGACTAAGCTTAAATTTTCAGTTGTGTGGCTCTGCCTCATGCAGTTCAATCCCTGCTATGTATACTCAGGTTCTTGCTCAAGTATGATAGGTGGAACAAAAGCATATACTTTCAGTAAAGTTCATTCATAATTCTTGAGAGATGAGCATGGACTTGTAAACTAAGTAGCAAAACTATTAGGAAACAAAATTAGATGAAAAAAGGCCATCCCAGAAGAGTCCAGCTGACCGTAAGATTTTGGCCCAGCTTTCAAGGATTGCTGAGGTTGGAAAAGCCCTCCCAGCCCATCAAGTGCAACCTGTGATTTATCCCCACCTTGTCCCCCAGCCCAGAGCACTGAATGCCATGGCCTGTGACTCCTTGGAAACCTCCAGGGCTGGGTACTCCAAACATCCCTGGGCAGCCCCTTCCAATGCCTGACTACCCTTTCCAGCAAGAAATTCCTCCTGAATTCTCACTTTCTGTGCTCTGATTCCCCCTGCAGAACTGGCACAGAATCTTTTGCTGTCTCAGACTTGTAAAAATTAGTGAATAACCCTCATGTGTTTGGGTACTTTCATATGTCTGAGATGCTTATGATCCTTCTCCTGAATGCTAGAAGTGCCTGTTTCAGCTGGACAGTAAAAAGATAAATTTGATCTTTAACAATTTCTAAATTGCTCATTGTTGGAATAGATGCTGACTGGTAATTTTTCTGTTTAGTGTACAATGACAGTCTTAATAATTTGACCAGCCACAAAGAGAGATGATGGTATTTCTAAGACTTCCATAGTGTCTAAATGTCCTCCAAGACAGTTTATTTAATTCTTCTAATGCATCCACTAATATTACCAACAAAATTGGCAAAAACTAAGTACGTGGTGCTGCTACATAGAATCTATGCTTCCATAAAATACTGTTATTACAGAGCTATGGAGTTGTTTATCCTGGAGAAAGGAGGCTCAGGGTGGACCTTTTCCCTCTCTGAACTCTTTGCCAGGAGGAGGGAGCTGGAGGGGGTTGGGCTCTGCTCCAGGGAACAGGGACAGGAGGAGAGTGAATAGCCTCAGGCTGGGACAGGGCAGGGGCAGGTGGGACAGCAGGAGGAATTTCTGCCTGGAAAGGGTGGGCAGGCACTCAGTGCTCTGGGGTGGGGACCAAGTGGGCATCAGGCACAGGGTGGGCTCCGTGGGCTGGGAGGGCTTTTCCAATGTTAATGATTCTGTGATTCTTGGAAAAATATCCCCTTTGCAGATGTTTGTCACCTTTTAATTGTTACTTTTATAACATTATTTCTCCTTGTGAATCAGGTTGCTACTGTTGGTGGTTTTACCATGCAATTTCTTAATGTTAATTCATGTGAAGTTGATATCCAGGACACAGTGTGATTGATAAACATGTACAAGAAGAGCATATGCTTGTATACCTTAGTATATTTGGAAATGAATTATTCTTTGCAATGAAAACAGTGACTGATCTTGGCAGTGGGTTACAGGGCTGGCTGTGCTGAGCTCCTTGTGGGTGTGGTGGCTGTATTCTTTTTTAACTTCGGACAAAGCCATAAAACTACACTCTAGTCAGTGCCTCTGTCTTTCCGTTGATCACATTCCAGGAAAACAGTCTTGTTCATCCTGAGTTGGTTCTTGCTCAAATTATGAGCATTCAGTGGATTGGGACTATTGTTTCACTTTCCCTGCTTGCCGCAGAAGAATTAGCCAGTGAGTCTTGGTGAGGGACAGAGAGCATCATCCATTCAATCACAGCATTCCCATCAACTGTGGGATCCCTACAGATTGCTGACAATTTCTGATAATATTTCACAATAGTATTCACAAAACTCTAACAGGACCAGAATGCCACCAGGAATTTCAGTTTAAGGTAGAATAATTTTATTTGTCTAATATTGCTTTCAGGCTTTTTCTGCCTGCTTTCATGGTTTACTGCATTCTGGCCAAGACCCAGTGGAGAAATTCCCATTCATAATTGATGGAACACCAAAGACTTTGTATCAGTGAGATTATGCAATATAAACCTCAATTGTGAATAGCAGATGAAATTCTGATTTTCACTATTATCTTTACCTGTGTAATTTTAGAAGTTTAGAAGAAAAAATACTTTCAAACAGGAACCTGATGAGGAAAAAACATCAAAAAAAGAAGAGCTGGAGTTTGTTTCTTTTTGTGTTTTTTTGTTTTGTTGGTTTGTTTGTTTATTTTGTTCTCCACTGTATTTGGGCATGATGAAACGGTACTATCTTGGTCTGTGTCTGGCCTTGATGCCTGCAAGAGTTGGTTCTTTTCTTGCCAAGTTATACAAAAGAAGAAACGGATAATTTGGACTCTGGCCTTGCAGGAGAAACATCTGGGTTCAGAGTGGGGCTAAAGGCCTCTCTCTGGGTGTGTACTGGCCACACATGCCCAGATAGATGTCATAAACCAAGCACATAAAAGAAACCTGGCATTCCCTGCTGTAGGCAGAGGTGTGTGCTGGCACAGAGGACAATGTTGCCTACTGTGGGGACACCTGCCAAGTATGCCAAGCCTATAGAAGTCCAAGGGGGCAGCAGCCGGTCATAATGGGGGTCTTGAGCACATTGGGGTCGGTATGTATAGTGACTGTGTAAGAGGTATGTATATAACTGTATTAGAGTTTTAGTAACTGCATGAACGGTGTATGGGTGAGTGGGAGTTGTCTTGGAATTTGTCCTGGTTTGTTCTGTTTCGTTTTCTAGTTTTTTGTTTTGTTTTGGTTTTGTTTGTTTGTTTTGGGTTTTTTTTGTGGTTTTTTTTGTTTGTTTGGTTGGTTTTTGTTTGTTTTGGTTTTTTTCCCTTTGGTTGCTACTCCTGTGCAATAAATGATGCTTTCTTAAGCTTTTGACAGTGGCTTCGTTTCAGTTTCAACAATCCTCCAAACCCTTCCAGGAACATCCACTTACAGCTCCTGTTCTGTGACAGGTTGTTTTGTCTTCCTCCTTCAATCATCTGAGATGGCCACTGAACTGGCAATTGCTGTTGATATCTGCTAAGGCATATAACATAAAAAAGGTCCTGAACTTTAAGTGTTAGGACATAAAGATTTTGACAGTGCTGCTCTACCGTGAACATCCTTCGGTGGGGACAATTTATCGTTGGAGAATTATACTGTACTGCACAGAGGACACTGATATCTTGTTGCATATTCTGTGCTGCTGGTCTGGATAAGACACATTGCTGTCATATGTTGCTGATTGTAGATTTAAGTGATGCAGGAACTAAAATTTATCCTGCAGGGAGGTGAGGAATATTGATTGTATAAACAAGGTGTCATCCTGAGCTACATTTTCCTAAAATTAAAAGGGCAGGAAGACTAAAACCCACCCATTTTGCTAATGGCATGAACCAACTCATGGAATGCACTTGACTATATAAACTTGGAAATTGTTGGTTAGAAAACTCATAGTGCAGTCAAAAGCACATTCAGAACGTTTAGGTGCCATAGGAGGAAGACATGGAGAAAGATACAATGGAAAATCCCTGTGAACTCCAGTTACCAGCTACTATGTTACCACTTTCAAGAAAAGTGCAATACTTACTGTTTCAGCTTCTTATAAAGATTTTTGCTTTCTTAGAAATGTGTTCAGATAATTGGGGCCATAATGATGCTACATTGCTCCAAGGACAGTGTATATTTATAAGTCTATTTCTATCTCTGTCTTCTTCATTTGTTTATCTCACACTTTATATGAAGACTAACAATAATGCAAAAAGGTCCCAGAGTTCAGAATTCCTATCTGTCCTGGTTATAGTAGCCAGGATCAGTTTTCACTGTGTGGGTGTGTATTCTAAATCCTCTATGTCATTTTTCTCATGAACTGCTCACAGTGGCCCATTGGCAGCAGCTGCCCAGGGCACACCCCACCCCTCAGGCTACTAGCTGGGTGTTTAGGAACTTCTGTGTAATAAGGAAGTTTTCCTGCCTTCACACCCACCTGAGGGGTCATGTCTGCTCATGGGCCATGAGGGATGTCAAAAATATGCCATTGTTCACCTCACAGAGTAATTCACCCATTGTGAAACTCTCCACCCTGGGGGAGGCACTGGGTGTTCCCATCAAAGCCCAAGCAGATATACACTTGGAGTTTTGGGACTGGGGACTTTCTTGTCAGATCCAGAGGAGGAGCAGAGCCTTGATTGTACTGAGACTGCCACCAGACTGCAGTCATCATTTTCACCAGCATGTTTCTTCTTTTCTTTTTACTTTGAACTCAGGAGGACCATGTGGTGCTCAGCACAGGGGTTGGTGAGCTCCATTCTGCTTCTGCCCCGCTGTGCTGAGCTGTACATCTGTTTTTGTGGCATAAACAAATTTTCCTTCTGTATCAGTGTATTTTGTGATCTTTTATTAAATTGTTATTGTGACTTGCAATCCCAATCTGAGTTGGATCGATTTCTCCTGCCAGTTTAACTCTAAACCAGCACACTACCTCATATATCTTTAATACATATGTTTCATGCATTTTCTCACCTCTGTTAGGCAAAATAGTGCTTAATGGGTATAGAAAAAGAAGTTAAGAAAAAATACTACATTGAGTTGGTCTTATTTCAACCTTGTTTGCAGAGTCTATCAGAGATTCAATTCAATGGTTATCAAAGGCAGTAGCTTCACAGGGCTAACTGTTCATTCACTTAAGATTGGAGCTGTTCTGTACATTCTTACTTGAACATATTTGCAATTTGAATAAGCTATGCAAAATATTGTCTTAAATCTCTTTTTGGATTATAAAAAATATCTGATTATGAACAAACAGCTGAGGTTCTTTACTTGTGAGATTTCTACCTTTAGCCTGTAACACTTGTCACTTTAAGAATCCAAACACCTTTTCCCTAGATAATCTATTTTTTATTATATTTTTTTCAGCAAAATAAAAAAATTCTTTCAATTTATAAGAGGAATTTTATGAATTTATAGAAAATGAATAGACACACCAAATCAACCTCTGGAACTAATATTTGTTCCTGTTTGTTCATGCAAATTAAAATGCTGTGTTCAAACAGTTGGGCTCTTGGTGATACATCTGGAGCAGTTTAAGAAATTAAATTGCAACAAATCTTTGTTTTTGTCATTCTATTATTTAAAAGTTCCTTTTTCTTGTCACATTAAAATGCAATAAATCAGTATAAACCCATCCCCCAATAACTGTGTTGGAATGGAAATGCTCAGATGGTTTAAAGTGTCATTATTTTTGTATGTCTTTATTTAGGGAAGAGGAAAAAAATAACTGTCAACTAGTAAGGTTTCCAACAGGTGTACATGTAAAAGGATTAGAATACAGAAGGGGTAAAAATTAAAAACAGTCTGTCAAGATGGACTGTAGCTGACAACTTTTTGCATAGACACAGTTTTAGTGTCTCAGTGAGAGGCTTATAAGCCTTAGCTGTTAATAAGACAATTTGACTGCATCAAAAACAAAACTGAGAATTTATTCTTCTTCGTCTAAAGCTACAGTTGTACTCAGGAATGGTAGAAAAGGCCTTCCGCTCCTCCCCCATGTTTACATTCTTGCATCTTTATGTTCCACTGCTCAGGGATTTCAAAAGCACAAGAAGGAACTCTCTTCACACACAATAACGCATATTTCTAAAACTAATACACTCCATCAGAACTATATAACAACACAAGGTTATAGCTAAATATCAACTAAGATATATTTTATAAAATTAGTGAATTCACACAGTTCTTATTTATTTTAATTTTAACTTTAGTAATAGAACTCTTCCTGTTGTCAATCTCTTTGTCAATCTTACCATCTGAGGAAATGATGCTTCTCAGATAAGTGAACTGCAGGACTGAAATAAACTCTGATTTGCCTATGGTGATGTGAGGATAATGAAAGACTTCCTGAGGTGCAGGTTGGTAGAAAACTTCTGTCTTCTTCAGGTTGACTTCCAGTCCAAAAAGCTCAGCAGCCTCTGCACAACAGGATGTTAAGTGCTGCAGAGCTGTTTCTGTGTGGGCAACGAGGGCAGCATTGTCAGCAAAAACCAACTCATGGACAAGGTGGTTTAGGGTCTCAGTGTGGGTCTTCAGTCTCCTCAGGTTGAAGAGGCTTCCATCGGTACGATACCGGATGTAGATGCCGTTATCTTCATTGAGATCTGCCGTGGCCCTTTGGAGCATCATGCTGAAGAAGACTGAATAGGGTTGGTGCAAAAACACAACCTGGTTTCACACCATTGGTTATTGGAAAGGGCTCAGAGAGAGCATCGCCATATCTGACTTGGCCGCGCTGATCCTCATGTAACGAGATGATCATTTTGAGGAATTTGGGAGGACATCCTAATCTTAATCAACATTAAAAAGAGATTGACAACAGGTTAGCAAAGGCATACAGAGCTTTTGGAATACTCCATAAGAGTCTGGTGCAATAAACACCTGAAAAAAAGTACAAAGATCAGTGTCTACAGAGCCATCGTACTGTCTACTCTTCTATATGGGTCTGAATCTTGGGTCATCTACCGCCACCACCTGCGACTCCTCGAACGCTTCCACCAGCGCTGCCTCCGTACAATCCTAAACATCCCCTGGTCTGATTACGTGACTGATGTGTCTGAACAATGCATGTTCCAACAATGGACTATTTATGAAGACATCCCAACAAGAATCCCATTTATAGTGAACTGTAAAAAGCTAAAAATCTATGTTTAATCATGAATTTGACTTGCTAAAGAGAGAGGAATGTCCAAACACAGAGAGAATAAGCATATTTATTGATTTGATTCACACTCAGGTTCACTTTCAAGTCTTTTTAAGTTCAACAGAAATAAACAATCGGATTTATTAACTATTAAAACATTAAGCTTTTTATTAGTGTTCAGCAGCCTCATGGAACATAAAGTGTTTTAGTTCTGCAAACAGTTCTTGCTGCAGAGCTCCCCCAGAACCCTGAAGGTTGGTGTCTTTGGTCACCTTATGAGCAAGGTAGCAGAGAAACCAGATGATTTGTGTGGGACCGCTTGCTCCTCTTTGGCTTCAGGGACGGTGACACTGCCAGTATATTTTAACTCTGTTTGTTTATCTCTGTCTGTGACTATCAGTGGAATAGGCTGAGTGTACCAGCTTGACAGGTGACAGCTAAAACCAGTCACATTCAGTGGCTGATTTTGCCTGTCCTTAAGCTCCGTTTTGAATTACACAGTACCTGCACAATGCCAGAGATCAGAAATGAGCCCCAGTGAAACAACACCTTCTGGAACAGGAGAAGCAGCACAGATACCTCTTTTTTCATTCCCTGGCAAACATGGACTTACCCCTTCTGGCCCCAGCAGCCGGGTTTCCGAGCCAGAAAGGAGAACTTAAGACCATTAATTGAAATGCATCTCAAGCTTATGATTTCACATCTTGAGACAATAAAATGAATGAAACCATAAGGGAATCAAACAGTGAATTTTGTACCTGTGATTTCATTCAAGTAAAAGAAAACTGTTTACATTATTTGGAAAAGAACCCCTTGAATTGGTGAAGGGAGTATACTTGACTTTGGATGCAAACAAGGTAGCATGGATGTGACCTGTATCTTACAGTTCATGGGGATGGTTTGCCAAAAAAACCCCGAAACATTTATCTGCTCAGCTTTGCTTTTAAGACAACAAATGGCTAAGTAGCCCAACTCTAGGTAGTATTTGTATGTCTAATTTGAGTTCCCTACTCCTCTGCTTATTTGTGCATGTGTTAGTTATTCCCAAATTGCCACAAATTGTCTGCAACATGTAGATCCTTTAGGATTTACAAGCAGAAAGTAAGTATGTTGCATAGTTTTGAAATGTTGCTCGAGGCATGACAGGGAATGTAATTTCCAAACTGGAATATGAAAGAAGTGTTTGTAGTTCCCTGAACTGAAAGAGATTAAATAGGGCATATCTTTGTCAGGTTCTACTGACATCAACCAATATTAAGTTACATGTTTGAATTTTTAGTTCACCTTTCTTGAGGTGAAACTTGGGCTAATAAAGAATAATGTCACTTCTTTTTATTCTGAAAACATTACACTGGAAGGCATATTTAGAAAGTGAACAGCATTTTTTAAGAACAAAAGAGAGTAAGACCTGCATTTGTTTTAAACACACATTAAAAGAATTAATTTTTTTCATTCTTTTTATTCTATATAGGAAGAATGTACCTATTTTTTAAACTACATATTTCAACTGTTCCTCCTGAATGACTATTGAATCTCTGTGTGTAACAAACTACTTAGATAATACTGATTTTTTTATGTCAACCTCTGCCAGTTAATCCCTCATCTTTCTGGATTTAGATTTTAGTCAATTTTTAAGATTTTGAGATGAAAATCCTCCTCTGTACCATATTTAGATGTCACAATCAGAACTCATGTAATCCCCCTGAGTTCCAGGAGTGATTTGCCTTGTTGCTTTATTACATAATGAAGATTCCATAGGGCTTAAGCTTAAAAAGCTTCCTCATAAACATGAGGAAGATAAGTCTGATTTTTGCCTCATTTAGACAAGTTGCATGCCAGTTAAAGGAATATTTAAATGGATTACAAGGTGGAATTATCAGAAAAGTTGTTGTTTCAGCTTTCCTATCATCCTCCTACTATTGGGCAGTTTTTTGAATACACCAGAATGTCTGTGCCAATCACATCAATACTATCCAAAGAATTGTAGAGTTCAACTGTTTAGTTTTGTTGTGCTTTTTTATTCTTTTACAGACACAGAATAGCTAAAAAAAGAAATATTGATAATAAATGGAAAGGTGATTAGATCAGTACATTCTTATTTTTATTTTCTAGACCTCCAACCATTCTTGTCTCCGCTAGATTCCTTCCAGTCAATTAATTTGTATTTTCACAGAATATTAAAAGTGCTGAAAAAAGTAAAAGGGTTGTTTCAATTGACTTGCATAAAGTCTCACGGATCTAGTAAGACATTCACCTATTATGAAAAGAAAGAGGAAGGGGATAATTCTAATTTTCATTTGTGAATTGCTACAAACCCAGATTTTATTCTGGTGCTCTATGTAGCAGATTATTTGTACCTAAATTTGAAACTTAATACTTTTACATATAATACTGGTTTATGTCTGTTTCTTCAATTTATTGAGATCATCTTGCCCTCTGAGATGGTCACAATCCTATATCATATTATCATATTTTAGGAGTAAATTATGTATTTTATATATATATATATATTCTTGGGCAAAAACTCTACATATCCTTTATTCCAGGATTTATTGGTGCACTTGAGAATGTGTACGCTACCTGGAACTGTTCACCTGTGACAAATGCTCCTGCCGCTTTGCAGTGCTCTGTGGATGGGCAGGCAGTGTTTGGCACAGTGGATTCTGTAATGCAGCTTCCAATGATGTGTAGTGTGTTTCTTTACTGACCAATTTTGCCTTTTCTGTATTCATGAAAGTACTCAAAATTTTCCTCATTTCTTTTTCAGCCAGTACAGTTTCTTGGGCTTCAGTCAGCCCTTAAATATACCACTGGTTTATGATCTTGCAGAAATGTAATTCACAAAGCATCTTATGATTAATCAACAAAGTCGTTAGATTCTTCTTGAATGTTTCTAGTGTCAGGTCCTAAAAGTTTTCTGGGAAATGTGGCAGTGCTATTATATATTCTCCATAAGCCCCCCCAACCTAAATTGATGGTTTGATTATGACAAACTAGAATATGTTACTGCACATGTAAATACAGCTATGAATTTTTGTAGGAATCCTTCTAACAATTCTTTCTTCAATACTTCAATTTTTTTAACTTTTACTACTTACTAGTACTCTGTGATGAACATTCAGATGTTGTGCCTTGAGCATGCAGTTGGTTTGACACTGCAATTAGACAACCTCTAATTAGAAATCTGAACAAGTTCATATCATGTCAGCAAATTATTAAAAAACACTGCTTTTACAGCTGCACTTCCCAGGATCACAGTTGTTTGGGTCGGAAGGGATTTTGACAATCATCTTGTTCCAACCCCTTGCCATGGGCAGTATTGCACCAAAAAGGGAGATGGATGTTCATGACTTACTTTTTATTGCTACAAAATAATGACAGTTTTTAATCCATCTTTCTAATCCAGATTTTCTAAAATTCACATCAATATGTTTTAAGAATAGAAGCAATATGTATGGAGTATATTTAATATCTTTAACTATATCAGTATTTTTATGATTTTATAAAACATCAACTTTATTACAAATTTTATCTTTAGGTCTACAGTGTAATAATATTTACTGATGGACTTTTATTTGTGTGTGTGATTCTTAATTTTTAGTTGTTCTCTAATATTACATTCTCAATTATTTATTTTTAGAGTAATTAAGGATTGGCCAACTTGAGAGTTGATTTGAGAAGTGTGGACACACTTGTGCCAGAGAAGGCTGGAGACTTCCTTCCTTAGTTCAATGAGATCTGCAGGTCATGCCACACTAATGCCGAATGCAGGATGACCAAGGACACAGTTTTGCAGGTGATAAGCTCTTTGTACAAATGCTAAAGATGGATAGTTGGGACACCCATAGTGGGATAGCTGACAAGTGGGTGGAAAATAACTTGCATTGGCTCTGCTTCATTTTCAGGAATCTACATAAAAATGTATTTCCCATGTTTTAGACTGCTTCTGTTTGTATAATACTGCATTATGTAAGGATAGGGATGTAAAAAGAATTGTTAGATAGGAATAAACAGAAAACATCTTTTCTAGGTGTAAGGGGCAAGGCAAGGGAGTGGTAGCAAGGCAACCAAGGCATGGGAGGTTTGGCAAGGCAAGGGAGCAGTAGGCAAAGCAAGACTGTAAGAAGGAAATCACTCTCTTCCAAGCTTTCACTATTTTCTTTTTAAAAGTTTGTTAGTAATAGCTTATTAATTCAAGTTCCTTGCCTTCTTGTTTCAGTTACTTTTTCTTATAATCTTCTATTGAGGTTTCATTTATTTGAGGAGACAAATGTGACTGTCATTGCAAATGCAAATCCTACAATGCCAGCTCAGTGGTGTTTAATGCAAAACTACATAGCATGGGAGAATACAGACAACTGCTCGTCATTGTGTTCCTACTGATTCATCATGGGTTAAAACTCTCCAAGTCAATATAATAATTAAAATACTTCTGATATGCATTTTTAAATATTGAATGAGATTTATGCAGTTGAGAAAGAGTTGTCCTTTTTATTGAATAAACTTGAAAGGTTTTTGTTGGAGTGGCATAAATCCCATTCATATACCAAATGTTTCTGAGATGTTCCAGTCAACCTTACACTTATGATCACAGAATACCAGAACAGGTCAGGCTGGAAGGGACCGCAGTGACTCATCTGTTCCCACCTCCTGCTCCAGCAGGCCAGCCCAGAGCACAGGGCACAGCACTGTGTCCACAGGGCTCTGCAGTATCCCCAGAGAGGAGACTCCACACCCTCTCTGCTCTCTGCTCAGGGCTGGGGCACTGCCCACCAAAGAAGTTCTTCCTGCTGCGCAGGTGGAACTCGCCGGGCATCAGTTCCTGCCCGTCCCTGCCGTGCCAGGGCTGTGCCCCCCGAGCAGAGCCCGCTCCCTGCTCTGCCCCCTCCCTGTGGGCACTGCCGGGCACGGGGAGTCCCCTCTCAGGGGGTGCTCTGGAGGCTGAACAGCCCCGGCTCCCTCAGCCTTTGCTGCTCCCAGAGCTGCTCCAGCCCTTGGGCATCTCGGCAGCTGCGCCGGCCCCGCTGCAGGAGCTCCCTGGCCCAGCTGTGCTGAGGAGCCACAGCTGGACACAGCCCTGCAGATGTGCCTGCCAGGGCTGCCCAGAGGGGCAGGAGCCCCTCCTCACCTGCTGCCAGTGCTCCTCCTGGTGGGATGATTTCCTAGGCGGTAATTCATAAGGCGGGTTCATGTCTTAGTAGCTTTATTGTGGTTTCTGTGCAGTGACTGCTGGTGGTGGTTATTGTACCTAAAGACAAAGAAAACAGACTTCCACTAGAGTCAAATCCTGGTTTCAAGCTGAGTTCACAGTTTGCTCAGTCCTGATTATAATTTACCTCTTAAAAACCTTAAATCCTTTCAAATTAGCAATTAAATCCAAGGTTCTATAAAGCTTAGACAGGATTGCAAATAAGTGCTTGCTCATATTCCAGGATTTTGAAATACATTCTTGAAAACTGAGTTTGTGTCAGGACAGAAGAAGGCCAAAAAAGAGTGGTTTGTAAACTCTTGTGTTGCATTCTGATTTAATATGGTGGTAGTTTTCAGTCCTATGTTGTCACAAATCACTGTGTTAAGCATAAAACTACCTCAGACTTAGAGAAAGAGAAAGTTTTGCAGTTAAACCAGTCAATAGGAACGTGCAGTTTAGGAAAAAAAGCTGTGTAGTATGGAAGATATAATTGCCTGATTGTATAGAAAATGGATTGAAATACACCTTGCAATATGTATATGAGAATTCAGGAAGATTCACTGAATATGAGAACTCAGGAAGATTTACATAAATGTGTGAGGGTTTTGTTTTTGTTTTGTTGGTTTGTTTGGGTTTTTTTGTTTTGGTTTTTTTTTTTTTTTTAACTGAAGGAGGCATAGTGAAAAAAAACAACCAATGAACCAAAAAAACCCCAAAAAAACACCCGTAGTTTTAGGTTGAACTGTTCCACTTATAATACTCTGCCTTCCTTTAACAGAGTATTTGTTTTCCTATCCACTATATGTTATTTTAAAATTTTATAATTTGCATTCTGTCAAAAATAAAAAAAATGTAATACATTTAATAAAGTAAAACAACCTTGAAATATTTGCAAGAAAATGGGTCCTGCAGTAATTAATGTTCTGTTCAACATAAAATCAATTGGTTATGTGGTTTTCTGAGTACATTTAAAAGCTACCACACCTCCTGAGAAATGGAATAGGAGAAGAAGGTTGTTCTGAAGAATTTTAAGAGTTTTATTTATATGATCGTTGCTTGTGGTGAATAGAAAAACAAACAACTAGAAAGAACTCAGCTCACTGCCAGCACTGAAAATAAGAATTGTAGTTAAGTTTCATCTACAGGAGGAAAGCAGAAACCATGGCACACAAAGGAGATGTTTTTAGGAAAACCAGGAGAATCTGAGTTGGAGTTGTCTTTGCTTCACTGTGGCATTATCCCATTACTCATGGTACCTTCTCTAGTTTCCCATTACTTTCCTCTCTGCTTCTGTACCAATACATCCCAAAGAGGAAACAGTTGCCCTAACAGGCCTAAACTCTTGGGTGGCAGTGGTTGGAGCACACAGCAAAAAAGGAGTAACATAGTGAAAGTTATGAATTACCACAGGCTGTCCATCTGAGGTTACCAATGTCCAGCTTTCTCTCAGTGTAAGCATAACATGCTTTTTATAGTACAAAAAAGTACTGCAGGCTTATTTTTTGCTTTGAATATAAGGTTATAAGTTTTTTTAAAAGAACTATTACTTTCTGATAAAAAGTAGTAATGTGCTGTTTAATGCTGAGCTTTAAAAATTGCACAAAATAGAGCAGAGAATGTTCCAAATCCAGCTACGGTGTCTGCTAAAAATGAAGCTTTTAGCCTATCCCGCCTATTACTTGCCAGAAGATAAGGATCAGATATTTAAGCAGCAGAATAAGTTGCTTGTTAGTACTTGGGTAGCTTGGAAGAAGTGTGGTGGTTTTCACCTGTTGTCCACCCAAACCTCCATGTCCCCCTTTTCCAAGAGAGAAAGGAAAATAAGAAAAGGCAGAAAGCATCTGAGAGAGATATGTATGCACGTATGGCTAGACTTCGCGAACGAAGATTTGGGAGGGTTTTTACCCACACAAAGGGGGTGAATCCCTCAAGCCTGCACAGTGGATTTTTTAGGTGAGGCACAGCGTGCGCAGAACTGGCCCCACCCTTTACTCCTGAGGTTCATCTGCCAGGGCCTAGCAAGCTTGGACGGTGACAGCGAGGTCCTCAGGATGTAGGTGTTGAAGTCAGAGTTGTCCTTCTCCTAGGATGGTTGCCAGGCAGCTGACGAGCCCATCCTGCCCGAGACGAGTGTTGCATTGGGTGGGAATTGAACCCGGATCCCCCGTGTGGCAGGCAAGAATTCTACCACTGAACCACCAATGCTGCCTATCTGATTACTTACAAGATAAGAACTAACACTAAAAAGTAAGAAATAAATCAGTCTTTAAAACACCTTTCTCCTCCCACTCCTCCCTCTTTCCAGCAGTTCAAGGGAGCAGGGAATGGGGGTTTTGCAGGTGGTTGTTTTTTCTGCCATTGGTCTTTTCCTGTGGGTCACTCCATGGGGTGCAGTCAGGTCTTCTCCACAGGTCATGGCCACAAGTCTCTTCCAGGATCTTGCTCCATCCTGGACCTCCCACAGGGCAACAGCTCCTTCAGGCATCCACCTGCTCCTCCATGGGTTGCAGGGGGGCATAGCTTTGAGTCTTTTCCCCCATGTTCCAGCGTGGGGTCCCTCCTTCTCCTCCTCCTGCTCCAACCTTGGTCTCTGCATTGTTATCCCATGGCTGGAATTTCCAACTGTGCAACACTCCTAAATTCTTAAATATGTTATCACAGAAGAGTGACTGTCTTTCTTAATTGGCTCAAATTTGGCCATCAGACAGGAAGTTCCTCCTAGACATGGATGTCATTGGCTCCACAGCAGCTTCTAACATAAACCATACTGGAAGCCCCCCCTTCTACCAAAATCCAGCCACAGAAACGTATGACAAGAAGAAATAACAAATAATAAGGAAGATGATATTCTTTTCCTCCCTTTGAGAGATAACAAGTACTTGCACCAAAGTTCACAGGACTCTGATCCCATATGACCAAATAGGCTGAATTTGCACTTGTTTCCATGGGTCTGCAGACCATACTAAAAATTGAAAGAAGAGAGCTGAGTAGGTACCAGACTCATTCCCATGAATAATGTAGGACTGATTATGGGATGTATTCAGGTATACAGCACTATATGATTAAATTTTGCAAGGAGATAATGTTTGTGTTGTAGCAATGACAGGAATTCAGTGAGCCACAAATACCTCACAATCCTGAACTCTGGGCAACCGCATAAAAAAAAAAGAAAAAAAAAATCCCTGTGTCTCATGATGTGGGAGTACAATCTGATTTTCTTTTAAATGGCCATCAAGCAGCATTGAGTGACACTGTATAGAGACCTGAGAGAATTATTTCTTACAAGAGCTTTGGAAGGACCATCTTGTTATTATAACATCTGACTTTAGTGCACATGGTCACAGCTTAGGAAGGCTCCCAAATGTGCTGATAAAATCTGTACAGCTGATTCTTCAAGTAATTAAACATTGTCTAATTTTTTTCCATCCTGCTCATTCTCTTTTCCTAATAGTACCTATGACAACAAATGTGGCATCTTGGAGACGGTCTTGTTTTTCCTTAAACAAGATGATGAGTAAAACCTCTCTGTACTTAAAGTTATTTGTCTGGATTCTATTCCTCATCTTTTACTTAAGCTAAAACCTCTGACTAAGATTGTTAAATGGGAACTTTGTTCGGATGGAGAAGGTTGAATTGACCATTTACTAGACCTAGAATCTTGTACACATTTATAAAACATGAGTAGGGATGTTGGGAAATGCCCATGTGCTCATTTATGTATTCTGAATTTTGCACTGCACCTAATTTGTATGGCTTTAAACAACCAGGGGAGAGGCCTAATCAACCACCCATGGTGACACATTAAGACTTGCTCAATTTTGTTGCTCAAATTCCTCAGCATATTTGAAATTAATTTAACATAAACAAAATACCAAACCCTGTGACGTGGGGCAAACAATTAAAAAAACCCCTCCAAAAGCCCTATGCTATTCTGGGAACTCATAATATTTGCTACTTCCAAGTTTTTTTTTTCAGGACAATTGAACTGCATTGCACAGCTTTTCCTTTAAAAGTAAATGAGTCCAGAGGAGTGTCCTCGTTGTAGGAGCCAGAACCAGTTTGTCATTGTGGGGGTGTATATTCTAAACCCTCTATCTCATTTTTCTCATGAATTGCTCACAATGGCCCATTGGCAGCAGCTGCCCAGGGCACACCCAGCCACTCTGGCTGCAAGCTTGGGGTTTAGGTGTCGGGAGAGACAGCTGTCAGGGACTACTGAGAGAATGATTTTTAAACTGCCTGCTGCTACCACAAACACCTGTTGTATACCCTTTGCCATAGAGCTGCTGTTTCTACAAGTTTTTATACGGTTTAAATGTTATAGTTAGGATAAAAGATAGGTAATTAATACCATTCTATTACTTCTGTATGTCCAACTGTTCTGCTTTGTTCTGGGAACCCCGGTTACAGCCCCCTGATTGGTTCATGAATCCCTAAAATCTCATTGCCTAGCTGGTGGAGCAATACAGATCCACCCTATAAGGCTAAGCCACCCCAGTTTTCCCTTATAAGTCACAAACCTTCCCTCCCTTTTCCTTTTGTGTCATGGTCCGCCCCTAACTCCACCCAAGTTCTAGAACCCTCCGACTGGACCCTGTAAGTATCCCATGCTCTCCTTAATAAAGTGTTCACGCCTGTTGACACCCTCCCCTGCATGGACCATGTCCTTCTTTCCCTTCCAGACCGCGACATTTAGGAACTTCTGTGAGATAAGGACATTTTCCTGTCTTCATACCAATGACTCAGGTGGGATAACTCCCCTCCAGGGAGCCACCAGCACCTTCACACCCATCTGAGGGGTCATGTCTGCTCAGGGGCCATCAGGGATGCCAAAAATATGCCATGATTCACCTCACAGAGTAAATCACCCATAGTGAAACTCTCCACCCTGGGGGAAGGACTGGGCGCTCCCATCTGAACCCAAGTAGAGATAAGCTTGGGGTTTTGGGACTGGGATCTCTTGTCAGATCTAGAGGAGTAGAGCCTCGACTGAACTGCGACTGCCACTCTCGACCAGACTGACCATAATTTTCACCAGCATGTTTCTTCTTTCTTTTTACTTTGTACTCAGGGGGGCCACATGGTGTTCAGCACAGCAGTTGACAAGCTCCATTCTGCTCATGCCCCACTGTGCTGGGCTGCACGTCTGTTTTTGTGGGTCAAATGGATTTTCCTTCTGTATCAGTGTATTTATTGCGATCTTTTTATGAAATTGTTATTCTGACTTACAATCTCATTCTGCTTTGCGTTAATTTCTCCTGCTGGTTTACCTTTAAACCAGTACAGAGGCACCAGGATGGTCAGAGGACAGAGCAGCTCTGCTGGGAGGGAAGGCTGAGAGAGCTGAGACTGTTCAGTCTGAAGAAGAGAAATTTTGGGGTGACCTCATTGTGGCCTTGCAGTGCCTGAAGGGAACCTGCAAGAAAGATGGAGAGAGACTACTGAAAAGGGCCTGGAAGGACAGGACAAGGGTGGCTTCACACTGATCGAGAGTAGATTTGGATTAGATAAAACAAAGTCATTGTTGGCTGTGAGGTGGTGAGGACCTGACACAGGTTGGGCAGAGAAGCTGTGGCTGCCCCATCCCTGGGAGTGTCCAAGGCCAGATTGGATGGGGCTCTGATATAAAAACAAGTCAATGGAAACTAGTAGAGAAGAAAATTTTGCTATCTGGCTTAAATAAATGAGGCTCCTGAAATCAAGCTGTGTAGATCAGGGAAATCCCTACAGATCCATTTTTACAGTTTTGGTATGGCAGAACTAAAACTCTGACTACCTGAAAGCTGCATCCAACACTTACTGCCATTGGTATCAGGCAATCAAATACTGTCTCGTGATGAAGCACTGTGTGTGAAACAGGGAAAAAAGTAAATTTACTAAACTGAGAAACTATTTTGTTCTTGATTCCTCCCAAACAAGGGAAGGAAATGATCCTCCTACAATTGACTCCTTTAAGCTCAAAGCATCAGGGTAGAAAGTGAACCTCAGGTCCCCAAAAAGGGAATGTTTTAAGTATTAAAGAGAATGTATTTCATGTATTCATGAAGCATTTCATGCCGCACAAAAAAGTGTTGAAACCACCTATCAAGAGTATATGTGGGGGGAAAATGAGGCTAAGGAAGAGAACAGTCATCTGGAGACAGCCCTATTTGATTATCTTTCATGTGTTTTTTAGCGTGAAAGAACACTTGAATTGACTAAACCCAAAGTGAAAAGAGCTGTGAGTCTCCTTTTGAAAGTGTTGCTCACACAGAGGGTAAATATTGTTTTGAATTTTCTCTACAGCATTAGAGTAATGTTATCCATGACAGAATTACTGGTGGTTTTATATATGTATTTTAACATAATACCCTTTACTACATCAATGTTTTAATCTAGATCTTGCAAAATAAAGCAAAAAAACTCAGATCGTGAGGGTAATTTTTCCATAAAGAACCTGCCTGGTGTTTATGTAGCTCTTTTTGCATTTTAATTGACCCATTAATTGCTTTCAAAACATGAATTTCATGCACTTCTTGCTCTCCCTCAAGGTCATTGGTGAATATCTGGTTGTCCCTTTCCTTTGGAGTGGAGAACAGACTATTCTGATATGATTCCTGTTCTTGGAATAACATATGGACTGTGAATGAAGGCTTTCGTTCACTTTTAGATTTTCATTGATCTAACACAAGCCTGCCCTTTTTGACTTCAACAATTACTAAAATGCAGAACAATAATTCTGTCTTATGTAAAATTTTGTATAATGCTGTGAACAAAGATGTGAAATTGCAGAAGGGCTAGAAGAACTGGTACCAGAAATAAGATACATAATGTTGGAAACATAATGACCTATGAAGTGAATACATTGAACTAAAAAAGCTATGCTGAATGTTCCAGAACAGATTATAAACCTCTATTTGCTTAAGGTGTAAGGCAACATGGGGGTTATTTCTAAAATTTAAGGAGTCAATATCATGACCCTATGTAGGCAAGATATGGGTGCTTTCCATCTACACAAGTGCTGTGGTTTTCACAGGAATAAAACCCTGGTTCCTGGTGCGGAAAGAGCTTTCTTACTTTGTAAAGAGACCTCTGGAGACTTTTCTGGAGACATTCTGTGATATGCAGCTGTGTTACAAACAAATGTATTAGGTCACTCAAAGAATCCCTGGCAAAGGTATTGTCAAAAGCAAGTTTAACATAATAGTGAAGACATGACAAAGTTCATTGGCAAGGTGTGCTGTGCTACTACTAGATGGTTAAAGCACACAGAGAAAAATTGGACTAAAACCTAAAATCCATCTGAAACGGAAATCAGCCAACAAAAGGATCTACATGGGGATTGGGGATGGAAAAATGTGGGGATAAAATGGAATAAAGGAGACTGTCCTGTTGAGTCTTGAGGTTCAAAGGGGACCCCCTTGCCAACCTTAGTCCTGCATTTGACTAATGGTTTAGGCCTAAAGGTTTAACAGCACTGGAACTTAACAGCACTCAATCAATAGCCTGATTTAAGCAATTTAACAAGAGATTCTGTAGAATTTACTATAGCACAAAAGTAACTCATTTACAGGTCTAACTTATGAATCTAATGTATTTTAGAATCTGAGAGCAACATTCGCAGTACATTTGGTACAGCATATCAACACTCACCCACACAGACCTACGGGGTATGTACAAGGTATACAGCTGTGAAAAATTCCCCTCAAAACTGACTCATGTCAGATGTCTTTGTATCTTTCTAATGGGTGAAGGGTTGAGCCTCAGCAGTGGGGTATCAGCCCAGGCTCCACTGTCATCATCAGTGACAGTCCAAGTATGGCAGCCTTGTGAGTCCACTGGCTCTGAGAGGCTCCACTCAGAGTGACATGTTGACCACAGCCCACTGCAGTCCAGGACAGCTCCAAGGGTCTCTCTCAGCACTGTCATTTGCAGGGATGCAAGAGAGTTGGCTTAAGTCGTAGTAATTTTCCACTTGAGTTGCAATTGAGGTTGGTAACTTTTCACTGAATGTTTGAGAGCAAAACTGTTGTTCCACTGGGATTGTTATTCAGACAAGAAAAATAAGTTTCCAAGGCTGTTTGCTGGAGAGCAGAAGCTTGTTATCCAGCACTGGTTCCGGGAGCAGTGTCTTTGATAAGCTCCAGAGGAGCTCAGCCCTGGGGCTGTTCATCAAGCCCTAATGAGCAGTTCTGAGATCCCAGCCCTGCTCCAGGAGGGGTGGGAGATGTATCATCACCTGCAGACTCTGAGTCCAGAAGGGTTGATAAGTTTGAAAGATGGAATTAGATGGACTTGATCACTTACATCAAGTGCTAGAACTATACCCATTTACCTTTTGCTGCAGCATCCTTGCATGGCCAGAGGTAAGTAATTTTGTGCTGCCAGATATGTGGCTTCGTGTGCAACCTTCTCCTTTGCTGTTCAGGTTTATCTATTAACTCCACTCTGTAAGCCACACGTGCTCTGGTGTCCTGCAGTTAAGGTTGTGGGGTTTGTTTTTTTCGTTACTCAGGTGCTTTGTGAAGGCTGGTGAACAGAGAGCAGCTGGTCAGACTTTACCTGGGTGGAACCCCACAGTGGTTATTTCTTTGGTCTGCTACTGACTCCTCAAAAATGTTTAGAAGCAGCAGGGAAGTGCAGGTGAGGGAAACATGCCTCTTGATGTCTTAATTCAGCAGTGAGCTGACCCCTGACATCACCTCTGTATCGTAATCAAGAGCGTTCACAAACAAGAGACTGGAGAAAAATCATGGCATTGGGTTTTGTCTATTCCATAAAAAGTAGCTGAGTCTGGCTAAAAAAGGGGTGGCAAAAAGTGGGTTTCAGTTGAAAGCAGTGAGAATTTGGTCTACACAGTGAGTTTCAGGTGTTAGATATCAGTAACACTGAAGGAGCAGAACATGAAATAGCAATTACAGTGGAATTTAGTATATAAGGTCTGGCTGCAATTCCAATATATATTGATAATCACCGGTCACTGATCACTGATTTACTTTAAAAAAAAATGTTAACAGAATCTTTAAATACACTCAAGGAGGATCATTTACTCCCCTTGTTTGGGAGGAATCAAGACCAAAATAGTTTCTCAGTTTAGTAAATTTATTTTTTTTCCTGTTCTACACACAGTGTTTCATCACAATACTTACATACTCTCTGGTTTTGTTCCCTGCTGCTGTATGTATAATTAAATGAATGGTGGGGTTATGTTTTCAGTGGCAATAGAAAGATATCTGCATTTTGATTAAAATTCATTGGAGAGAGAGTGACAAAGATATAACATGGTATTTATTTGAATGATGCATTGAGCTACGGTGGGTTTAAGTAGTGCTTACAACTAGCAAAGCCAGGCAGGCACTGTGAAGGTCTTTTTAAATTGAAGGGGACATTCTGGTAGCATTTGCTGTAGATTTTTTGCTAAATTACTGGTAATTTTCTGTGCTCCCATAGTTGTATAATCACTCATGGCCAAAGCAATGTACTGGGGAGCCTAAAAGGAAAGGGATTCAATCAGACCATGTCTGCATAAACCCAAAATGTGAAGCTAGGAATGAAAAGGGCAAATTTATGAGAGAGTGTTTGGCTCATCTTGTAAGAAGGGAAGTTTAGTATTTATGTTTCAAAGTGGCTTATAGTAAACTGGTTTATTTAATGTCTTGATGGTGACTGTTTTGCCACAGTGATTAAGATCTTAATCCCCTGGTTTGCACTTATTCCTATTGCATTAAAATAAAAAAAAATAATAAAATCCTTAGTTCAAAATAAAGAATGAACTCTTGAGAGCACAAAATAGGTAAATTTGCATATGGCTTCTACAGCACTGTCTCCATTTTGAACAGGTGATTTCCTAGATAGCTCCTTATCAAAAAGCTTCTTTGTAATGTTTTTCTGTCTGTGAAAAGGATAAATTATCTTTAAGTCTCCCTTTTGTCATTGTCATTATATCTGAGAGAGAGAAATGGACACTTTGAGTTGTTCCTGAGGATTTTTTGATACAAGAAGAAGGTTTGTTGTTTCCTTTTTTTCACAGAGGAAATTACTATAGCTCATTAAAAATCATTTAAGGATCTTAAGATGTAAAGATATTTTCTCAGTGTCTATGTCTAACACTTATGTGCATTTGGCATTTTCTAGAATTAGCACAATGCTTTAAACTGAAAGAAAGTAACTGAAAATGTAAATTTAACAAAACTAAAAAAATGTGAAAAATCACCTTTAAGAAACCCAGAATCTAGCTACAGGGTTTTAGGTTTTCCTTTCAGAGTAATATTTCATTTCAAAAGGCATTTATTGCTTCTAAAGACCTATGAATTAAAATAGAATTTTGGCATAGCTATTGTATTTTGCTTTTTTGAAATCAAGAATGTCTGAACTCTAAATATTATTTTACATAAAATTTATTCTCATTGTGACTTAGTTTGTTTTGTAGCAGTTATAACTGAGGCATTTTCCCCCTTTTTTGGGGGGTGAGACCAAACAAAAGAAATTCCATTATGTACAGAGATGTAAGTTTTATTTTAGAATGCCTAATTTTCAGTTAAAGTATTGCATTTTAAACATATTAAAGATGAGCTAAGGTTGGGAGCTTCTGCTTTAAGCTTGGTTTTTTATTTCATGAAAGACTTTTTCTACACTTAGTAAATTGCATAATCTAAGCATTTTTTTAGTGAATATAAAGATATTGAAGAAACATATTGAGACATAGTTGTTAATCTGTTGTGCTTTTGCACTCTTGTATGGGATGAGTCATAAGCTATTGAAAAGAAATCACAAACTATTTCATTTTATTAGAATATTAGAAGCTAATTTATTCTAGTGTTATTTGACAGCAGATTCAGAAAAGTCCTTCAGAAATCAATGTTTTCATTTCCACCTGACTTGCCAAGGTGTCATTAACATGTTGGAGAAGATTTTGATTGCTTTTAACTACATAAAAATGTTGAAAGTCAGAAGTCACATAGTCCTATTGTGCTATTTTTTATGATTTCCTTTGTGACTTTTGGGTAAACAAAAATTCTTGCTGTCTAAAATGTTTTTAAACTTTTAAGTTGTTAAGCTTCAAAGAAAAAAGTAGACATATTTACTTTAGTGAGACTAAAAGAAGCATCCAGTGAGTTATGACTCTACTGGATAAGTCTTTTTTACAGATGCACAAAGTGAAATGGCATCCCACAATCTATGAAAATAAAGTTGACGTGAGTCATTATGGGAAAGACTTCACTCCACTGGACTCAATTTGTGTGTTCGTGATCTGTCAGTTTATCTCTAATCTTTAAGCTTGATGAATTTTCCCATTTTCTTTGTGTCCCATGACGAATTCTGTGGTTCAGGTTCCTGAATTTCTGTACTAGGCTGCTACATGTTTATCAGAGCATTTTAGAAGGTACCTCAGATGTTGTTACATATTTTATATCTATCTTTGGCTCCTCAGGGAAGTCTAACCTTGTGCAGGCCTGAGGCAGATCATTGCAGAGGACCAGGAATACCCATGTATTGTCTCAAACATTCCCACTGTTGTGATGGGAAAGTTGCAATGGAAGAAAGGGTCCCATGGAGTTGGGGCAGCTTGTGCTGAGGAAATGTTCTGCTCTGCCCCAAGACTCTGCCCAGCTCCCCTTTCACTTCCTGGAGAGTTTGCAGGGTGCAGAGGGGCTGGACATGTGTCGTGGAGAGGGAAGCATGCAGTCAATCAGTGTGATTGATAAGCAAGCTCCATTTATTATTAGTATCAGACTGTCTTCTTGTGAGGGAGAAGCTTGCATGCCCTTCTGAGGCTGTGAACTTTGCTGGAGGTGGTATGTGCCTCCAGTAGGGTCTCCCATGCTGGTCAGGTCTCAACTGAAGGGTCAGACAAAGCGTGTCCACGGGCAGGATGGGCTCGCCAGCCTCCTGGCAACCATCCTAGGTGAAGGACAACTTTAACTCCAAACCCGGGCAGATGGAGCTCGCTTAGCCCTGTCAGGCCATCCATCTAAGAGAAGGATACTCTAAACCTACTTTCTGAGAACCTCTCTGCCACTGTCCAAGCTCAGTGGGCCCTGGTAGATGAACCTTAGGAATAAAGGATGGGGCCAGTTCCGCATATTCTCCCTCACCTAAAAAATCCACTGTGCAGGCTTGAGGGATTCAGCCACATTTTCAAAGCCCTGCAGTGACAGACAAGGGACAGAATGGCAGGTGATGAGGGGCACGGGGAGTCACAAACTCAACCCTGCATGCAGGTGGGTCAGGACATTGGTCACTCAAGACTGACCCCAGAGATGACAGTCTTGTTTGGCAACATCCTAAATGACCAAGCAACCTTTTGCAAGGAGAGCACTGCTTGCTCCACATGGAGAGGGGCCTAGAAAAGGTGGCCTAACCAAAGCTCATCTACACACTTCACCCAGTTGGAGAACTGCAGCCAATGGGCATCTTCTGATGCGGTCAAACTAAGGCAAAGAGATAAAGGCAAAAACCTGCCTCCCAAGGTTGTTCAAATTGACACTTGTTTGTTGGAACATCAGAACCATGCTGGATACTGTGGATAGTTCTGCCCTAATTGCCCATGAACTGGCACATCTCACCATCGACATTGCCACTCTCAGTGAAGTTTGTGTCCATGTGGTAGGCAGCCTTAAAGAACTACAGATTCTATTGGTCAGGCAAACCCAAAACTGAAAGTTACCTTCCAGGAGTTGGCTTCATGATTAGAAACTCCATCACCTCCCAACTTGAAAACTTGCCAATGGGTCATTCCGATCATGTTATCTCCTTACACCTCCCACTACCCAACAAACAACATGTTGTTCTCTTCAGTGTATATGCCCCAACTCTCCAATCTGACCCTGTAGAAAAAGACAAATTCTACACTGCCCTGCACTGCCTTACCCAAAAGATTCCTGCAGATGATAAGATCATAATCTTTGGGGACTTCAATGCCAGAGTAAGTGCGGTTGTTTATCCCTGGCCAAATGCAAATATCCAGATGCCCCAAAACAACAGTTTCCCCCTCCATCCCAACTGCAGGGAGAAAGAGGGGGTGTGGGGAAAAAAACACAGAAGGTGAAAAGTGGATTCTAATAATACTGGAGCAGTATGAATTTATACAAATATATGTATATACAGAGAAGAAAAAGGAACTTAATATTACTATATGCACACACACAAACAATAAAGAACAAATAAACAAGGTCTACTTCCCAGAGAGAGATGTGCAGCTCTCCTCGGAGAGATAGCAAGATCCACAACCAATGCCCTTCACCACCAGAAAAGGAGTGACTCAAAAAGTCCACCTATCCCCACCTATATCTAAGCTGATGTAAAATAGGATGGAATATTTTGCTTGGATACAGCAAACCATGTAATCTGTCTCCCAGGAAGACCGAAAGTCTAACCACCACACTCTCTATCCCTTATTCCATAATATTTTATGTCACACCTATATCCCATATATGCCTCTATCCCACGCTTATATATGTCTTGTCTCTTGTGATTGTCTTGTTGCACATGGAGGCAAGTCAAACCACCACAGTAGGAAAGAACTCTGAAGCCTGGAAAGGAATACTAGACAAGCATAGTTTTGGAAAGTGCAATGACAACAGACATGTCCTGCTAGAGTTTTGTGAAGAGCAGCAGCTCACCATCACTAACATTATCTTTCTACAGAAAGACAACCTGAAGACAACCTGGATGCATCCTCAATCCAAGCACTGGAATCTCATTGACTGTCTTAGTGCAACAAAGAAATGTTTGTGATGTCTGTCATACCCGAGTGATGCCCAGTGCAGAATGTCAAACAGACCACCACCTTGTGGGTTGCAAACCTAACCTCCACTTTAAGCCCAAACCTAAGAGGGGCAGCATTCCAAGGAGGAGGCTCAAAGTTAACAATCTTCAAACACCTGAAGTGAGAGACAGCTTCCAGGTAAACCTCCAAACTAAACTATGCACATATTTGGGTGACCACATGGAATTCTGTGAGGCTCCAAAAGCAGTGTACGGATCTACACACTAGGTTCAAAGCCCCCTACTCAATGCAGATGGACAAATGTTTCTCACAGATAAAACCCATATCCTGAATCGATGGTCAGAACATTTTCAGACTCTCTTCAGTGCCACTCATGTAGTCCAAGACTCAGCAATTCAGCACATCGCACAACAGCCGGTGAGAAACAAATTGGATATAGCCCATACCAGGGGAGAAACTCTGAAGGCCATACA
>VXAU01005777.1:0-24227 GCA_013399695.1 Formicarius rufipectus | reverse complement strand
GCGGCCAAGTCAGATATGGTGCTGCTCTCTCTGAGCCCTTTCCAATAACCAGTGCTATGAAACAAGGATGTCTTCTTGCACCAACCCTATTCACAATCTCCTTCAGCATGATGCTCTAAAGGGCCATGGCAGATCTCGATGAAGATAACGGCATCTACATCCGGTATCGTACTGATGGAAGCCTCTTCAACCTAAGGAGGCTGAAGGCCCACACTGAGACCCTAAATCACCTTGTCCGCGAGCTGCTTTTTGCTGATGATGCTGCCCTCGTTGCTCACACAGAAACAACTCTGTAGTGCTCAACATCCTGCTGTGCATAGACTGCTGAGCTTTTTGGGCTGGAAGTCAACCTGAAGAAGACAGAAGTTCTCTACCAACCTGCACCTCAGGAAGTCTTTCATCACCCCCACACATCACCATAAGTGAATCAGAGCTTAAGTCAGTCCAGCAGTTCAGTTCTCTGGGAAGTATCATTTCCTTGGATGGTAAGACTGACAAAGAGATTTACAACAGATTAGCAAAGACGTACAGAGCTTTCAGAAAACTCCGTAAGAGAGTCTGGTGCAACAAACTCCTGAAGAAAAGTGCAAAGATCAGTGTCTACAGAGCTATGTACTGTCATACTGTCTACTCTTCCCTATGGGTCTGAATCTTTGGTCATCTACCTCCACCACCTGCGACTCCTCGAATGCTTCCACCAGCGCTGCCTCCGTACAATCCTAAATGTCCCCTGGTCTGATTAGGTGACTGATGTGTCTGTCCTTGAACAGGCAGAGGTCACCAGTATTGAGGCCGTGCTGCTGAGAAAGCAGCTGTGCTGGGCAGGGCACGTCTCCAGGTTGAAGGATCACCTCCCCCTCAGATTGTGCTCTATGCTGAACTTGCCACTAGCTGCCACAAGAGAGGAGCCCCAAAGAGGAGATACAAGGACTCCCTGAAACAACACCGCAACATTGGCCGTATTGACCACCTTCAGTGGTCAACTCTAGCCTCCAGTCAGGAGACGTGGAGACTTACCATGTATAACGCTGCTGTCTGCTTTGAAAACGCACACAGAATCAGACTGGAGGAGAAAAGACAATGCAGAAGGAACCATGCCTTGATAGTACCACCTACAGGGCCTTTCTGCTGTGCCTTTTGCAACCGGACTTACCTATCTTGCATTGGCCTTGTGAACCATCAGCTTGCTTGCTGCAAACATGGGTAGAGCTCTCCCAAATCTTCATTCACGGAACCTAACCATGATGATTATGATCTGAACTTGAGGGAGAAGTAAAAATCAAAATAAAGTAAAATACATGCTATGGCCTAGAAAAGTGATGTAGCTATGATTTACCTTTAATTTTTAAATATGTTGTTATAGTTTAAGAATCTTATGTAATTTTTCTTTCCCCTACTGCCCAACAAGGAGTTAATGGCCCCTATCTTTCTCCACTGCTAAATAACAGAGGGGTAGATGATGAGTGAAGGTGTGTCACCTAGCAACTGTAATCACTGTGGGGGTGTGGTAAGGGAAGAGGGCACTTGGTTTTTGGCCTACCAGGACCAGGGGGGAGGACTGCTGTGGGAGAGGGAGAGATGTGTACTCAGAGAACCTCTGCCCTGCGAGTTTGGTCTCCTTCCCTTTTCTCCCATTTCCAATCCCTGGATTTCCAAGTTCCTGGTGCTTAAGAGAGCAAGAGACATAGAGAGAGAGGTTTGCTACTTGAGACTTTTGTGGCAGGCTTCCTGAGAGAGCCAACGGCTGTCAGCTTGGGCACGAGAAGCTCCACAGCATCGCCACCTGCTGCCCCTAAATATTGCTGCGTCCAATGGGAGCAGAGACTGCTGAGGGGGGAGGTGGGTGCTCAGGGGAGGATTACCCAGCTCAGGGGAGGATTACCCACAGTTTGGTCATTTAGCTCTGTGTCGTGGTCCGGAAGAGAAAGAAGGAACGGTCCACACAGAGGAGGCTGTGTACAGGTGTGCACAACTGTGAACACTTTATTAAGGAGAGCATGGACTCTTATAGGGTTCAGTCGGAGGGTTCTAGAACTTGGGTGGAGTTAGGGGCAGAACGTGACACAAAAGGAAAAGGGAAGGAGGGTTTATAACTTATAAGGAGGAACTGGGGGTGACTCAGCCTTATGGGGCTAAGGTGTGTTATAGGTGTGTTCATTGCCCACTGGCTAGCCAGTGAGGTTTTAGGGGTACATGAACCAATCAGGGGGCTGTAACAGGGGTTCCCAGAACCAAGCAGAACAGTTGAACATACAGAAGTAATAGAATGATAATAATTACCTATCTAATACATCTTTTATCCTAACTATAACATTTGAACAGTATGAAAACTTGCAAGAACAGCAGCTCTATGGCAAAGGGTATATAGCTGGTGGTTGTGGCAGTCTCTAGTTGGCAGCGGACAGTTTCATCCATCGGTAAAAATTATTCTCTTGTCAGTCCCCAGCAGGTGCCTCTCCCGACAGTTCTGGTTGCTTTGTTTCTCTTCAATATATACATAGTTCTTAACTGTTATCTTTTCTATTACCATACCTTAATTAAATTTTGTTTGGAATTTAAAGAAGGCTTGTCTCCTTCTTTCGTTTCTAGTCCAACAAATTTTCTTAATTTCCTCTAAAGTAATACATATGTTTCAGAAAATATCCAGATCAGGATAATTTTTTTCTTGGACGGAAATAAATAGATAGGTGAGAAAAAACAGCTCCCAAAGGAGTAACACTGAAAACAAACCAAAATATCTCCCAGGAGCAATGAAGGTGATCTGGAATACTTTTAGACTTATTTTGATTAAATTTTTAAACTTCTGGGCATTGTTATAGCACTGAAGGTTATTTTCAAAATGATCCAAAACTCTTGGAAAAGCTGCAGAAGACTGGACCATCACTCATCTTCAATAGCAGACAGACAGACACAGACAATTTGGTTTCTCTTAAGCCTTTGGTTTCCCTTTGTCCCCTTTGCATTTTATTGTAAGCTTTAATATTTTAACTTTTGGTTTGTGCCTATAATCTGGAAAATGTTTTTGCTTAGTGCTTTTATTAGGCTGAGTGAGATAAAATGGCTGTTACTACACCCAAAAGAATGTGCTTCACTGCAGTGAAGGTATCAACTGAAATACATGAAATGAGAGGATTAAAGTTAACGTAATAAATGGAGGTCAAAAGATGATGAGGGACCATCTCCTTAGCTTGATTCTTTGCTCTATTTTAATAAAGCTATTCCCAAGTTACTGCTAAAGGAAGGAACCCCACAGGCTCTTGGACAGATAATTTGACATTTAAAATTGTTAATGGGTCAGATTCCTGCCATCTTGCTTCTGTTTGAAGAACAAGGCCTATAAATGTTAATTTTTAATACTGATCATTATTAGTAATTTTTTATGGTTGTTTAACATCTGTAGCTGTCACAGTGTGGTGAGATAGTACTTTTGTATTTAAATATTCTATTATTTTCTTTGTTGTATAGGCATCTGATAAAGTCGAATTATTGGACTTACGTTTAAGAAAGCATATTCGGGGTACTTACTAACTCAAGGCATGAATTTAGGTATTGACAGAATAATTACTTGCTAATTGGTATGTGATGACATTTACATTGGCCTGTCACAACTATAACAGATACTTTAATTGCATCTCAAAATAGTGGTGATACTCCATCATGGTGCCTTCTGCTTACCTGAACGGAACTTAAATTACTTTGAAAACTGATCCTCAGATTGTGGACATTAAAGCTGGGGTTCTTTTGGAATAGCAGTTTCTCAATAAACTATTCCATTCAAAACTAAGTTTTAAGAAAAACTTTCTAGTGTAATGAGTTTAAACTCCTAATTGCAGGATATTTCTGAACTCTTCATTGTATACCACCAGACTATTAAGGGTAATATGTTTTACATAATGATAGCAATTTAGTGAACATTTATCATTGAATTTTTCAGCTTACCATGTTTAATGCTAGTCATTTGAGGATCTAAAAATGGTGCTTCGTAGCCCCAGGGAAACCACATAAGTTAAATCTAATGGCAGACAGTAGCACCTTGGGTGTCTTCAAAGTGTCCCACTTGTGTTCTCCACCCAAAGAAGCAGCAGTTCTCACATCCAAATTCCAACCTTCACAGTTGCTGTCATCTGTGGACTCTAGACTAATGGGCTTCTGAATTTCAAATACCATTGGACTACTCCTGTTTTGCAAAAACATGGACAAAGTGATGTGTACAGTTTTCAAAGCTGAAACTTAGACATTGCAAAACCTGCTGAAGGCTTATGTGTGGAAATGGTGGGTTTGTTTCCAATACTGAACAGTGGGAGATATTAAAATGGCACTTAAATACTTCATTAAAGTATTAGTTTATCGCCATTAAAACAAACAACCCCCCCCAAAATAAACACTGGCAGAGAAAAAAATATTTCTTTGTATTATTAGGATACATAAAAATGTGGAAATAATGGATTTGTCTTTCTTATTATTGAACTCAGTATAGGCTACCACACTAAAATTGGATCTCAGAGGTCACAGAAGAAAAGCTAAAACTGATGAGGGAGATGGGACTAACAGCTGCTAGATCCAAAAACATTTGCAAGGGTATGGAATCAGTTTTAATAATCTTTTAGTCCTCATCATTGAAAACACATATAGAAAGAACAAAAATGCCTCTTTCTTTTTAATTTCTTTCAAATAACACATTTACAGCTGCTTTGTGCACATTCTATTTGGAAATAAGCTTGCTTGGAGCAATGTAGTTTATATGTTTGATTAATCTCAGTAACTGAGGAAACATAAAAGGATTAGTGCCACGTGTCTTATTTCTGCTTCATCCATTAGAGTTTTTAAAGGCAAGGCTATTGGCTTGATTTGCATCAGCAGTGCTTATAAGATATATCAGTTATTTTCCTCAGAGATAAACGTTGTTGCACTGTTAATTGCCTTGCTGTCATCTAACACACAGTCCAGCACAAGATCACAGAATAATTTTCTCTATCTTCCTATATACCTTATCCTGTCAATTAACTTCAGTTTCATTTTTCTCTCAACTGCATCTCTCTGTTCATTCAATGCCTTTCAGATACTTTGCACTTTACTCTTGGTAAAAACACATGGAGAAAATTTTCACTCTTCCAGCCACAAGCAGAGAAATTGTTTCACATTGTGGGGTATTCACCTTCTTCGGACTGTCCAAGATGGGATGTGGGAAAGTTGTATTATTTTTCAATCTTTTTTCACTCATTAATCCACTTTAATTTTGAATAAAAACCACTTGATTTTGAGCCATGTATGTTAATGCACATCTCAGTTCTAAATATCACTTAATAGTTTAAAATAAGTGTAGTATAAAGCATGTGAAACCTTAAGAATCACTAGAATGTCTTACTCTCTGCAAAAACATTAGAACTGTGGAATCTGATGCTTAATTCAAGTCTCACTGTATCAAGGAACCTTTTTAAACAATGTGAACTTTTTTTTTTTTTTAAGACTATTTTTAGAAGTTTTCAGCCTTCTTTCATTTTTAAATCTGCTGCTGAAACACATTTCTCTCTCATCTGTTCTGACTCATCTCTTTCCAATCCCTAATGGCTTCCCCCAGCCTGCCCTTGAGTTATAGACTATTTCTGAAATGCTGTATTGACAACACTTTCTTGCAGTGTTTTCAAAATAGAAAAATTGGCTGTTTATCTCTCAAAGTCCTGAAAAAGGATTTTCTTTCTTAGCATTTTCATGAGGTAGAGGGCCAAGGTTGGTTTCTCATTCCACAATAACATATGGAAAGATAGTATAGGGAAAAGCAATATAGATAAGTGTAATCAAGGGCCGAGTCTTGTAAAGCACTAATGTTTTCTTAGAATTGCAAAGTATTCTGAGCTCCCACAGAAGGCAGTAGAGGGAGAATACTCAGCTGTATCCTCAGAATCCAGACTGTAATCATGCTTAGTGTGTCCCAGTACATATATATTAAAAATCACTATATGGAATCGAGACAGTAGGAGGTATTAGGTGATCCAGCTTGGTGACTTACATGAATAGTTAATAACTTGACTTATTTCTTACATGCACAATGACCAGTAGTAGATCTTGCGCATTTTCACTGATGTTTGGAAGGTCATTAGTAACAACTTTTCTCTGTGAAGAGAAATTAATGAGTGCAACCAAATCACCCTTGATCTTCTCAGTGTAAGTCCATCACTATTAAAAATGTTTTTGTCTTGAATATATACATTTTTGTGTCTTTGGGTTAGGGTTATGTGATCCCATAAAATATGTACATTAGAAATTGCAACATTGTAGCTGTGACAGTTCCATACAAAGATGAACAAGGTAGTTAAAAAAGCCAAGGATATTGATTTTTATTATTGAACCACAATCATATTAATCTGGGAGAAATCTACCGAATTCCTCTCAGTTATTTTCAACTTTGTTTTTTATGAGCCATTTGTTGTGAAAATTTAAAGGAATGCCATATTTCTTAAACATCTTATTGAGAAGGTTGTTCAGAGACACCACTCCTGAAGGTACCACTCAAAATCATGTGCAAAAGGTCTATTTCCTTGTCACTTCTTTTCCATGTTCTTCCTGCACCCATTCTTTCCTCTGCTGTTTAGCCTTTTAACATTCCTACAGTAAAATACTGATGCCTTCCTTTTTTCGTCATAGGAAATTTTCCATGAGAGTGGCACACTGTACAAGTGTTTGTTCGGAAGTAGCCTGGTCTTCCATGTATGACTTTCAAACACAGAATCATTAATGTTGGAAAAGCCCCCACAGCCCACGGAGCCCACCCTGTGCCTGATGCCCACCTTGGCCCCCAGCCCAGAGCACCCAGTGCTATGGGCAGTCCTGCCTTGGGCACCTCCAGGGCTGGGCACTTCAAACCTCCCTGGACAGCCCCTTCCAAGGCCTGACCACCCTTTCCAGGCAGGAATTCCTCCTGCTGTCCCACCTGCCCCTGCCCTGTCCCACCTGAGGCTGTTCCCTCTGCTCATGTCCCTGTTCCTGGAGCAGAGCCTGACCCACCCCAGCTCCCCAGTCCTGTCAGGGAGTTCAGAGAGGGAAAAGGTCCACCCTGAGCCTTCTTTTCACTTTACCTTTTCAACTGAACTATACTGAACTTAGTTTTTAGTAGCCCTATATTAATTTCTAATTGTTCATCTACAAAGAATGACCTGTAAAGCAGTTAGCTACTTCATTTTTCTCTTGAAATTTGCCAGCAAAGCGTTATAGTCTTTCTGGGGGGAAGACACTTCACATAGAAATTTCCTCTCATTTAAACTCTTTCAGGTGTGCCATTACTTGCACCCTTTTCCTTGTTTTCTTACACTTAATTCTTTGTTTTCATTTGCAAGTCCTTGACTGAACCATTTTGAGCAAAAGAGATGAAAAAGCCTGTAAATAATATTGATACATACAGAGTGGGTACAGATGGGTTGTTCTTCAGAGATATTTGTGTTCAATGATGCTTAAGGTAACTCACTACCACAGAAGACAGTCAGCTCCCCTTCTTCAGTCCAGTTACGGTTTTTAATTCTGGCAGAGTATTTTCTCACTCACTCCTCATCCCTTCAGCCAAATGCCATAAGCTCGTTCTGCCTGGTGACTGCCTGGATCTCTCAGATCCTTCTGAAATGAATTCTGAATCTGAGAGCAGAGGGAGGCAAACTGTTTTACTGAGAGAGAGATGAAGTGGTAAAAACAAGCTGGGTTAGGGAGGGAAAAGGTGAATGTGAAGAGGATGAGAAAAACACTCCTTTAGTGCGTCTTAATCAGAGATCCTGAAACGTTTTGCAAAGCCTCTCAGTGCTCTGCAGGTCAGAGGAATGTTGCACACTAGAAAGCTGAGTCACAAAAAGCAGCTGTGAGTGTAGGCTGCCAGTGAAGGAAGCAGCCAGTCCATGACAGGCAAAACCAGTTGCTGCAATAGAACAGTCTGCCGGTGCTGTTTTTGTGGGTTTGATAGATAGCTTCTGCCTTCTCTTTAAACATGAATACTCACTGAGAAAACAGAGATGAGAAAGGGAAGCTATGAAAAGGGCATAAAATTAAAGCTTAAAACCTTTTCATGAGCTGTGAGATCCTCTCACATGGCACTAGAAGAAGCAGAAGTCTTTTGGCTGCCTTAGATTAAGAGCTGGGACAGCAGATCTCGAGTAATCATTCCTTTTATACAGATCCAAGTGACAGAGCTGCCATTTGGTTAAGCCAAGTGAGAGTGTGTCACTAATGAGCGTGATTCATCCCCAAACAAATAAGCAAGGATCCCTTCAGCATTCTAGTCCTAAATAGAATTACTTTGTTTTCTGTCTTTTCCTGTAACACCTGAAGTTTCTAAAGGAGAGAATAGACTTTTCTGGAATAACAAAGCACAGTAGTTTCCTTCAGGAACTTTGATTTAAATAAAACTGAAGTGTTTGGCCTTAGCAAAATAAAGTAAGAATTAGAAGAGCCATGTCTAACAATGATGAGACTGCTATATGGAGTAGCACTTCCAGATTGCAGGAATAGCTTCTCATTGGGTGTCCTAGTAAAAATGAAAATTCTGTACTTACTTTCTTCAAAATTTGATTTTAGATTTTATACTGGAAGTGTTTTCTAAAGGAAAGACTTTGCCCAGTCTGATCATAAAATAGAGCCTTCTCTAATATGTAGTGAAAGGACCTTGATTATGTTCCTCCTCATAGACACTGCTTTAAAAATTCTATAACTGCATATTACTTAAAAAGTAAATATTTAAAAATAAGATAAAAATCTTAGAGGTGGTGTTTTATTGTTATTCTTACACCTTCACAAAAGATTTTTTATCTTTGAGGAAATGCCCATATTTTTCATTTGATTGCTGACCAAATGATTTCTTGCTTTCAACTGTATCATTGGTTCTTCATTTACAACTTGCAGGTTAAGTAGCTAATAAATATTTGATGTGCATTCAAAAAGAGCCATAGGTAATGCTTATGCATACATTTTCCAAAATATACCTTTAAGACACAGTATAGTAAATTTGAAGTGGAGCTGTAACCAAAAAAACTGCATTCTAGTCTGAGTGTGCAGTTGGGTATTTTATGGCTAAAGCTGTTACTTCTTTAAGAGTTGATATTTATCATTGCATTAGGAAAGAAAAACCAACCCAACCCTCGAAAACCAAAACTAAACAAGAACCAAAATACGAACCAAAAAATGGTAACAAAACCCCACCATAACCAAAAACCACCAATTGCCAAACAAAAGCCCAGCTAAAAACCAAACATACAAATTAATTAATCTAAAACTCACATTTTAAAACTATAAACACATTGAAATTGTATTATATAGGACAGACAGTATAAAAGTTATTGTTGATATGTTTGAAAAATCTGGAAAAGTACAATTAAATCTGCAGTAAATAAATGAATAAATAGAAGTAGTTTATTGCTAACTACTTTTTTAGTATTGAATTTTTCCTTCTGCAATTTCAAATAAATGCTGGTACAGGGAATGTACCCTTATAAAGCACTTTATGAAGTTTTATTTACAATCTATTAGAGAAATATGAATTTTAGCAAGTACTGGACTTGGTTTTTTTATAATCTAGGGAAAATTCTGTTTCTTCAGTTCCTCAGATGCAAAACTTGTGTCATAAATCTTTTTATACCCTAGTAAAAACTTTGTAGACCCAGAGAGTTTTACTCCCATGACTGTGTTTTTCTTGGGGGACAGAGGGGAAAGTTTTTTCAGTTCTCATTTTGTCAAACTCAAATAGGCAAAGGAGGTAAACACAAAACTAAAGTGAATGAATATAAACAATAATAGATACCGTCGTGTTTGAGGTTTTTTTATGGCTTTGTATCATTTTTGTACTATCAATGTGCTAAAGATGGTTTGTCTTCAGGATTAACTTGCATTAAAACTTCCCAATTTTATTATGTTGTAGTGGTCACAGATCTGTCCATATAGGCAAGAAAGTTGGTATTTGTAAATTCAACTGTTCCGATTTTTAAACTATATAATACAATCATCTAAAAAATTCTTTATTGCAGCAGATATCATAGATTATATCACTGCTTTTAAATAAACATAACTCACCTCTGTATTTTACTAAACAAATATGAGTAGAGTTGAAGTTTATTTTCTGAGAATAATCTAATGCTAATCTGTTTTACTCTGTTTTATGACATCTTTGGACACTTCAGTATGTCGTCTTCTTGAAGATAAGAGAATTGCTCACATGATTTTCTGCCGGAGAGGAGCAGTGGGTGTTGCCTGGATGAAGCTGGTGCTGTTTGAGCAGCACTGCAGCTGTCCGAGTGACCCTTTTGTTATGCTGATTTACAAAAGCGTTATCTGCAAAACCAGCTCAACCTTTTACATCAGCGAAGGATGGGAGCCAGTGGAATGTAATTTAGTTAGCTCTTTACAAGATATTTTGGCTTCCCAGTGTCTTACTTGAAGGTTCAACGGTAACTGTTTATTTACCTTTAGTATTACTGTCCTAGGAGACATCTCTATCTGTAGCATTCATTAAGTACTCCAAGTTACACAGTTAAAAAGGCCAACGGAATTGTCAGATCAGCTGAGAGATGTTGACATTTATAGATACCTTTTTTTTGCAATTCTTCTATAGAAGTTTTCCCAACTTCGTCCCTATATATATACACACACACACACACACACACACACACACACACACACACACACACACACACACTGTATTTTCAGTCTTTTTTATGACAACACACCGAGTTCTTTGGAGTTTGACACTTACAGTGCACATTACTGTAATAACCTTAATCACAGTGATCCAAATTGTCTTCATGTACCACTTTAATATCTCCATGAGAACTAGAAATTAAAACTTTAAAATAAAAAGTTCATTTCACTTCTAAAAAATAAAACTGTGAGCTGTTCCATAGTCCAACTCCTGCACTTTAGGAAAAAGTAACTCTCTGAGAGTGTTACTGTCAGCAATATCAACGAATGGCCGTGTCTGGATGGACACAGAGGAGATGTTAGTTTTAAGTTGACCATGATGGAGGATTCTGTAGTGAGAAATAAATCAAAAATTACAGTTGCAGGCCTAGCAAACCTAGCAGCAGCATGTATGAGCTGCACTATATAGTTTTAAGCAGGATGTACTTAACATATAAAGTCACCATTGAAAAGAATTTGTGGAGCTGAGAAGCAGATTTTTATAAATCAGTGTTTCATGATTTGTTTTCTGAAGCATCTAGTCCTCACCATTGTTTGAGGTGATATTTTAGTAATGCCTTGTTGTGCTGTACAGTAGATTGAACATAATTATTAACTTACCATTGAATTTCTTAACATAGTTCACACTCTCCTCCATGGCAAGCCCTGCATTATTTACGGGTCCTGTAGGAAGGGGCTTAGACCAGGAACAGGGAGTTTAAGTAGATTTTCAGGTATTGGAGTGATCATTTACCACTAGGAATCGGTCAAGGCATCTCTGTCTATTCAGGTTAGAGGTGGTGTGAATTCTCTACTTACCCAGCACTAGGGGTGAGCACATTGATTAATTTAGGTTAGCCTTTACATTTGTACTGTAGAACTGAGACCCTGTAGCCAAAACCATAACTTTACTGTGACTTTTTGTAGAGTTGGAGAAACTGTTCCATTAATTCTGTAAGGGAATAATGGCCTCATAGGGACAATTCCTATTAACAAGTGCTGGGACTTCTTCACTGAAAGGGTGGTTAAGCCTTGGAACGGGCTCCCCAGGGGAGTGGTGGAGTCACCATCCCTGGAAGTGCTCCAGAAATGAGCTGATGTGGGCACTTCATGATACAGTTTAGTGGACAAGGTGGTGTTCAGTCAAAGGCTGAACTTGAGGAGCTTGGGGTCTTTTGCAGCCCTAATGATTCTGTGATTCTGTCACTCCAGTGTCCACTGGTGTTTGTAAAAATGGTAGCTGGGTAATCATAATCTTCCTTCAAAAATAAAAGGTTCTTCATAATGAGACTGAATGCCAGCAAGGTGAACAAAATTCCAGGGAAACTGCCTTGTTGCTGGAATCTTGTAAGAGGTTACTTGAAAAGGGGGAGGTTGTTAATGCCATTTACTTTATTGAACAGTAGCAACACTGACTACTTATCAAATGCATACGTTTGTCCTGACACGGTGTCCAATAAGGTACTGCATGTTAATAGAACAGAGCTTGTTCTCTAACTGTGCTGGTGAACTGCGTCTTTAGTCACTGTATCTGGCTACAAAAGACAAGAACTGTTCTGTGTAGCACAAGAAAAGTCGATACAAATGCATATTGTGTGTAGGTCTTTATTTTATAAAAGTATACCATATTTTGCACCAAATTCTACACTGAAATCTACTTTATAAACAAGCTGCATGTAAATTTTCTGCAGAGCTCTGTAAGTGAGTGATTTGGGGCAGAGACTTTCTGAATTCATATTCTGTGTGTTCAATTAATTTCACAGCAGTGTGCTTAACTCCCAGATTGACCATCAGGTGCTATTGCAATAAAAAAAAATAAAATTATTGTTATTACTATTTTTAACAAATGATTTATATATTTTTACATATATATATACAATTACATTTATTTAAATAATAATAATTATTATTATTTTTAAAAAATTAACACTGTAGTCAGCTGCGACAAGCTAAGCGTTTTTTTTTTTACACCTCCAGTTGGCAGGAAATTGCAGCACATATTTTTATCCAGACACAGGCTTGTACTTCAGCTTTCCATTACATAGAGAAATATGCCTGCATTTTCTTGGTCATTTTCGCTGTTCATCTGCTTCAGTGAGCTTACTGACATGAAACCTTGTAAAGTACTGAGTTAACACTGATAGACACAGAAGGTGAGACACATGTGTTTGCTTTAATGAGTGATACTTATATGCTTACATTAGTATTGGTGTTCCTTCCAGACTGTTAGATAAACAGGTATCAAGGTTGAGCTTTGCCACTGTTATTGGAACTGCTTGCACAGCTCTGCTTTTTCGGCTGTAACACTGCAGAAATGTTGAGCAATTTCATTTGTTTGTTTTTATATTTTTAATGTGTTTTTGTTTTGTTTTGTTCTTGTTTTGGTTTTTGTTTGTTTTGTTTTGTTTTGTTTTTTACTTTATTCTGGATCTTAGATTGCAGCAAAGTACAAATTCTCTAAATTTCTTTCTCTGATGAAAATGTTTGATCTGACTCCTTGCAACACATTGCTGCAGTACAACTGTCCTGAGTGCTCTGGCTGCAGCTGTTTATGGAGCTGAGAGTACTTTTGTCCTGGAGAAAGTAAACTTATGTATGTGTTCATTTCAAAAGAAAGACAGGTACCTTCACTTGCAAAATTAAAATTCAAATCTTTGACATTTTGGTAGTTACTGTACACAAAAACATGAGAAATGTCTTTTTAACATTCAGACAAGAGGCCATCAGCTTTAGAAAAACAAAGCCATGGACGGGCAACTTGAATCTCCTGAAGGAAGGTCAACAGAGGGCAGCAGTAATCTATGAATTAAAGAATAAAAAACATGGGAAAAGTATAAATTGTTAATTTCTGTTACACAACAGACCAGATGCTAAAAATTGGCAATTAAGGGACACAGCTGGGAGGTACATGTGAGCCATCAGTATATGTATATTTTATTGAACTCCTCCTTCCATCCATATCAGTGACTGTAGCTTCTTGAGACGTGATGCCAGAGACTTTTGTGTACTTGGGGTAAATAGAAAAAAATAAAATTCTTTAAAAATTACACTGGTTCATTTTATTACTTGATATCTATTTCATATAGTGTAAGAAATTTTATATAATTTTCAGATGATGTACCACTAATTTTTTATAGACCACAGTCTTGGCTGTCTTTCAGTAATTTATTTTCCAAACTGAAGGCACTTCACACAACTCATCTCCTCTTGCAGTAAAGCCATGCTATAGCTCTGATGATTCTTCTTGTCCTTCTTGGGGTAATTTCAAGATCAGCCATATTCTTTTTTCAGATGCATGATTAGAACTACATGTTGTATGGTGGAGTTTCACAGCTCTGAAGGGGAAGGGAATCAGGCCCTTCTTTTTTATGTGAGAATATTTAGACTGAAAAGCATCCTTTCTGCCTTTAGTATGTATCTTCAGACAATTGGTGTGAGTGATATGACTTGTCTGGAGTCAATATTAGAATAATTGAGAGGTTTGGCACTTCCCCATATCTCATAAACCCTCTTGATAGGAGCTGAGATTACATATCCAGTGATTATCGGTAGTGTTTGCAAAATGTCCTTTGTCCATATTTGTTAGGAATGCAGGTTATTCCCCTCTGAGTTTAATTTTGTCTTCCATTGCATGTGCTGTTCTGTATTGTACATCCTTTCCTCGGGGTTTGTTGCAATTTGTCTTTATATTGTTCACTCTGTTCACATCATGTGAAAACACTGTGGTCTCACTATTCCTTGACAGGTGTGATCTTCCAAGAAAACTTTCTGGTAATGCTCTCTCCTCTCCAGACATCAACTTGATGGGATTTTCTACGTATTAGGACTAAACTCTTCATAAAACGGAACCACAAGAATTCAGTGGAGAGGGCACTTCAGATGGTAAATCTAAATAAAATAGAGCAAGTTCTGCAGGCAGAAAAATTATAGAGGGATGGATTTTGATTAAGTTGGTTGCAAAGCAATCAATAAAATAGTCTTCCATTGAGTGGAAATCATATTTTACTAATAACATAGAGGGATGATTTATTTAGAATTTTCAAAGCTTTCACCATATAAAGAGTAGACACAGTACAAAAAACGTTAAGGACAATGTAAGAATGGGAAACCAAGTAACAGCATAAATAATGTGAAGAAAATAAGGTGAGGGTAAGAATACCTGAGCTACAGTGTATTTTTGCATCCTAAACTCTGTAAAGGACACAACAGTTACCACGTTGTTATGTCTAGGGCAAGTTGTAGGCAGAAGAAAGCAATATTAGACTTGATCTCATAAGTCTCCTAGGAATTTAAGAAGAAAACCAGTAAATTCTTTGGGCGTATATCAATATTTTATGTAACATTCTTCAGGCTCAACATGCAGTTATGTAATTCAATATGAAATAAATTACAGAGCCTAAGAAATTAAAAGTACTGATATTTAGAAAAAATAGTATTTTTACATTGCAAGCTGCAATTCTGAAAAAGCTAGACTAAAATAGAGGGAATATAAGGTTAACTACTCAGTACGGTGCAAGATATAATTAAAAAGTACCCTACTGCTAGAAAATTTTTTGTTTTCATTTCACCAACTTCAGGAAAAAGTAGAATCCACAACATCTTTCTGTTATCTCCCAGTATTTAAGGATTTTTTAAAATACTTTAAAAAATAAAGATATTTGGAATATGATTGTTTTGAAATCAGTAATAACTTTTAATATTATGAGTAAATATTAAAGATATGTTTATGACTGTTAGAGATTTAATATCTTTAGGGTAAGTAGGAAGTATAAACTAATGTTTAGTATCAAAACTATTATGAATGTGGGCCTCCTGTTTCAGTGACATTTTAAGCCTGCTCTGAATCTTTATTTTGATATCCTGCCCAAAGAACTGATGCTGCTCTCTCCACAGTTAGAACTGTCTCACGCTGAGAATTCGGAGTGCCTCCTTTCCTTTTAGCTGTCTGGGATTCCCAGCACTCATTAGCTCAGTTAATTACAGATGCCAGGGGCTGTGTGTGTCCCTCTGGCAGTAGCTGAGCACTGCTCATCATCTCCTCCTACTCCAGGACCGGCCTGTCCTAGCTGGACTCTCTGGGCTGCTCTGTGCTCACTCCCATCCATACCAGTCCTATCGTGGTGAGTTCATTAAGCAGCGTGTCAAGGAGTGATTAACAAGGACTTCAGCTGCCAGTAATGCACATGCAGTAGATTTCAGCAGGGAGTAACAAAGTGCTGGGAACAATATTCTCTTTGCAGTGAATTGTAGCCAGAAAAAGACAGGTGTCTCCAGCCCAATTCACTCTGAAATTTCCCTCAGACTATAATAAGCAGTTAATAAATACTTGTTTTTCCTCTGGACTCTCAGTTTAAACTGAGCTTTCCCAAACTACCTCTGTTGCTTTCAAATAATTATTTTTTTTCCAGATCACTAACATCTTTCCCTGTATTCTTGTCTGTTTGCAGAATTTCCTAACTTCACAACTCTTGATTAGTTGCAAATCCAGTGGAAGTCTTACTGCTATTCCACCTAACCCCTCTCTTATGCTACTTTTGTCTCCAGACAACAAGTAACAACAGCTACAGTCCCATCTGTGAGTTACTGTCATTTTTTTTTTTTTTTATAGCACCTTATGCCTTTTTTTTTTTTTTTTGCCTCACACTTAGCTGAGAGGTGTTCGTTTGTAAATAATAATAAGAAAAGTTAAACATTGAAAGCAAGAGGGAAAAGCCACTGCTAAGTAAAAAGATGATGGAATTAGAGCAGCAGCATTGGTACATTGATCTGGTGGTTGATTGGGTCGGTAGCACTGACTCCAGTTATATATCTCTGACTGGGCGCTTTTAACTTTGTCACACCACCCACGTCTCTGAGGACCAAGTTCATCAGTATTGCAATATCTGAAGAGGAGGAGGCAGTAATAAGGTGTTTTCAGTAATGATGACCATCTCACATAAGATAACTAAGACCTTTCTTGCTTGCAACCTCAGGTTTAACTGTGAACTCTGTTAGATTAGAAAAAAATCTGAGTTTTTCTCTTCCTTGTTTGTATCTTTGGAGCATTACGGATTCTTTCTGAAATTACTTCAGCTCAGTTCACCTAACTAATCCAAACACTGCTTGCAAAGTCAGCTAATTTTAGAGATTTTACACCTTTGGGTAAATTTGGGGTAGCTTTTATTTGATAAAGGTCTAGTTGACTCAGCATAAAAATCGTCATATCGAATATGATAAATAGAACAGGTTACACCACAGTGTATAACCCCAAATCTTTATTATTGCACAGTACATTCTCTCTTTATAGGGACTATTTCACTAAAAATCTTGTATGGGCAACTTGAGACTGACTCCATCAGTATGAGACTGAGAGTCTTTTGTTTGTATTCTCTAGTAAAATAATGTTACTCTGATATGTTACAAAACTTGAAGACTCTGTATAAAATTACTTCATTTTGACCCGTATCTACTATTAATTTCTTTGAAAATACAGTGGTTTAAGGAATATAAGGCTTGGATAACTAAGAATATTGGTAGGACACCTGACCAGAAAAAATAATAGAGATAAAAGTCTAAGAAAAAGCAGATAAAAAATACACTGGCCATACTTTGGATATTTTTAAAAATATGTTTACTACTGCATCTGATTCTGTTTTATATAAACTGAAGAGCTGAAACTTTGCCATCACCTCTGATGTGAAAGTCCTAACAGCCTAAAAATATGTAGGCATATAATTTCAGGTATATATATGCATATAATACAATAAACAATTTAATGATTTTAATCCAAATTTTTTGAATAGGAAAAAATAACACAAATATTATTTGAATATTGATGTTAAAATGTTTTAGATACTTCTTTTCTCAAGGAATAATCATGCAAAGAACTGTTCAGGTTGTTTTCTTCAAAGATTTATAATTAATTTAGAACGCAGTGACATCTAAGCTTTTCAAGTGGATTCCTTTAGATTGAATTATCCTGTGTTTTTAAATTCTATAAAGGTAAGTTACCAGTGGAATAGGGATTTAAATGAAACTTTCCCTCTACTTTGTGGTAGAGGAAGAAAGGGTTTAACCTGAAACTGGTGTTCAGTGGAGGGTTCAAGAACTTCACTTGTGATTTGGATTATAAAATGAGATATAAAATCAGGTGTGTTTGAGGCTTCCTTTGCAAGTCCATGGTGCTGAACAGTTTCACCTCAGAACTCTGGTAAGGTGCTTGCACATATTGTCTGACAGAAATATTAGCATCTAAAGACACTAGAAGTGCCTGAGTGCCTGAGGTCAGGTAGCATTTGGCAAACTTTGAATGAGGACACCTCTATGGATTATTCTGGCTCTGCTTTTGCATTCATCATTGGTGTACTTGAAACAGAGTGAATTCGGATGTGAGAGAGACAGGGCATTCAAAGTGAAACCTCAATGCATTTAGCATGTGCAACCCCTTTGCAATAATTTAATTTATCCCTATGAAATTAGTCTAAAAAATCCCAGAATAATCGAATTTGGAAAAAACCTTCCAGCCCACGGAGCCCACCCTGTACCTGATGCCCACTTTGACACCCAGCCCAGAGCACTGAGTGCCACATCCAGTCCTTCCTTGGACACTTCCAGGGATGGCGACATAGGCTTTAAAGAAAGTTATAAAGTAAGTTTAGGAAATTTTAAAATGCCAACTATACTTTTTGTTTACTGATTTGAACTTTCTCTAGTACATAAGGTCCTTGATAATATTTTGGCTAAAACTTTAGTGGGATACAACATACATGGGTAAAGACAGGCTGTTGTTTTAGTACAATAAATACACACTTTGTTCTTTGTGGCATGTTAGTTTTAAAGAACAGCCTCATCTGTGACAAGGGAAGCATTGAGCCAGGGCAGTTAAGATCTGAGTTGTGCATCTATTTGTGCCCAAGATTTATCAAGTCTTTGATGAAAATCACTGCTTCTCTCTGACTCAGCCTTACCAGGAATAAAATTGTGATTATGATATTTGTAATCTTTGAAATGCTTTGAGAAAAGAGATGCATGTTTTGTCTCTACCCTGATCCTGCTAAGAAATATTCCTTGATGTTTGTATCCTCAGTTCTATATCCAAACAGTCAGGTTGCTGATTTTTTCAACAGTTTTAGAGCTTTTGTTGTGAGATGTACTCCATGCATCAGAACATTTACTACCCTGTGGCAAATATTATTAAAACTTTCCTTACTGTGAGGTTGGTGAGACACAGGTTTCCCAGAGGAGCTGTGGCTGTCCCATCTCTGGAAATTTCCAAGGCAAGGTTGGATGGGTCTTGGAGCAACCTGGCCTAGTGAAAGGTGTCCCTGACTGTGGCAGGGGTGGCCAATAGATGATCCTTGAGGTCTCTTCCAACCCAAACCATTCTGGGATTCTGTGAAATACATCTGAGTGGCTGCCTTTTGCCCTTCGAGTGAGAAGATAAGGTTGTGATTCTACTCTCATGTCTCCTGTAATCCAGGGATTCTGTTGGGCTGTGTGTGTTTTAGCAGACGTCTGACTTGGGGCTGGATATTCCTGGTTGGTAGTCTAACCCTCTCTTTGTATGTTATATACTGCTTTAGTCAAGTCTAGTAATACCTAAATTAAATGGGATATACAATGTAGGACGAGAAACAATTCAGCTATTATACTAATATTTCATCTGCTAGTTTGTTTTAGTGCACCTGTTACCAACACTTAAAAAAAACAGTGAAGACATTGTAGACACAGACATAAATGCAATAACAGACATTTTTTTTTGCCTGTTTAGCTCTTTGATGGTTTCTTTCATGTATAGAGATCGTTAGGAAATCAGAGGACAGAGCCCATATTGTCAGAGAGGGAAAAGAAGGATCTAGACACTAGAGAAATAAAACTTGTTTAAATACCTCCAGGTTCTATTTTCAGGTCTAATCCTATGTGGAAATGAAAAATAAATAAAGAAAAAAGCCCTTGCAGTAGCTAGACAAGCTGAAAATGGAGGATTTAAAGAAATAAAAGTGATAATGCTAGTTCTCTATTGCATACAGTTTTAATAAGGGAACATGTTAAGGAATGCCAGAGGGTGCAGCACAGCATGAGTTTTAGATATTTTATATTAAAAAAACCATGTAGGTATCTAAGTTATCTAAGACAGACAAGCTATAGAATTGATTCCCATATCTACTTAAAGTTCTTTACATTCTGCATGGTATTTGGAAGGGGACATGATTACATCTGCAAATACTTTAAGTCCTCTATTTCTGAGAACACTTGCTATTTATTTACATTTTCATGGAACATAAAGCCCCACCAATATTTCACACGAGTGAAAGGACAGAACAAGAAAAGGAATGACAGACATTTAAAGAACATTATATAATTAATTTACACTCCAACTGTGTGCCCACATTTTTGAATGCAGTTATATCTCTGTCTGCTTGGCACTTGAAACTTCAGCTGCTAACTTTTCATTTTGAATCTTTCTACTTGTGGAAAAAGCCAGAATGATGCAAAGCCACAAAGGTCCTTCCCCATTAAATACTATATTTCACTGGGGAAGACAAAAAAGTTTTTAAATCCAACATAATTGTTCAACTTTCTATTTATGAATATACCTCACCTGCAGAGCTGCCTCCAGCCCTGGGGGCCAGCACAGCAAGGACATGGAGCTGCTGGACAGAGTCCAGAGGAGGCACCAGGATGGTCAGAGGATGGAGCAGCTCTGCTGGGAGGGAAGGCTGGGAGAGCTGGGATTGTCAAGCCTGGAGAAGAGAAGCTTTGGGGTGACCAAATTGTGGCCTTGCAGTGCCTGAAGGGGACCTGCAAGAAAGAGGGAGAGACTCTATTGACAAGGGCCTGGAGGGACAGGATGGGGGGAATGGCTTCCCACTGACAGAGAGTGGGTTTAGATTAACTATGAGGAAGAAATTGTTGTCTGTGAGGGTGGGCAGGTCCTGGCACAGTTTGGTCAGAGAAGCTGTGGCTACTGCATCCCTAGAAGTGTCCAAGATGTTGGATGGGGCTTGGAGCAACCTGGATTAGTAGAAGGTGTCCCTGCCCATGGCTTTAAAGTCTCTTCTAACTCAAACTATTCTACTGATTTTATAATATATATTTTGTGGTAGGCAGGGAATACTTCTGTTTCATTGAAGGCGAAAATTCAGTTCAAGTAAAAATTCCAGAGTAGTTCAGGTTGGAAGGGAGGGTTGGGGATTATGCCATTCATCCCCTCCATATTCAAAGCAGGGTCAGTGCGTTGCCCAGGACTCTATCAGCTCTATTTTCAATAGCTTTAAAGATGGAGATTCCACATCTTCTCTGGAATACACTTGTCCATCGAAATAGTAAAATAATTTTACCTCTTCTCCAGGCATGTCCTGGTTTTAATAGCCATGCTCAGTTTGTCACTGTGTAGGGGTGGATTCTAAACCCTCTGTGTCATTTTTTCCCATGAACTGCTCACAATGGACCATTTGCAGCAGCTGCCTAGGACACACCCAACCCATCAGGTTACAAGCTGGGTGTTTAGGAACTTCTGTGAGATAAGGAAGTTCTCCTGCCTCCACACCCACCTGAGGAGTCATATCTCCTAATGGGCCATCCGGGATGCCAAAAATATGCCATTGTTCACCTCACAGAGTAAATCACCCATTGTGAAAGCCTCTGCCCAGGGGGAGGGACTGGGCGTTTCCCATCTGAGCCCAAGGGAATATAAGCATGGGGTTTTGGGAATGGGGGCACTCTTCGAATCTAGAGGAGGACCAGAGCCTCGACCAGACTGAGACTGCCACCAGACTGAAACCATCATTTTCACCAGCACGTTTGTTTCTTGTTTTCTTTTTACTTTGAAGTCGGGGTGGGGGGCATGTGGTGCTCAGCACAGGGGTTGGTGAGCTCCATTCTGCTCGTGCCCCACTGGGCTGGGCTGCACATCTGGTGTTTTTGTGGCACAAATGAATTTTCCTTCTGTCTCAGTGTATTTTGGGATCTTTTAATAAATTGTTATTCTGACTGGGATTCATTTCTCCTGCCAGTTTAACCCTAAACCAGCACAAGGTGCAATTTCTTCATTTCAATTTGTATCCACAACCTTCTGTCCTGTCACTGAAGACCACCAACTACGGTCTGGCTCCATCCCACCCTCCAATGAGTGTTTTTACATGTTGATAACTTTTTAACACCCGAGCCTCCTCTTTCCTGGGCTAAGCTCTAGCTCCATGCAAAGTGACCTGATTACCTTTAGAGAAAGCAAATCAAAACATTGAGAGAAAACATGAAACCATGAGGAAAAAAATTGACTTAAATTTTTGATTTTTTTTTTTATAATTTGTTCTATATTTGTTCTAAATGTGTGCCCTTTGTGCTGTATTTTAAAAAAATTGTATATTTTCAGTCAACATTCAGGCAGGAAAATCACCATCTGTTCTCTTGACAAAGGACTGTAAATAACAATTTTAATTATCATATACATAAGTGTTCAAATTATAAAAAATATGTAAAAAGCACAAATAGATTTAAGCAGTGAATAGTTTAAATTAGAAAATCAATTTTCAGACTTGTTTACAAAATCAGCTATTGGCACACTGATTTCTCCCAATACCTAAGCATTGACCTATGCTTATGTAACTACATCAATTTCTAGTTTGAAGAAAATATTTTTTCCTTTACCAAGGACTACCTTACTATTAAATTCCTTTTTGACATAGTTACAAATGTATTTCCTATGGTTTACTTGTAACACTTCCTGTGTTTTCATTGGTTTAAAACAAACAAAACCAGAAAGTCAACCCTATTTACACAGTAAGCTGTCTTAGTCAGGTGATTTTGCCTTCCTAGAGAACACTTGATATAGAGAAGATTATTTCTGGGAGTTTAATACCCATATGTTCTTAATTTCTTGAAGATTTTTTGCAAATACATGACTTTCAACATGAGTATGGAATGGCTAAAAATATTCATCACTAGTAATACACAAAGTTTGTTAAATATAGTACTGAAAAACAGTGTAGAAAAAATTGAAAATTGCACAGTTGATTCATACGTTTGGCTGAAAAGTCTACAATTTTGCCATTTCTAATGAGACGACAACATCATCATGATGGCTGGGTTTTGGAAATGAAGATTTGGAAAGGGGTCTCCCCACGCTCACTGCAGCCGCTGATGGCTGATAAGGCTGATGCAAGATAGGCAAGTCTGGTTGCAAAAGGCACAGCAGAAAGTCTCTGTAGGTGATACTGTCAAGGCACGGTTCTTTCTGTGGTGCCTTTTTGCAGGATATTTACAAGAACAAGGGCACATCGTAAATCTGAGCAATCCAGATATTCTGAGTTTTGGAGACAATACGGTTGTGTGGTGAAAACTTTGAAAAAGATACAGGATAGAGAAATCTGCGGATGGGAAATATGTATGAACTGGCAAAAATAAATGAACAAGAAGATGTCTATGTGACAAGTGGATTGCACTACAAGAACAATAACAGTTCATAACTTTAGCCAATGATAGAATAAAAGAAAATGTGTGAATGTAGTAGTCAATAAACGCTTGATATATGTATAATGATGATGCTCTAATTGTATAAAACTATAAGCTTTGTTAACATTAAATTGGCATTAGCCTGAGATAATACTGGTCATCGTGCTGTGTCTGATTTCCTGCTAATTCCGCATCTTTTCTCCTCAAGACTGATTTTGCGAGCATTTTCCAAGGAAGTAGCAACACTATGGATGGTGTGTCTCCACATCTCCCGACTGGAGGCCAAAGTGGACCACTAAAGGTGGTCAATATTGGCAAGGCTGAGCTGTTGTTTCAGGGAGTCCTTGTATGTCCTCTTCGGGGCTCCTTTCTTGCAGCAGCCCGTGGCAAGTTCACCGTAGAGCACAATCTTAGGGAGGGGTGATCCTCCACCCTGGAGACGTGCCCTGCCCATCAAAGCTGCATTCTCAGCAGCATGGACTGACACTGGTGACCTCTGCCTGTGAAAGGACAGACAGATTAGTAATGTAGTCAAACCAGTGGCTGTTTGGGATTGCACAGAGGCAGCACTGGCAGAAGTGCTTAAAGAGGTGCAGGTGGTGGCAGTAGATGACCCAAGATTCAGACCCATATAGAAGAATAGACAGTACGATGGCTCTGTAGAGACTGATTTTTGTACTTTTCCTCAGGTATTTATTCTGCCAGACTGTCTTTTGGAGTTTTCTGAAAGCTCTGTATGTCTTTGCTAACCTGTTGTCAATCTCTTTCTCAGTCTTACCATCTGAGGAAATGATGCTACTCAGATAAGTGAACTGCTGGACTGAAATAAGCTCTGATTTGCCTATGGTGATGTGAGGATAATGAAAGACTTCCTGAGGTGCAGGTGCATTGAGAACCTTTGTTTTCTTCAGGCTAACTTCCAGCGTATAAAGCTCAGAAGCCTCTGCAAAGCAGGATGTTGAACGCTGTAGAGTTGTTTCTGTGTGGGCAACGAGGTCAACATCATCAGCAAAAAGCAGCTCACAGACAAGGAGGTTTAGGGTCTCAGTGTGGGCCTTCAGCCTCCTTAGGTTGAAGAGGCTTCTATCTGTATGATACTGGATGTAGATGCTGTTTTCTTTATCAGGGTCTGCCGTGGCCCTTTGGAGTAT
>VXAU01005776.1:292351-317593 GCA_013399695.1 Formicarius rufipectus | reverse complement strand
GGGAGCGGGAACGGGAACGGGAGCGGGAAGGGACACCGGGCAGGGATACCGGGAGCGGAAACGGGAGCAGGCAGGGCANGATGGGGGGGCATGGATCGGGATGGGGGCACTGCCGGGATGGGGGGCATGGATCGGGATGGGGGCACTGCCCCGGGGGTCAGCCCTGGGCCGTGCGAGTCCCGAGCACTGCGGTATCAGAGCTGAACGATGCGGTACCGGAGCTGTGCGGGATCAGAGCTGTGCGGTACCGGAGCTGTGCGGTACCGGAGCTGTGCNGACACCGGGAACGGCACCGGGCAGGGACACCGGCAGCGGGGCCGGGCAGGCGGCTGTGGGGGCTCCGCGCCGCGGCCGGAGCTGAGGGCGGAACGGGAGCTCTGAGGGCAGCGCGGGGCGGAGGGACAGGGGAAACCGCGGGGACACTGCGGGATGGGGGGGCATGGATCGGGATGGGGGCACTGCCGGGATGGGGGGCATGGATCGGGATGGGGGCACTGCCCCGGGGGTCAGCCCTGGGCCGTGCGAGTCCCGAGCACTGCGGTATCAGAGCTGAACGATGCGGTACCGGAGCTGTGCGGGATCAGAGCTGTGCGGTACCGGAGCTGTGCGGTACCGGAGCTGTGCGGGATCAGAGCTGTGCGGTACCGGAGCTGTGCGGGATCAGAGCTGTGCGGGCTCAGAGCTGTGCGGTGTCAGAGCTGTGCGGTACCGGAGCTATGCGGGATCAGCTGTGCCCGCCCCGGCACTCGGGGCCGCTCGGCCCGCCCAGCCTGGCCCGTCCGCAGAGCGCGGGGCACTGCTGGTTTCGCTTGCTGTTTGCAGTCGCCTCTGGAGCCCGGCGTGTTTTGTTTCCGCTTTCTCTTCTGTTTTCTAGGCAGCCTCGTTGGGTGTCAGATGCTGAGGATGCTGCATGCGTTCTTATCTAAACGGTCCAATGAAGCTGCTTGGCCACCTCATGCCGTATAGGAGGATGTAGTGAGGTTACATTTATCATTTCTATGCTGCTGATTTGGGATATCTTAATTTTCCCCTTGGTGATCAGTTTTACTCACCAGCCTTTTTTAAACAGAAATCTTCGGTTCTCAGGTTAATGTGCATTATGACAGTGTAAGTGCTTATGGTATTGCTCAGAACAGAATGTTTTAATAAGAGTAGCTGGCATCCACATCCTCTAATTTAGCAGTAGAGAAACCCACACAGGTGGTGTTTCCTTTCCTGTACCTGTTGACTCCCTGCTTCCCTTTTGAACCTGATAAAAGTCTCAGCTCTCTAGTCACCAAAAATATTTACTGGCTTGTTAAACAGAACTACGTCTGCTGCTGTGAAGCCAAGATTTGTTTTAGAACTCTGTCACAGGACTCTAGTGGTCTGTCTTTAGGAGAAGACACTATAACGCTGGTTTCATCGTAGTTTCTTAAGAAAAGAAGTCATAGGCTGTGGAAACAGTGCAGCCCTCCTTCAGAACAAGTTATTCCTTTAGAGCACTCAGGTATTTCTAAACACATTAACAGCAGCACGTGAATATTTTGTGAATGATCAGCTGTGAAAAAGGTTCGTTTGGACACGTTAAAGCTCAATTAACACCATTTGGCAGTTCCTTAGGAGGAACTGGTATAGCAGGATAACTGTGTGATGTCTCCTGCTGTGAGCCCAAAAGGACATTCACTGATACTTAGAAAGTAGGAGGTTTGGGAAATGGTGGGTGGTAATACTCTTCAAGCCATGTAATTAAAATGAACTGCCAGACGAGATCATCCAGCAAGAGTCAAAGCAAGCAGGTATTTGCGAGAGCACCAGCACGACCAAAAACACACTGGGAAGACAATAAACGTGTGACTCAGGGTTCAAGCTGATCTTTTTGGCATCGAGAACTGTACTTTTCTATGTTACAGGATATCAGAGTATGTTTTTCACAATGTCTTGTGCTCACCCCGAGTGCCCTGCTGCTGAGTTAGGGGTCCGACTATGGCAGGAAAGGGAATATATAAAATATTCTTGCCGATTGTGTTGCTGCGCAGGCAGAAGTTGAGAGGTGCCCTGTTCCTCCCAGCAGCATGTCCAGGGTCCTGAGCAGAGCTCTAGCCCCGTGTGTGCCGGCACACATGGAGCACCCGCAGCTTGGAATGTGGGTCTGGGCCAGAGAAGAGGCTCCTGTTGGCAGCAGTGGGTTGTCCCCTGCCGGAGGATGTTGGGCTCCCTGTCAGCCTGAGTTTGCTTCACTTCACAGAGATACTGAAGGGGAAACGTGCCCTGCCAGCCACTGCCCTCTCCTGCAGTGGGATCCTGACTGCTCCTTGAAAGGCCATTCCTCCTAGTTCAGGATTTCCTCCTGACTCTTTTCCCCCGAGCCTTGCAGAACCCTTAGCTCTGTTTACACACTTACACAAACCCACATGCTCCAGAGCGAGTTCCCTGCTTGTGCAGAGCTGAAGAGGTGGGGGCTCCCCTGTGTCTTGGGGAGCTGTGTGCAGGACCTGCGGCTCAGGGCTGGGGTTCCCTGTGTCTTGGGGAGCTGTGTGCAGGACCTGCAGCTCAGGGCTGGGGTTCCCTGTGTCTTGGGGAGCTGTGTGCAGGACCTGCAGCTCAGGGCTGGGGTTTATTCCAGTTCCAATTTAGCATCAGCACTCAGCACTTTCCAGGAAGTTCAGGAGTCGTGCACTGCTGGGGTTCCTCTCCTCTGTATCAGGACCCACATGGGATTAGGACATTCCTCAGAATTCTGTTTCATAAGCTAAAATCCCAAATCCCTGCTTTTGCAGGTGCAAAGGGTTTAATTCTCTGCATAATTTTTGGGGGTAGGGTTCTTCCTTAAGTTCCTTAAAGAGATCTTACAGCCCTTTCCAGTACTTAAAGGAAGCCTGCAAGAAGGCTGAAGAGGGACTTTGTACAAGGGCCTGGAGGGACAGGACAAGGGGAATGGCTTCCCACTGCCAGAGGGCAGGGATAGATGGGATATTGGGAAGAATTTTCTCCCTGGGAGGGTGGGCAGGCCCTGGCACAGCTTGTCCAGAGAAGCTGTGGCTGCCCCTGGATCCCTGGAAGTGTCCAAGGCCAGGTTGGATGAGGCTTGGAACAACCTGGGCTAGTGAAAGGTGTCCCTGCCCACGGCAAGGCGAGGAATGGGATGCGCTTTAAAGTCCCTTCCCACCCAAACTATTCCATGATTCCCTCTGATATTCCAGAATCCTTCTTGTAGGTGAAACTGAACCCTGAGCACAGGAGCTCAGTAAAGTTTATTTTGCCAAAGTGAAAACAACTGTGACAGGACAGAGTTGTAGAAACAAACCAATTGTTTGGGTTTATATTTTACTACTGCCCATTTCCAGTGTTGTTTCTTTTGCTTATCTGAAGAGAATCAATTCCTGGATGGGTGACCACAGCAATCCATGCATGTGAGTTAAATGAGAAGCAGCTTCCAGGCTGTGCTGCTCCTCCATCCCTGACGTCTGGGAGCCAATCTGGCTGTCCAGGAGCAGCTCCAGACTCGCTGTTCTCAGTGCTGACACTCCAGCTGACAGCAACAGGGATTCATCTGCTCCCAGATCCCCCCAGACACACATGGGATCAAACCTTGTGTTTGATCTGGCACAGTGCAGCATCAGAGAGGGACATGAGACATTCCTCCAGGGATGGAAATGCACAGCCACGAGTGGCCAAGCCCCATTTTGGGAAGTTGAACTGTAGATTATCCACACCAGTAATCCCAGTGTGGCTACATGGGGTTTGCTATAGGTTGAGGAATTGGAGTATTATGGTTTCTATATTGGCATGAAAAAGCTTAGGCATAAATATGATTACTGTGTTTCTGGCTGCCTTGAAAATTCCACTGCACTCATAAACAGGGAGAGATGCCCTATTGGTTTTGTGGGTTTGTTTTCCTCATTTAACTACAGGAATCTGGTCTCCTCAGTCCTGGAGCCAGCTGGAACAGCAGGACACAGTGCTCCTTCTCCATATAAAGTGCCCAATCTCACATTTTCTAGTTCGTTGCAGCAAGATTTTTGATCTGTTAAATATTTTGGTCAGTCTCAAGGAAGGGTCCTACGTTACTCTACCTGGAAGTTCATGCTTGGGTCCCATGTTACTGAAAGCTCTGTAGATCTAGAATAAGGACTCCAGCTGATAAATTTATGGCATGCTGAAATTCTCCTTAATGGGGATAAAGTTGTCAGATAAAGAATTTCTTCAGAGACTTGTGTGAACAGTGAAATGGGTCCTGCTGAAAATCTGGGATATCAAACCCCTTGTTTTATGTAAACCAGCACTGTTCAAAGGAGCTTTTCTCTAGGTTGCAAATAATGGGAGTAAATACTTAGAGAAAAGAAAATGTTTGATCCTTTCTGTATGTTGTGTTGCAAAACACTTATGAGCTCTTCTGTCCTGCAGGCTTTAGGTTTCCCACTGTGGCTGGGTTTGCCTACATGAAAATGTAAAAGAATATTTAATAAAATCCACAAATCATTATGTCTGTTTACTTCTTGTCACTTTGAAGTAGCTCTTTGCAGCCATTACAATACTGAAAAATGTGGAGTTTTGTTTCATCCAGAACTGGGTTTTCCCTTTTGGTGGGATCCTGCCCATCACTTTGGTTTTCCTCATGTTTAAACTAAAACAGGTTCATTGATGACTTTGGGAAAGCTTCAGCAGAGCCTGTTTGCTAAAAACCTCCCAAATTGGACAGCTGGGACTGGCTGGAATACCTGAAGGTGTCTCTCTGGCTGCTGGGTGGAGGTGTCTGTTTTCACAGTGGCTGAACTCACCCCTCAGCCTTGGCAGCTGAATCCCAGCTCCCTGCAATGCACTGCCATGTGGATCCAAAGGGATTTCGAGCCGGAACCTCAAATCCAGGACTGGGCACACAGTGGAGCTACCAGGGGGTGTTGGTTGAAGATCTGGGCTGGGCCATGGTGGGAAGGGGCTTTGTTGGATCTCTGCTGTGGACCCCCAAACGTGAGAGCTGGTTTGATTGCAGGCTCGCTGGGGGCTGAGGGAAGCAGCTGCTCGAGATCTGTCAGCGTTGTGTGTCTGCCATTGCCATGGAAACAGGAATTGGTTCCACACAAACCACACATGATGTCAGAATTGCATCTTGAAAACAAACCTGAGCTGGTTTGTCATTTTTAGTCTTCAAACCTGAGTGGTGCTGCACATCCTGGGGGCAGGGACAGGCCTGCGAGTCCACAGGGATCCATGTTTTCAATTAATGTTTTGAAAAGTGAGCTGATGTTTGATTAGAAAAGTGTATTTACTGTATTCAGCTCATCACATCCTCTTCCAGGCACCTGAAGCCATCCCAGAGTTCTCCCTTAGCCCATCTCCCTCTGAAGAGGGGAAAGGGATCCTGGATGAGAACTCCAGGTGTCAGCCAGTCAGCAAAGTACCCTGTTCTTACAAAAAAGTGGCTCATGAAACACAACTGAAAATTTGAGAGTTTTTATCATGAGCTACTCTGTATTTTTTTACTTATGAAAATGAAACAAGATCCATTTTGGGGCTCCCGTTTGCCCTTGGGAACAGTGGCTTTATGAACAGCTCGAGAGCCACAGCAGCTCCCCAGTCAGCAGGAAAACAGGATTACACTGGAGGGACTTGGTGCTTTCCAGGATATTGCACAAAGAATGGAATGCACCTTAAGTTCATAGAATCCTGGAATGGTTTGGGTTGGAAGGGACTTTAAAGCTCATCCCCTTCTACCCCCTGCCATGGGCAGGGACAGCTTCCACCAGATCAGGTTGCTCCAAGCCCTGTCCAACCTGGCCTTGGACACTCCAGGGATCCAGAGGCAGCCACAGCTTCTCTGGGTACCCTGTGCCAGGGCCTGCCCACCCTCCCAGGGAAGAATTCTGAGCTGTTTTTATGGACATGCCAGAGCACCCGGGCAGTGTCACACCCACTGTGGAATGTGCCTTAGCCCTGGCACTGTGCAAGGATGGTAGGGAAGGGAAAAGCAGCTGAAGCTGTGAGTGTAGAATGGTTTTATCTCTAAATTTAAGAAGTAGCATTCTAATTTATGGATCTTCCTGAGCTGTTCCATGTGATGCTGCACTACTTCAGAGAATACTGGGTTGGGCTGGTACTGAACCAGAACACAGCACTGAGCTGGAACTTCACTTTTTAAATGCAGCAGCTTTTTTTTGCCATTGAATAGTAATAAGTTGTATTAAAACCCCACAAATTGTACAAGCATTGAACTTTATTTAAGAGGTTCACTGAGCTGGCAACGAGCAAACCCGACCCGTTACTTCAGCCCAGCACCTGAGCACAGGGATGAGTTCAGTGACCCTCGTCAGGGCCCACAACTTGTGTCCCCAGGAGCCCTTGGAGGAGCAGGCAGGACAAACCCCTCATTCCCACACTGCAGAGCCATGGAATCATCTCCAGAAATTCCAGCAGCAGTTGAACACAGAATACAGAGAAAGGTCTGACTTACAGATCTGATGGAGAAAACCAAACTGTGGGATGTGGCAGGTGTTCAGAGCTGTAGCAGGGGCTCAAGCTGGAGTGGTTGGACACCAGGACAGCACAGCAGCACAGAAACCCGGGTAAGGGTTGGTCCTTCCATCGAGGGGCTGACACAGCTGCTGCAGATGTGTCTCTCACTCACACACTTGCTCTCTTTAACACAAAGATTTCCTACTAGCCGTGAATTATTTATACTTATTTGTATGACCTTTTAAATCAAGCTATTAGTTGCACAGCTTTTTGGGGATGTATCAAATTATTGAAGTCCTACTATAGATTTGCAGCTGTAGCTACAAGATGTGGTCACTGTACAGGAGTTCCATGGCACATGGTGCCAAGGGCTGCTCCAGCCTGGGTCCCAGTGAGGAAGGAGCAGTTATTTCACTGTTCAGGTCTTGTTCCCAGCTTGTGGCTCAACTACTGGACAAACCCAGCACTCACGAGCAGCAGTTCTGCCCACACAGGTGGGACTGTAGAGAAGGAGTCCTTGGCTGTACATGGCTTCCATAGTGGCTTTGTTACATCAGGTACAAACTGTGCAAGTTCTCCAGGTTCCAAAGTGATGTAAATGGCAGAAACAGTTCAGCCTGTTTTTAAAGACTGGGCTTAAGTGTAAAGAGTATTTCAGATAAGGACCAGGCTGAGTAACCAGCTCCGTGTGAAGATGCTGGTTTAATACAACCTGTGATAGTACAAGTATGTACATATGTACAGTGGGTCCTCTTCACCTGCTGACTGAGCACCTTCGGCACTTCATTCTCAGCTTCCTTGGAAGTAGGAATCACTAGAGTAAAACTGGGTCAGTTTTGCAGCACCTCAAGTCCCTGGGTTGAGCTCTCTGTTCCCCAGGCCTACAGGACCCTGTCGCTGAAGTGGGACTTGTAGTCCCCCAGGTCGTTCTGCAGGTCTCGCTCCTCATCATCTGCAATACAGATTACAGTTCAATTACAGTTCAAATACTCAGATCAGATCTGATGGGAGACCACTGAAAGAGCACCCAAAGGCAGTGCCCCAGTACCTGCTGGCAACTGGCCCAGCAGGGAGCTGGCCAGGGCAAGTACCAGGATGGAGTCACTGGACACAGGACAGAGCCAGCACTCCGGGTTGGGATCTCTGGCTGCAGGGCCACCCATTTCACAGGCTGGCTGACCCCACAGACTGCAGCACCAGTTACGCTGCTGGGCTTGGAGACTCTTTTTATCCAGATTTCACTCTCCCAGTAAAACCCAACTCCTGTGGAAAGTCCCATTCCCAGGTTTAACCCATTCCAGAGTTCACAGTAAGGCTTCACAGAACCTCAGGGACTAGCACAGGGTGCCCACTGGGACCTCTTCCAGGAAATACTTTTCCCACCTGCTTCCCAGATGACACCTTCCACACAGACGTGACACAACACATCTTTCTCTGATGGGATTTTTCCTGATGCTGGAACTGACTTTGCTGTGTTTTTCCATACTGCTGGCTTGTATCTCAGTCTCGTAGGTAAAACTTGGAGAGGCTTTTGAAAACCTTTCCCAACCTCTTATCCATGGCAATCCCTGTTCTCTCTCTGGGCCAGGGAACACAGGCAGGGGCCGGGTGGGCAGGGGCTCTCTCAGCCCCCAGCTGCCTTTCGTTCCTCTTCCCAAGACAGTCGAGCTCTGTCCTGACCAGCAGATGCCGATGCTTCACCCCTCCTTCCAGCCCCAGACACTGTCTGTCTCCATCCCTCTCCCCTGTCCTGCTTCCTGACTGCTCCTTGGGGTTTGGCTTTTGATCCTCATGAGAAATGGTAAAATAACCCTCCAAAGCTGTGCCCCCTCAGTGTAACTACTGACTGCAGCACATGCAGCAAATCCACAGAGAAAATGCACATTCAGTATTATTTTATGTGATATTTTAAAATATTCCACATTCTACCTGCCATAATCCAGCTGTCCCATGTGGGTCCCTGGCCTCCTTCCCTCAAAAAGCGAAAAACCCACAAAACTTTCATTTGTTCCAACTAATGAGCTTTTCCTGCACCTCAAAGCTGTTCCTTTATATTCAGGAGATGGCTGTTCACAGGAATGGAAAGCACAGTGTGAGAGTTCACCCATCTTTCTGCAGCTGCCTGGAGCTCTCCACACCCTCACACCACCCCATGGGCCAGGCAGAGACCTGCTGGGCACCTTCTCCAGCAGCAAAAGGCTGGAGTTTACCTGCATGGCACATAAGAAACTGCCACCACACTCCTGGACATCCTGGAGTTACTCCCCCTCCACCATCCAGGCACTACAAACACCTTTCCTGCAGCAGAAGCTGCCACCTTCAAACACCCCCCTGCCCTTCAGCAGGTGACTGAGGGGAAGGATGCCAGGGCTGCCCCTCCCCAGCATATCTCCAGATTGGAGCATTTTCCCTGGATAATTTCAGTCTAAGCCCACACATTCCTAGTGGCAACAGAAACCATGTAGATGAGAGATGGTTTATGGGGTCACTTTCAGTCAGAGCACTACTTTTTCAAACACCCCTCACATTGCAGGCTACACAAGCACAATCTGATTTTTAACCTGGCACCACTTTAGTCCATCACACCCACTTTCCTGAGTGGCATATGGGAATGCTGTCCATGCCACTGAAAGTGTTCCCAGCACAGCTGGCAAGGACTCCTGCTGCCTGAAGCCACAGTGCCCTGTGAAGGCCCTCCCAGCCAGGTACTGGTGCCGATGGAGCAGCAGGAGCTCCGAGGGGCAGCAAGAGCTGTGTGGGCCAGGGCTCTGTGTCCCTGCATGGGCCAGGAGGGGTGAGCCACATGGGGGCTGGGTTCCCAGGGAACAAGGACAAGTGAGAAAATGGCCTCAAGTTGTGCCAGGGGAGGTTCAGGTTGGATATTGGGAACAATTCCTTCACAGAAAGGATTGCCCAGCCCTGGCACAGCTGTCCAGTGCAGTGGAGTCCCCTCTCCTGGAGGGATTTAACAGATGTGTGGATGTGGCACTTGGGAAAACATGGGTTAGTGGTGGCCTTGGCAGTGCTGGAGGAACAGGTGGACTCAATGGCCTTAGAGTGCTTCTCCAACCTCAGTGACTCTGTGATTCCATGACCTCCTCCCACCCTCCTGGTGGGCTGCACACATTGGCTGTAGGCAGATAGGGGTGCAGAGGCCAAGTGAGGTGGAAGACACAAATCAGCAGAGACTCTGCAGCAGTTACATGGTCAGAACTTGCAGAACTGCATCCTGAAGCCCAGAGAAGGAATGGCTGCAGCGAGGAGCAGGCATGACCCACTGCTGACTGAGGGGAACCCCCTCCCACAGCACTGCTGGAGTGTGCTCAGGCACAGGGACACACAAGACAGCCCACACTGCCTGCTCAGGACAGACCCGAACCATGAGGAACACAGCTCCCACAGAACAGGCCACAGCTGGAGCAGCAGGGTTGCACTTTATCAGTCAGTTAACCACCCAGGGGTCTGATCCATCCTTTTCTTTCCCTTGTTCACGAGTTTCATACTCCCAGCCCAGCCCAGCCAGCCTGCTGACACTGCACTGAGCCACAAAATCAGCTGCTTTTTAGCAGCTTTGCCCATTAATTATGCTTAGATACCAATTAAATATGTGTCTGAAAAACCTCCACCTAAAAACTTATGAGAATCAAAACCAGGGGGTCTGATTTCCTATTTCCCCCCCTGCTCTTTACTATGCACTTTCGTTTAACTGGAAATACACTCTATGTACACAAACATTCTTACCCTGCAGGCATGCAGGCCTGTCACAAATATCCCCAAACAGCTGGATGGAGAATGGCAGACAAGGCAGGCACATGGCAGAGAGTAAGGCAGGTACAGGCAGGCAGAGGTAGGCAAGGGAGGGGATGCAGGAGCTACATGCAGGACAGGGGCAGCCATGCACACACAGGGGGCATTAGGCAGCACTGGCTCAGGAGCTGTGAGGCTGGTTAGCAGGAACACCACAAGCCTGTTGAATCTGTGTATAATGCACAAAAGTGACATCTGGAATCACTACCTGAGGCCTCACTGCACACCAGCTCCAACCAGGTGTGACAAGAGCGGGACTCAAATCACTACATTTCTCTATTTGACAATTTAGAAATGTCAAGGTCCACAGCCCACCCAGCCAGGGGCCAAGGCTGGGGATTTGGGTAGAACCATGTCAAATTTAGTGCCTTGCTCTTCCTAGCAGGAACTACATACAACTGCAATGAGGTGTTAAAACCCTCTCCCTGAAGACTGTTGCATCATTGCTGTCCCACAGACAGCAAGACCCAATTTTAAGCTTGTTTAAGTCTGTCTGAGCAATTTGTGATCAGCTAAACCAGCGAGGCTTTACACAAATTCAACAAGTAACTCAGCATGGATTTATCACAATGGGATGGAGATAAGGCCCAAGCTCACCTTGGACGTCTTCTTCTCCACCATCACCATCCTCTTCCTCATTGTAAGCCAGCTCAGCCTGTTTGTCTGCCTCATACTCACCCACGTTCCCATCATCCCCATTATAATCTGCCAGTTTAGAACCCTGCTGCGGGTCCACAGGGGATTCATTCTCATCAAAGAACCGGCCTGTGGAGTAGGAAAGGAGTGAGTCAGCAGCAGAGAGCAAAGAAACAGGGGGTTCGACATGAGAGCAGATCACAGGTGGAGGCAGTCGGGGTCTGTGGCAGTTCCAGCTGGAGAGAAAGGGGAGAGAAAGGAGAGGGCTTGGGCAGGGGGGAACAAGACTTATGGAGCACCCCCGTGTGGAAAGGACACGCTGTGTCACCCAGCACTTGGACCTCACGAAATCTGACTGTCCCAAGCTCCTCCTGCCATGGAGAAGAGCTGGAGTCGGTCCCCAAACAGCGCCACCCTGGATTCCCTATGGACACTAACACAAGCTTTCTCAAAATGCTGAAGAGCACTCCCTCAGTAGAAGGTCAGCATCCATTCTTCCCGAGGCCTGGCATTTTCCACACACTGAGATCCATTGCTGCCTGGCAGAGTGTGCAGAGTGTGCCCAGCTGGTACACGGGGAATGCAGCAGAGACTCACTTTGTAACTACCTCATTCATTTGGCTTTACACTCTGCTTTCCTGTCAAGCTTTAACAGTGTTCAAAATGTCCCAAATCCAGTATTTTCATCTCCCAACAAAAAAATAAGAACAGTTACAGAACCTGAAACAACGCACAAGAAAAACAGGAATTATCTGGAATTATGGAATGAGCGGACAGACACCGAGGCACACAGGGCGAGATCACTGCTGTGATGTCCAGTTCACTGCTGGTGTCTAATGGGGTACAGGGAGAGCTGTTCCAGCCCACCACAGTGCAGTCTGCTTGCCCAGTGCTTGAAGGAAGCATCTCTGAGTCTGCAGAGGCCACAGGCCTGGAGGATTGTGTATAAACGAAAAAAATGCCTTAAAAGTGTGATACAATCTTTACAGACGGGGCACCAAGGCTGCTGGGGCAGGTGGTGAGCAATTAGCAGTGGTAGTAATTAACAGAGAAGTAAAAAAGGAGAATGACTTTAACATCAGGATTACAAGTGGACAGATGAGAAAAATAAATTATTTCCCAAACACTGAAAACTTTCCTGTGCAGCAGTATATAAAGATCAGGACAGAAGTAGTACCATGGTGCTTCTCTGGATGGGGAGAAAAGCAGCAGAATCACCCCCAGTGCAGCTCAAATGGACAGAAACAGCAGATCCAGGTATTTTCACAAAACAGGCAAGAAGAAACTGCGATCTGCTTAGAAATCCAAAGTTCCATACATTATTCATTCCCTGTTCATATCTAACTGAGTGATCCTGGCTGTTACTTTCGGTATCTTTGACACTGCATTATATATAAAACCCAGACAGGACAGTTGGATTTGCACATGTTAAACCAAAGCCAAGTCATGAAACACAACAGAATGTATCCAACTTCCAGCAAAACCAGCCTGTGGATATGCCAGAGACAGTGACACACAAGAACCAAATGAACTGAAGCTGACAGAAGGAAAGATTAACATATGATGAAGAGATCCCAGGAAATGCAGCAGGTCCACACAGGCTGTGAGCTGAGCCCAGAGTCTCTGGTGAGCAGGACCCCCTGGTGAGCCCAGCCCACCCCTGCCATGGGCAGGGGCACCTTCCACCAGCCCAGGCTGCTCCAAGCCCCATCCAACGCGGCCTTGGACACTTCCAGGGATCCAGGGGCAGCCACAGCTTCTCTACCCAACCTATGCCATGACCTGCCCACCCTCCTAGCCAGGAATTCCTTCCCAATATCCCATCTATCCCTGCCCTCTGGCAGTGGGAAGCCATTCCCCTTGTCCTGTCCCTCCAGGTTCTTGTCCCAAGTCCCTCTCCAGCTCTCCTGAAGCCCCTCTAGGCACTGGAAGGGGCACTCAGGTCTCCCCAGGTCCTTCTCTCCTCCAGACTCAACAACCCCAGCTGTGTACCCTCAGCTTCAAAGCTCTCAGTGCCAAACATCCAGCCAGGCACTGGCCCCTGGTAGAAGCTGCAGAGCTGAGCCAGAGCTGAGCCCCTCCAAACCAGGGGTGAGTTTCTCACTGACAGGCCTTTTTGAACAGCCACTGCTGACCAATCAGGAAATAAATCTACAAATATGGATTAGCTATTTTCATTTGTGACAGTCTCTCCATCATTGCACCATTAAAATGCACCAATAGGAGTTATTCCAAATACGAAGGAGTAAAGAGAAGAGACTAATCAGGGACAATTCCTGACTCCCATGTAGCTCTTCACAGCCTAGAGTGGAGACATTTCCTTCACAGCTCCTGCCTCCACGATGAGACCCCTCCATTGTTTAATCCATGGCCAGGGAAAGCAGACAATCCATTAAAAACCCAACACGGGAAACATGAAGCTCTCTCATTCCTGAGGCTTCCTCAGGAAGCTCCCTTGATAAACCAACCAGCCTTGCAGACCTCAGGGTGCAGAGGCAAAGCCAAGCCTGTCCAGGTTCTGTGCCAGTTCAATACACCTATCCCTGCTTCATCACAAAGATTGACAAGTCCTGTTAAAACATCCAAAGGCTTCCCAAAAGATCTGTTTCTTCAGAAGAGTCTTATTCAGATAAAAAAACCCAAGAGGAAGTGCACACACCTGTGTGCACTTCTTTGGAGGCTTCTGCCTGAAGCAGACATGGAAGAGAAGGGTTCTGGAAAACTTCCTCCCATGGGACAACCACATTCTGTCCAACACACACCACCCCCCACCACAAAGACCCTGGTGTAAGGGCTGAATTCTTACACTACTGTCCAAAACAGAGTAATTAAGTCATGTAATACAGTGAGTAACTCAGTATACTGTGTGTATCAAAATCCTGATGTAATCTATTTAAGTGTGCAGTCATTTCCAAAAGCACTATACATTCTGATAAGGAAATAATTTTCTTACATAAGTGAATGTACATGTGAAAAGACAATACATTAAAGCACATCTTTTACCCAGGAACACATTACATTCCTCCTCAGGCTCCCTCTCCGAAGCCACCCTCTGCAATGGTCCCTATTTTCCAGACAGGCACTATCACAGCTAGAAAATAAAGGGATTTTTTTAATATATTGAAGTGTGTGATATTGACCAACTTACTTTGCTTAATCTTCTGCAAGTCACTAACTTGGCTCTTTGGAATTTTTATCTGGTCTGTCTCAATTTTGTGGTCTTTCTGGGCTTCCACGTTTCCTTCAAAATTCAAGCGCTGGAGAGAATTTGGAGGGATCTGCTTTGCAACATCGGCGTTTCCATCACTGTCACTGGGCAAACCTGCAGGGAAGAGGTCTCAGTGTCTGCAGGTCCCACATGGCTCCAGAAGGGAGAAGATAATTGACCACGTTTTAATCAATAATCAATCCCACATCATTACCTTCCCAGCTGACTTCCTGCATGAAGCCCAGAACTGTAACACATTTACGGCTCTTTTATCCTCCTACTGATTCTGCTTTTCAAGTCTACCATGCACCGTATATTGTTTCAAGAGCTCTGATCTGAGGACAAGGGTGTGGCAGGGCACAGAAGTTATGCTAAAAACAATAACCAGAATCACAGCACTCCATAACCAAGGAGCCAAGAAAACCCTGATTCCCCTAGAATTCCCATCAAACTCCTGCTGATAAACTCCAAGCTCAACAAAGAAAGCTTTTCACTTCGTGCATGTTATGTTTTCTCATTAATACAAGTGAAAATGAAGAACTACCTTCAAAGGAAACAAACTGTTTAAAAGATTTGACATTTGGAAAAAACCAATCTTTAAATGTGCATGCAGGCTTTGAGCTCCCTCATTTTGGAAATAAGAAAAAAGAAAGACATATAGAAAAATTTGTTGTCCTTTTCAGAAAGAACCAATAATGGGCAGAACAAAAACTTGGAGCTGTTCAGTCATCTTGAAAATTTTATATTTATTAAAGTTATATTAATCATTTTAGCAGGACAGTATTTGAATAAGCCACTTCCAGTGCAGGTAGGACCTGATGTTCTCTCTCTGACATTAAAGTGACTTAACCCACGAGCACTAAGTTTATTTCCAATGGGTTTGTGTCTTGTCTAACTGCAGATCTTCCAAACTGTGTCACTGCAGGACTTTCAGTTCTCATGTCCTAAACCTTCCCCATGTAATACCCAAGTAAGTTGTTCCCAGGGACAGGACTCTGAGCAAGAGACAGGAACGCTGGTTTATCTCTGACTGTGGCTACAAGAGATCAGCAACCAACCCCTGAGGGTGCAGCCCTAATTAGTACCCCAGGGAGGAACACTAATTTCAATTACTCTGTCCACTGGAGGACTCTTCAAGCACTTATCTTTGCAATTTCTAACTCAAATTTGGCTGAAATCGGTCAAAAGGCTCAGGAATTCTTGGTGTGGAAGGTACAGAAAGAGATCATACAACAAGCAGCCCAACTGCCTCAGTCAGACAGGTAGGAACACAACCTTGGATCTGCAGAAATTTATCTCTACATTTCCCCTGGTAAACCAAATATTGCCTTGTGACCTGCTAATAGGAATTTTACCTGGTGCCAGGTTTGGAGCATGGGGCTGTTCAGTTGGAAGATTCGTAACAGGCTGATGACCTTCACTTTTAGGAGCTGAAATAAGTGGCTTCTTTAAAGCTAAAACAAAACACAGAGACAAAAGCATTAACATGAAACAAACAAGACACTATTTATCTGGTCTAACTAACAATCCTGTAAACCTCTTTGGTTTTGTTGTTTTCTTGGTTTTAAATCACAGATGAAAACATAAATACAGTATTTCAGGAGAGAGATTTTATGAAACATTCGGTTTTCAGAATTCAAACCTCTGAAGCACAGCAGAAATGATCTGATTTTAAATCTCACTTGAATTTCATTACCTCAGGGAGATTTTAAAACTTTGCATTCACTATGAACCACACAGTATTCACACACAATATATACGTCACCGAGACCCCAAACGTGAAAGAATTAGAGTATTTCTCCTCACCAATGGGAGTATCTTCAGCTTTTGCTGGGTCATTATCTTCTATTTCAGGCATGCCTGCATCTCCTCCTGCTTTGATTTTCTCTGCAAGACAAGAACAGGATATTCTGCCTTACTAACCTTTCAGTCTGAACAGTGAATTTCCCCCTTGTGGGAGGTGCTGACTTAGTAAAATCATGGCAGCTAATCAAGTTATCTGAGCCAAACAATTCCTAGTTCTACTTCAGAAAAATGCACAGTTCTGGAGGATGGCAAAGGATGCAACACAATCGGTCCATTCTCTATCAGAAATGTCAAAAAAGAAATACCTTTGGCATTCACAACATGCTCTGAAGGCTTCTCACTCTTCTCAGTGTCTTTACCTTCCCCCTCTGCAACAGCCTCAGGTACTGCCTGGTCATCATTGCTGGGACTGACTTCAGTGTCTTTACTGGACTGAATGTTCTGCGTGGCCTGTTAGAAAAAATTCATAAGGAGCCAGTATTAAGCACTTCTCTGGAAATTACACAACAAATACCCATAAATTCAAGATTACTTTGGGTAAGCAAAATTACGTTTATGAATTCAATGATCAGTAAAGAACAGAGTGCTCTGTGTACAAACCTGAGTGCTGGGGGTATGGACACACAACTGAACAGACAATGGACAAAACAGAACAGCCACAGAACATTTCTACAGGACAATACGAACAGGTTAAGGCATCATTGGCCTTAAGCCTCAGATCAGAGCCTTGAAAGAATTCCAGACTATAAGAAAAGATCTGACAAATCTGCTCTCAGTCTACCTTATTATTTTGAGATGTTTGTAGACAGACAAAGAAAGAAAACAAACTTTTAAGCAAATCGGATTATTTCATCAGTTTGCAGAAAAGAGGCCCAAATTCTACGGGCAGCTTGTTCCATGTAATCACACCCTGGATACCATTCCAACACCATTGTTATTTCCATCACATTAGCACCTCAAGGCCTCAGCACAGCTCAGGCTCCCTCTGCAATAACCCGTACAAGGCTGTGAGAACACAGATCCCACCCTAGAGAGCTGAACAGCAACATCCACGTTACAGGAAGAACTGAAATCCTCGGCAATGATGTCATGGAGGAGGGTTGGAACAGAGCAAGGAATTTGGCCTCATCTTTTAGTTCAGTCGACTGACTGAGCAACCAGGCAGATTTCCTACATAAACACCCATTTAGGGCTGCTCAGGGGGATGTTTAACACAAAGGTAGGGAAGAAATGCCCCTAGGCCTCCACATCTCCAGGCAAACAGCAGACTTTGCACTCTTCTCACTCAACACAAAATTCCCTGGCGTTACCTTTTGTTCCCGTGCAACCTGGTCCATTAATTTCTTGATGTTCTCTTCATGCTGCAGCCTCATTTCCTTGATCTGCTGCCCACACTGCAGGCTTGAGGAAAAACACACCATTAGATATATTTCATTTGTTGTATCTGCTCTCCCACAAGTCAAATAAGGGGGAAAATATGAAGTGGCACAAAAAGCCAAACCTGAGATATAACTAGAATAGTCTGTCCATGTCCTGGCATGTGTATGGAGTGGGAATGGACTGAATACAGAAAGAAAGCAGAACTGGAAAAAATAGGGACAGAGCAGAAAAAACAGTAAAATAAACAGAATGGCCTTGAATATATTTCCTCCAAAAGTTGGAATGCAACCAAAAAGTCAAGCTCCACAGTTAATCTGTCAGCAAATATTAATTCTATTGGGAAAGTAATGTGTCTCCCATGGCTGTCAACAGAGAAGGTGCACAACTACCACTATCAGTTACCGCTCTCAACTCAAATAACATGACCTGAATACAAAGCCACGTGTCCAATTGCCCTAACAAGCCACAGACATCAGCCCAAGCAGCAGAACTCCCATCTCCCACAAACCCTCAACAGCACAGAAAGAACACTTTGTGTGTGCGAAAGTTTCAAACACTTTCTCAAGTGTTAAACCGCCCTCACTCCTCAAAGCCACAGGAGTAGTTTCTTCCTCTTTCTCCATCATCAACTAAAAGGCTCAAGTCAACTCAAAATTTCAATCTACAAAATCCTGCTGTCAACTTCAGTTAAATGAAATTACACTGTTAGAAAGGCAGCAGTAAACAACAACAGTGACACAAGATTGTGCCTATTAAACTCCTCCACGTGTTAACTAAATCTCCATGTTATAAAAAATGCATTAACTTAAAAATGCTGAACAGTTCCAGAGTAAGCCAAGATCCTCCTTAACTCCTATCTCACTTCGAGGGAGGAGTAGGACACCACAAAGAAACAAAACTTGAAAGTCAAACAGCTACTAACATGCATCACCAAGTGAGCACACCCCAGTCTGAGGATTAGCCGACACAAAGTTATTAGCTCCTTTTAGTACATACCGACTCCCCCATCACACACACAAACCTGCACTTACCAACACTCCTGAGGACATACCTGTCATATTCCAGCCTCCTTGTAAGGTAGGTATTGTTCTTCTTGTACTCGTGCAGCTGATCTTCCTGCCGGATGAATTCCTGCCGCAACTCTGCCAGTTGTTCTAGGGCAGAAAGCAAAACCCAGCATGAACTGAGATGTGTATGTAAAAATGCCCTGTGGCAGATACAACTTTCAGTGCTGCTAAATAAGTAAAAAATTGTTCGAGTTTTATGTTAGTTCATCCAGATACACTTTAAAGATTCATTAATTTGCAGAAGATGCCACTCTACTCACATATGCTGGACGGCAGCATGAATTAAGAAATTCTCCTGACACTATGGCAAACCCTCTACATTTTTCTTTACCTTAGCATTGTGTAAGGCTTATGATTGCAATTTCACTTATCTGTTGGAAATCTCCTTCATTTCCTAAAAGACTGTGTGACTCTGAGTAACACAAAAGCACTACCAGGTTACTTCAGGCACAATGCGCAAAGACTGTCTGAACTGAGTGTACAAAAGGAGGCAGCTTCCTGCTATCCATAAAACCAACACATATATCCTGTCTCCACAACTGCTCTGGAAGTTCTCCCTGCTCCTCAGGCTACAAGTAATTAAGCTTCCTGCTATTTTAAGTTGCAGCTGCACAGATGTAGGCAGAAACCACATGTGTTGTGTGCAGACATGTTCACCTCCGGGCATTGACTGCTCCAGCTCACTCTGAAACACTTCACATACATTAAGATCACAGGCATTATAATCATGTCTGTACAGAACACTCTTAAGAGATATTTTCTGGAGCTTTTCTAACCCAGCAAAACCATCACAGTGTTTCTGATCAAACTATGCTAAACTGAGTATTTGGCCATGACCATGATTCTAAAACCTTGGAATTCAACAGTGCCAGAGCACGCATTCCTTTTTGCAGACAGCAACGTCCACGAGAGCCAATCCTACACTTACCCACACCAGGTAATGAACAAATACAATGAGAGTGCACATTAAGGGATGTTCCAGCATCACCTCACTTCATTTAAGACGCATTCTGCAGCACCTGGGCAGTTAAAGTGCACAGCTCCAGCCTGCCAAGTGAGTTTGGCCATGAATCCCTCACCCTTTAGCCGATGTATGTCCGCCATCTGATACGAGATGTTGCTCTGCAACTTCATCTGGAAGGAAATAAAAGCTGAATAAATACATGTAATCAGTAAGATGGGGAGGGTTTGGGCTGCAAACACTCAGGTGTGTCTGTTTGCTTTGTAAAGCCAATGTATGGAGGGGATTATGGCAATGACGTGCACCAAGTTCCAGTAAATCTAAGTCCAGTGTGTTTAGTGACATCACCAAACTAACACTGTGTTCCGGCTTTGCTAACAAGGGCTTAAATTTAATTCCAGAATACATTTCTAACAAAAAATAGATTGTCAGGACTAAAATAAACACACTGCATCCTGATATTGCAGGAGGGACAGTGAATGGCCAATGTCAAAGAACAGGTGGATAAAAACTAAACATTTAGCATCAACAGCAAACCCAATTGTTACCTAAGGTATATCATATAATAGAATTGTTATATTTAAATAAATCTTTAATAGGTTGCTACTTAATATTCCTAACATACATTTTATTTTAAGAGGGATTCTGACACCAGTAAAATTATACATCAGCTCTTTTAATATGGTATTTTTAGTAAGACAAAGAATAGCAGTTTCAGTAAGAAATGCACGTACACAAAGTCTTGGAAGTAAAGATGCCTTGTTTTGCTGCTACGTAAAGACAAAACCCAGCAGGAACGAAGAGGGAGATGTGTGCATAGACTTCATTGAGAAAGGAGGGAAAAGCCCCACCTGCCATCAGGCACCTGGGAGGCTGTAGTGAATCTTCTTGCAGTTCCATGATGATATAAAGAGTAACTCTAGAAAGGTGCTGAATGGGGCTGTCACTCATGGGGCACAAGGGCAGCATCACTGCTGGGGCAAGCAGTGCCAGCACAGCCACTCAGCTGGGACACCCAGACACAGGGGCTGTTTCAGTTCCCCCCCAGCCCCTGGAGTGTCTGAGTCAAGCCATCTCTGCTTCCTGTCAAAACAAACCCCAAACACACCTGCCCAGACTGTAGGACTTCCTTCCCCCAGCTCTGCCTTTCCTTTATCAAATTATTTATTAATTTAAAATTATTTCCCATTGTGTTTTTGTTGTTACCAGAGGCACTCACACTGGGCTGACCCGTTTGTCCAATGCGGGTATGATCAGGCATTCCTGACTTGGAACTCCAGCCACACAGGAACTGCTGAGGTGGTGCTTTTGTGCAGCACACCGTGTACACAGGACACACACCCAGCAGCTCCCAGCACAGCTTCCTTGGGAGGCAGAGTGCTCCAACCAGAGTCTTTGTGCCAGTCTGCAGGATCCTGGCTCAGCCCTGGCAGCAGGATACACAGGGAGCTGCAGGCAGCAGACCTTGTCCCACGCCCAGAGCAAAAGCCAAGAGGGTTCTGGAGAATGGAGAGGCACTACCACAGCTCCCACCTATGAGGGGACACAGAGATGCTTCACAAGGCTTTTCCCAAAAAAAGAAAGGAAGCAGAATTGGAAAATTAGGGGCAGAACAGAAAGAACAGTAAAGTAAATAGATCGGCCTTGAACATATTCCCTTCAAACCCTGGAACATAACCAAAAAGTCCACTTCCACAGTTAATCAGTCAGCACTTATTAACTCCACTAGGAATGTGACCTGAGCCCCCTGATCACACTGCTCTGGAACAGGGACAGAACAAACTCCCCAGGGACCCTCAAGGAACCTCCTGGCATGTCAGAGCCACGTTTGCCATGTGCTCTGCTCACACTGAAGGCCCTCTCCTTACAGGATGCCCAAAGCAACACCCCGCCCAGCGACAGCCTGGCTTGGACTTGCACAGCTTCCCTTCAAAAGCACAAGTAGCTCCGTGGAGGGAATTTGACAGGGAAGGAGCAGACACAAGTCACCACAAAGTCTTTCCATCCCCCAGGAGCCCACCATGTCAACTCATCCTCCAACAGACCCGGGACAGGAGAGCAAATACACACACCGATTTGTTGAGTGCTAATGAAAAAGTATCTTACCTTATTTCACAAAACCACTGGCAATATTCACCACATTTTTCTGCTTTCCACTGTTTCCATTATTTCCCAGAACCAATAAATCTACAAAGGAGATCCTGGGAAGCAGTGGGGTCTGTTTTCAAACCCTCATCTATCAGAACTCCTCACACACAACCCTTCCCACTGGCTCCTGCTCATGCCAAAACCATGCAGCCTGGTCGGTGAGCAGGAGCTGGATAGGAACATACAGCAGTTTTATCACACAATCTTTCATTTTGGTGATTCTGAGATTCAGTGAGAAGTGACAGTATTTATATCCAGTTCAGCTGACAGCCAATGTCCCTCATCTGAAGGATAGAAAGGGAAGAAGCTATTTTATGATTCATGGGATCTGTTCCACCTACACATGCAAATCCCACACTCCACGAGCCATGGCACAGGTCCAGTTCTTCCTGAGCCATGTCCTCCTTCAGTCTAGACCTGTTTGCACTGCTCAGAGCTCTCAGGAGGCTCCTCAGGGCCTTTCTAAGCACTTGGGATGCAGAAAATATATCCTCTGCAGCCCAATGAGCCCTGCACAGCAAAAACCAGCAGAAATCCTGTGCATAGACACATGGCAACCCTCCAATGCTGTCTGAGTCGTAATTCTTGTCATACAACTCCACACTGCTGTGAAGCCACAGCTTTGCAAACTAGGGACATATCAAGGAGTTTTGAGAACAAACAAGAGACTCAGCTGCTCGCAGAGATGTTTCACTGAACAGCTTCATCCCAAACATTTCTGGGCAGCAGGGAAGGGCAGGGCTGTTGCATACCTGGCCTGGCCAGCAGCAGGTGTGGAACGAGAGGTGTGCTTCCTGCCATCTGCAATGTCTCCACCACGAATTCCTGCCTGTCACACCTTTTACTGAGCTTCTTACAAATGGATGTATGAAGCTATGGAAAACAAACATATCCTAACGCAATGCTACCAAAACCCACGGAGTACTCAGGAAGCTGATGCTACCTGTGCATGCAGCACCTGCCCAAACTCCAGGGCAGGCACTACTTCTTGTTTGCCTCTCACACAGAGCTTCAGAAGAGAACTCCTGGTTTGTTCCAAGGCCCAAGGACCATCGAGGAGCTCATCTCAGGGTGACAGACAAGAATTCTAAAGAACTCATGTTTTTTCTCTTTCTTTTTAAGCACAAGACACCAAGTCATGGTCCCACATTTGCTCCTAAGAGCAAACATATCCAGCTCATTCCATGCCCAGGGAAATGAGGACAGAGTCGAGAGTCTGGGCTTGACTCCAGAGATCCCTGAGCCAAGAGGACACTGCTGCAGACACTGAAGTTGCCTTAGCACTGGGAAAGGCACTTGATTTATGTGACCACAAGGCAAAGAACTTCAGCTGAGGACAAAGGAGCACAAAGCAGAACTCACACTGAGAACCACCAGAGCAGGATCCTTCAAGGGAGTTTTCCATGAAATAAGCCTGAGTTTGTTGTGATCACTTGATACCCAGGGAATTACCAGTGTTGGGGTTTTATTTTAGCTCCTGCATTTCACAAATGGACTATGATCAGTGGTAAAAAGCAGTTTGGTCAAGTAGAATTGCCAAATTCTGTTTTGAGACCAAACAATGATTCAAGTCTTTTTTGGTCAGACACTTTATATCTACTACTCATTTTTGGTGACAGATCTTTAGTCCCTAAAGCTTTATTCTCTCAGAGAAATAGTTACTTAAAAGGTTTTTGTTTGTTGGGGGTTTTTTTTGTTTTTTTTTTTTTTTTTNTTTTTTTTAAGAAGACCATTAGGATTGCTGTCACAGAGCAAAGACAGTGGTTCACATGGGAGGAAAAAGGCCGGTGACTGCTTTTTGATAAAATCTTACTATTCTGGCCTCCTAGGGCACAATGAACATTTTGAACACATGACAGAGGATGGTCAAAAGCTGTGAGCTCACAGGAACTGAACTGGCAGCCTCTGGAACAAAGAGGGAAGACACAGTGCACACACTGCAGTAAATTTATCCTGTGGGGTTTCCTATCCATGTTCCTCTTGCTGCCCTCCCACTCTGCCCTGTTCAATGTCCACCTCCCTGGGCAGCCCCTTCCAGTGCCTGACCACCCTCTACATGAAGAAATTCTTCCTGATAGCTTATCTGAATCCCACCAGGGGAGCTTTATGCCTGCAGACAGTTACACTAACACCAAACAAGCTGACTGCCCTCCTGCAGACACAGGGGGAAGTATCTTGGCTAAAACTCAACTGGTTTAGAATCACTGAATCACTGAGATTGGAAAATACATTTAGGATCATAGAGTCCACTCCATACCTAACTGGGCTTTTTATTCCAATCCCAGGAAAAATTTTAAAGTTTGCTGAACACACAAAGGGCTTAATTTTAATGGTTCTGTAGGAAACTTTAATACAAAGCTAATCATTTTGAGGAGTTTAACTCTGTAATGGGACATGCAAATATTCAGCTTCTTCTGACAATTAATTGTGGGTTTTATGCTGCTCATCTCATGTGTGATATAAAAGACCAGAAAAACAAACCCAGCCAGCATTAACCCTGAATGTGTGGCATTTCCATAAATCCCACTGTGAGAACAGTGTTCAATGAGCAGAGTGATGACCTGCATGCAAATACACCCCACCCTCACCCCGAGCCGAGCTTGTGTGCTGAGCCCTCAAAGCTCCTGGGAGGGTTATGAAAGAGGAACAGTGAAAGTCGAGGCACTCGCTCATCCTCCACAACGAAAGAGATCCCCAGGCCACCCCCACTGAAAGGCCAGCTGAGTTTTGTATGAGCTTGGCTCCTCCAAGCCAAGGAAAATGACACGTTATGTCAGCAGCAGGATTTTTTTTCTCCAAGTACACGCTGGCAGCATAAAAATCAGAGTGTGCTGTGCCAGGCATTCCAAGAGGCAAGCTCAGGATTCTACCGAAAAGGACAGAGGTTCCATTTCCCTTGGAACTGCAGTTTTACAGCTGTGTCTAGAATTATTTGGCCGATCACAAAAGATCAAATAGCCTCAGCAGAGACAAAAAGCTCAAAAAAAAAAAGCAAAATTAAACCAGCCTTCTGGGAAAGCGAGCTCTGGGAGTTCTCATTGTTCGCACACACTCTGGACGTCGGGCTGGGGGATGTTTTCAGAAACCCGAGCGCACTGCAGCGGTCCCAGCAGCACCAAGGGGTTGGTGTCGCACCCCGGAGGAGCAGGGGACGCGGGGATGCCTCGGGAAGGCGAGGACCCGTAGGGCAGCCTTACCTTGCCGTCCTCGCAGCGCTTCACCTGGCCGTCCCTGGCCTGCAGCTGGCTGCTCAGGTGGTTGTAGTCCGCCTCCTTCTGCTTCAGCTGCTTCTTGTGCGAGTCCACCTTGCCCAGCAGGTCGGAGTTGCTCCTCTCCAGCCGGCCCCGCGCCACCTCGGTGCGCTGGGCCTGGCTCTGCAGCTCGGCCAGCTCCTCCCGCAGCAGCGCCTGCCGGCTCGCCGCGTTCCAGCAGTGGAAGGCGAGCACGGCGATCACGGCCAGCAGCGCCACCAGCACCAGCGACGGCAGGCGGCCCGCCCGGCGGTTCGCCCCGAACCCCACCATGGGGAGGCGGGCAGGGGGGAGCCCGGAGATAGGGGGAGACTGAGGGGAGCGGGGAAACCGGGGGGAGATGGAGGGCCTGAGGGGAGAGGGGAAACCTGAGGGAGATGGAGGGCCTGAGGGGAGAGGAGGAGATGGGGGGGCGAGGGGACACCTGTGCAGATGGAGGGCCTAAGGGGACAGGGGGAGATTGAGGGCCTGAGGAGAGAGGGGGAACCGGGGTTGGGGGAAGAAGAGGCCCTGAGGGGAGTGGGGAAGGGGAGCCGGCGGGGACGG
>VXAU01005776.1:262603-292188 GCA_013399695.1 Formicarius rufipectus | reverse complement strand
CCCCCGCTGCTCTCGCGAGAGGAGCCCGCGCAGGTCTCGCGAGATCTCGGCACGGTCGTGGGCACTCCCGGNCCCCCCTCCCGGGCCCTACAGCCCTCACAGCCTCCCCCCCGGGCCCTACAAGGCCCCACAGCCGGGAGGGCCTTCCCAACATCCCACCTAACCCTACGCTCGGGCTCTGGGAACCCATTCCCCTTGTCCTGCCCCTCCATCCCTTGCCCCCAGTCCCTCTCCAGCTCTCCTGGGACTCTCCAGTCTCCCCGGATCCTTCTCCCGGAGAACCCCCGGCTGTCCCAGCCTGTCCACGGAGCAGAGCGGCTCCGGCCCCGCAGCACCTCCGTGTGCTCTCGGGGCTCTGGAGCCGCTCCGCGTCCCCACCTGGACACAGCCGGAGCGGGCGGGCTGTTCGCCCCTCACGGGACGGCGCTGCCCGAGGAACAGGATGGGCCCGTTGTTTTATTACAACACTGCGATAAATCCTTTATTCTCGGCAGTGTCGCGCACCGTTCGTGCGGCCGCAGCGGGGCTGAGACACGGGACGAGGCCCATGGCTTGGCTGCTGCCCGGGCCCGACGGGAGGGAAGCACAGCAGAGCCGGGGCTGGAGGTGTGTGTGTTCCTGGGGTGTGTGTGCCCAGGGGCTGTTCAGTGCCAGCCCTCCTGCACTGCCGTGCCCAAGCCCCTCGGCCAGCAGAGCACTGCAGGGAGCTCCTGGGCACGCAGGTGTAGTGGTTTGTCTATAGGCCTTCCCTAGAAACTGGGGACAAAACTAAGGAAGTATTCCATCCTGTTCCCTTATGGAATCAGGAGTACAAAAGACTGAAAGGGAGATTCCTCTTGCTGTTCTTTCTCTTCTCTCCCTTGTGGGGTGAGCACAGACAGCAGCTCTTGGTGTTTAGGCCTGGCTTATGCACCTGAGTTCAGTCCTGGCTGAGGGCTGTTTTCTGTGTCAGCAGAGGAGGAGAGGAACTCACTGCTCCTTAGGGAAGTTGGTGAGATCTTATTGTGTTAGTTGTAGCACAACCTCGGCACCTCCAGCTGCAGTGGGGTGGGGAGGATGTGGGAGGAGCAGAAGGACATCGGGTTTCCTCTTCAAAGAAGCAAAACCCATCATTTAAGAAATGGAGTATGAAGCCTGTTCCTGGGACACAGCCCGCTGTGGCAGTGGTGTCGTGGCATGTGCATCCCTCCCTCTTCCCCGCTGATTCCAGCCTTGCATCCCAATAGCTGCACTTCAGCACGTTAATTGCTGCCACGAGGATGGCCCATTAATTTGCCGACCTGCTCTCTGCAGATGGCAGTGCAGATTCACATTCCAGATCCAGCGCTGCAGATGTTCCCTCCTGGTGAAGCTGGACAGTTCCAGGGCTGGGTCTGCCTTGTCCACCTTGTTCCTTCTGGCTGTGCTTCCCCTGTACCAGCTCAACGCTCCGAGCCAGGGAGTATGTGTCTAAATAATGGAAATACAAAATAACATGACAGATATGAACTCAGAACAATACCTGGGTTGATTTTATTTAATTCATAGCAGAGTTTCACGTGCTTTGGTTTTGTACCAACCTGTAAGTCTGCTCAGAAATCTTCTCCCTTCACACGGTGCTCAGTGGTGTTTCCCCCTCTCCCATTTCAGCCATTTCTGTTGGAATTTGGGATTTCACAGCTCCTCAGAGTTCAGGGTCAGAACTGGCCTCTGCACATTTTGTGTGCTTTCCTTTGCATACCTGAGAGCTGAGGCAATACCAGGGATTTAACTATCTATTCAATGTTGCAGAAAATTGGTGATTTTAGAAGTCTCTGATTAAATATTCTAAGACCCTGTTTCCTTCCACTACAGCAGATTGAACCCTTTTTTTATGTATTACAAGTTTGTGTTTTTTGCAAACATTCTGAACACAAAACTCAAATTATCCCAGACTTTTAGCATATCCTTAAAAACTGATTAACATACTTCCATCTGTTGGTATGCCAAGCAACTGTCCAAATGAGCAACATTTCCATGGAGATTTGTAAAACTACAGTTGAAGCAGGAAAGCAGCTCTCACAGGGGAGTGCTGGAGTGTTTTATTTCAGTATGATTGTTGCAGCTGGAGGTTCTCTTGCAAAGTGGCCACTACATCCTCACTGCAAAGCAGTGTCTGCTCACTTTTTGGGTGCTCATTTGCAAGAACAGTAAAAATGGTTCCTTTCCATTTCAGCACGTTCCATGAGTGCCCACGAGTGGTCATTTCCCAGGGAACAAGGGGAGGGACAAGAGGAAACAGCCTCAAGCCCCCTGTGCCAGGGGAGGGTCAGGTTGGACATCAGGAGGAATTTCTTCACAGAAAGGGTGTCCAGGCACTGGAAGGGGCTGCCCAGGGAGGTTTGAAGTGCCCAGCCCTGGAGGTGCTCAAGGAGTGATTGGATGTGGCACTCAGTGCTCTGGGTTGGTTCAGAAGCATCTCTTTCGCATCTGTAATAAAGTGTAACTTTGCAGAGGCCAACTGAGGCCCAAGGCAAATGTTTGCTGTATCTCTGAAGGGTAAAGGTGGCACTGGAGCACCTGGAGGAGTTGGATGGAATCAGTTCTGGGGTTTAGAGCTGGAATTGGGTAATGTTTATTTATGGCCACATGAGGTTTGGAAGTCTTTCTGAGAATAAGTGCTTTGGAGTGAAGTATAAGAATCAATCTCTTGGAACATGTTGCTTTATGAAAACAGACCCAGGAACATCTGGGATAGACTCACCAAATGCCAGCCCAAAGAGCAGACCTGTATCCAGGGAGCTGTGATTGGCTTGAAGCTGCATCCCAGGCTGGAAGTAGGGAGCTCATCTGTTCCTGGGAAGCATCTGGGGAGGCTCAGTGCAGCCTTTGGCATTTTGGAAAAAGGTGTTTTCTCTGAATAGGATTTCACTGAAGAAAGTTTGTTTTCTTTTCTAATAGCAGCTCAGAGGAGCTGGTGGGATTCCTGTAACAGCAAGTGGCATTTCCAGCAAGGATAAAACCACAGCTGTTGGCAGGAGCTCCCATAGGTTATTGTGGATAATCAGGGAAAAGGCAAAGCTTTGATTTGGACTGATTTTTGCGGAGAGCTGTCCGTGTGGGAATGCAGAGGGAGTGGTGCACTGGGAATGGCTTTGTGCTGAGCTCTGGAGAGGAGCCAGTGGTTCAGAGCTCCTGGGGATGCAAACCAGGCTGGGCATGCCTCGGGCAGGGGTGGGGGCATCAAAGTGCCCCTTTTGCCTTGAGCAGGAGGGTTTGCAGGAAGGGGGAGGGACTGCTGGGGATTTCCCTGGGCAGAGATGAGCTCCAGAGGAGCAGAGCTGAAGCCAGGGCCCTGCTGAAGGAGTGGCCTGGGGAGCGAAAAGTGAGGCAAAAAGAAAAATATCCTTGGAGATGGGGTAGCCATGGCCCAGGAATGGGTGCAGGAAGACTGTGGGCACTCCCTGCTCCTGCAGTGAAAGGTTGTGTGTGCTGGGAAGAAGCCCCGCTGGAGTGCAGACAAGCATTTTAACACAGTGGGTTGTGGTTCTGTTGTCTCACGTTGCGGTTTCACAAAACATTCACCCTCAATTACTGTTTCTTTGTTGCTGGGGAACACAAGCAGAGGGGGAAAATAATAATTTAAATTTAACTGCTAAATATACATGAGATTTCCTGGGACAAAGAAAAGACTTCTGTAGCTTGAGGGGGTGTTGCTGTGCCAGATTTCAGAGGCTCTACTACAGCCAATAACATTCTTGGAGCAGCTTAGTTGGAAGCATTTTTATAGCATTTTTTTTTTTAGGCAACACAAATACAGCCGTTGCCTCCAGGAGTGTATGGGATTGCTCTGGAAGTCAAACCAAGTACATCCCGGTGATGCTAATTGTTACTGGTTTTATTTGTGGGAATTGGAGAGAGTCCAAGATGATACAAGTTAAAGATCATGCCCTTAAAATTTAAAGAAAATGTATAAAAATGTATGTCTGCCCTCACTTTCCCCAGATGACTATGGTCACAGTACATACATTTAGATATTCCAAGGGCAGGTACTCCATGTCTTCACTCTTCCCAGGATAATGAAGCCCTTCCTCTACTCTGGCTGCTGGAATTACCTTGTAATAAAGACTCCAGCTGTCAAATGATGCCAGTTACAGCAGATATAATTTAACTGCATTTCATGGGTCAAAAAAAAATAGTAGACAATTCTCCAATAAACATGTCTTATTAAGAAAGTCTTCTGTCTGGTGCCTTGTGTTATACTGAGGCACTTTCTGATAAATGGATGTTGGTTTCATGGAACATCTTTTTAAAAGGCTCAATTTGATAATAGGAGTGCTGCTAAAACAGTTGATTTCTGAAGTGGTTGAGATGGTGGCAGCTTTATGTTTGTTGTTGCCTGTACTGAATTTGAGAACAGCTCGAGGCCAAGATTTTAAGGCGTTTAAGCATCCCCAGCTTCATCAGGGAATCTTCTGCTCTATACACCAAAAGAACAACTGTTTTGCCATAATAATGTAAAAGTTCACATAAAGGTTCACTTAACAGTCTCACCCTGTCCTGGTTATGCTCTGGACTCACAGCTGGGAATTGATATTTCTGTTTCAACATTAAATGTCCCAAAACTCACATTAGTGTAACAAGTCAAAGCTTGTTGGGTGCCTGGGGACTCTGTTCCTCAGGGCTGAAAGGTTTCCGTGGAGTGGAGGGGATATTTTGGGGGTCAGAGCCCAGACCAGTGGGGCTGGTTGGGAAATGCCACCCCACCCAGGTCAGCCTTTCCTTGGAGGACAGGTTGTCCATTGCTGAGTCCTCAGGAAACCTGCAGGAGTTGAGAATATTCTGGATTTTACAGCCTAAACCTCTCGTTGTCAAGCTCAAGTTGAAGTTTTCCTGTTCCCCTCCCCAAATCCCTGTCTCCCAGGGGCTCTGCTGTACCCAGGGCAGTCTGACCAGGAGTTTTGAGGAGACCTGTCCCTGCAGCTCCAGAGCTCTGGTGTGACCAGCACCAGCTGCCCCCACGGGGATGATTTGGCACCTGGGGTCACTGATCCACCTGAGGATGTTCTGTGACTCCGTGACCCGAGGTCCAGGTGCCCAGCCCTGTGCCCAGCCTGGCACGCCAGCACTCGGTGGTGCTGGGGGAGATCCCATTCCACAGGCGCTGGAGCCAGGAAGAGCCATAAAACTGCACTGCAAACAATGTGCATCAATTATGGCATAAGTACCAGGCTGTGATAAAATCGGCAATTAAGGCCAAATGCTTATTAAGGACGGGGAGATGGAATGAGAGCTCCGCGGGGCTGAGCTCGGCTGACTCCGCTGCTTGGCCCCCTCAGCTCAAAGGGCTGCAGCGATTTCCCACTCACACTCTGGGACACAACTGGAAATGGCAATTCCGAGGGGAGAGCTCTGAAATGTGAGTCTTTGTTGCAAGGATGAGATGATGATTCCTGTCCCTGAGTGCAGGGACACCCTTGTCTCGACAGCCCTGCTCCTTGTGCAGTCTGTGCCTCCTGCTTAGCCCACAGTTATGATTCTCCTAGTTTAGGTGGGCTTGGTGTTTTTCCTGTAGGCTCAGAAAGCTGCAAATTGAACATCAGAGACTGTTGGTGTGTGTGTTAAACCCTGACCTGAGCTGGAAACATGCTTTTGTGTTCCCAAGTATATTTTAAGAACTCTTTCCTTTGTCCTAAATAAAAAAGAAAATTAATAAATGAATTATTATTGCAACACCTGGATTGAAAAGCACTTTTTATCATCCTTGGGGATCTCCCATGTTTGTTTCTTCCTCCTCAGGATTTGAATGATAAACTCCTGGTCAGAATTTGGGCAGATTTGCTTTATTGCTCTAGGAGGAATTGGCATTTCAGTGTAGGAAAAGCAGCAGCTGGTGGAGCTGAGGCCTAGAGAGCTGTCCATGTGCATTGCGCATTAGCATAGTTTCAATTACGTAAAAAGTGTGCATTTCTAAATTACTGTAGGGGTCAGAGAAACAGCAGCCCTTGCACAGGGGATATTTACAGCCTCCCCTCTCTCCCATTATGCTCCTCACATATCCAGGACTCATCTTCCCTGGGTCTGCTCTGGGAACCCTCCCGAGAGTGCCGGGAGCCCCGACAGCCAGTGCAGGGGAGAGGAGGGGCAGGGGGGCACCCCAGGCAGTGTCCCAGCTCTCTGCCCCTCCTGCAGCAGGGGCATGGTTTGCAGCAGCCAAACCCCTGGCCATGCTGTGCCCTTCTCAGTGGGGCAGCGTGAGGGGATGTGCTGTAAGGTGCACTGGCTGAATTCTCAAATCTCGTCGAGGTCTGTCATCCTCAAATCACTGCAGTGACATCCTGGGCTCTCATCCTAGAGGGAGCGGAAGCAGACCTTGTGTAGGTGCTCCCGCAAAGGCAAAAGGAGTATTGAGTCAGGACAAGGAAAAGCTGACAAAGGGCAGTAATGGGATATGTTTTCAAGAGGAAATGGTTCCATTAAACCTAGAGAAGTGCTTGTGTCCTTGAAAATCGGAGCTGGCCTGAAGTACCATGTCCATCCAGGACCCTCAAAAAGTGAACAGTCCTCGATGTGCTAAATTAGGTTACAAATCATTTAAACATGCCTCCAGAGAAAATTCCTACTCCTCACCCCTCTGACTGTGGTTCCTCCCGTTCCTGCCTTTGCTCCTTGTCCTCTGCCGCTCTCCCGCTACAGGATTTGGTTGCTCTCTAAGTGCCAAATTGTTCCCTCCCATCAGTGGGGGTTTTTTAATGTTCAGTCTAATTAAGGCCTCAGAGCCAAGCCGTGCAGAACAAGGGGGTCAATTGTGCTCCCACTGCCATGGTGCGAGCCCAGAGTAACTGCATGGAATGCACTGCAGGGAATTGCCATGAGCCTCAGCAGAGCTGCCCTGGCCGGGCTGGGGGTGCTGCCCACACCTCCCAGAGCATCAGGAGGGCTCGGAGACAGCCCCTCACCATGGGGAGCGTCTCTCAGGGAGCTGTTACACACGTGGGAGTGAGGAAAGGAAACCCCTGGGGGACAGCCAGGCTGCCTCACTGCCGGGGTGTCCTTGGGAGCACTGCCATGTGTGGGGCTCAGGGAGGGGAAAGGAGGGTGGCTGGGCATAGGGAACATCTGGAGTGGCCACAGCTGCTTTCTCTCTTTGGAACATCCCGGAGTCCCAGAATCAGGGAACCACTGTAGTTGGAAAAGCCTTCTGAGACAACAAAGTCCACCCCGTGCCTGATCCTCACCTTGTCACCCAGCCCAGAGCACTGAGTGCCACATTCCTTGGACACCTCCAGGGATGGGGACTCCACCACCTCCCTGGGCAGCCCCTTCCAACGTCTGACAACCCTTTCTGTGAAGAAATTCTTACTCAAAGTCCCCCCTGCCCCTGCCCTGTCCCACCTGAGCCCGTTCCCTCTGCTCCTGTCCCTGTTCCTGGAGCACAGCCCGACCCCCCCCAGCTCCCCCCTCCTGGCAGGGACTTGCAGAGCCACAAGGTCCCCCCTGAGCCTCCTTTGCTCCAGGCTGAGCCCGCCCAGCTCCCTCAGCCCCTCCTCATATGACCAAATGCTCTATTCCAAGTATGACAGAAGCCCTCACCTGTGTCCTCCCACCTGCCTGGGCAGTCCCTGTTGCACACACAGAACATTCCAGCTGCTGACTGGCAGACACAGGAGGGATTTCTTTCAAACTCAGCTTGTCTCTCCTCAGAAGCAGAGCAGAGCTGGTGCCCCTAACCCCTCTTCTTCTTCTTGCAGAGTGTATTAGAAGTTCAGTTCTTGTTCTTCTGAGGAGGAGAAGTGATGGAGTTTTTCACAGCAGTTGGTTTCCTTTTCTACCTTCTAAATGCTTTTCCCACTGGACAGCAGTTGGCATCAAGAGCATTCCTGGGGGAACAGAGAGATCAGGAAGAGAGGAATGATTGTCAGGGCTGCTTCAGTGATGGGCCCAGTTTAATGAGATGGCTCCAACCCAGGCTGGAGGTTGAGGAGTGAAGTGGTGCAAGTCGGAGAAGAGGAGATAGGTCACATCAACAACATCAGCAGTGTGTTTGCTGTGAGCAAGCAGAATGTGAGTCGGGCAGAGATGTGTCTTTGTCAGATCTCAGCTCCTGCTGATCCATCTCTCTGTGGATCAGCCGCACGTAAAGTTAATCTGCTTATGCAGCAGCTGAGGGACTGAGATGCCCTCACTGCCCTCGTCTCATCCCCGCATCCAGATGGAGTCTCCAAATCCCAGGGGAGTGCAAATTCCATCTGTGTTTGGGGTGTGACCACCCCTCATGCCTCTCCTTTCCTCTTCTCCTCCGCAAGGCACTGAGTGGGACAGGATTGAGGGGCACTGAAGTGGCAGTCCGTCCACATCCAGTGCAAGGGGATTCTGAGCTTCAAGGTCCCTTCCAACCCAAACCAGTCTGGGATTCTGGGGTTCTGTGGTCTGGGGTGGAAGCCTGTGGGCCTAGAGCCTCAGTGTCACTTCAGGTTGTCTGGAGCTCTGCCCCAGGTGTCCAAGGGAATCACAGTTTGTGTGTCCTGCAAAGCCCTGGGCTGGGCTCCAGGGCTGGCTCGGGGTCCTCTGTGTCAGCCAGCAACTCTGTGACCCCGGGACAGCCACAGAGGCTCAAGTGCCTTGCTAAGGAAAAGAAGAAAACCTCTACTTTGTCCTGATTTAAAATCAGCTAAAGTGGGTAGGTTGTGAGATTCAGTTCATGTTTGTAAACATCAATACCAATGTGTAACTTCATCTGCATCCTTGTTTTATTTATTTCATTTAGAGTATCATTCATAATACCTTGTCCTTTATTTTATGGTAACATTTATAGTCACATTGCAAGGGCCAGTCAGAATTAATCCATGATGCTTCCTCCTGATTCATTTCCTGATAGAAAGCCAGGGAGATAATTTACATTAAATACAGTTGTTCTTTACCACCTTGGACCCGTGTTCCTTATCGCCTCGTCTGATGGACCACACAATCATTTCCCTCTTGTGGGTAGTGCTGCCTCCAGGGCCACCTACGAGGGCTGCTGGGTTCTCAGGGAGCTCATCAAGGACTGTACTCCTGTAATTTCCCGTAACAAACCTGTGCAAGGTCATTGCTGTGGGGATGATTCACTGCCAGGACACTGCTCCCTGCTCCTGCAGAGCTCTGCAGCACTGAGCTGCACGTTGGGCACGTTCCAGTTTCACTCTGGAATACCCATGTGGGCAAAGCAGCTCATGGTCAGGACATTCCTTTTGTGCTTCATCACAGCAAAACAGGGGAACCCTTGAGGGAACGCTGTATTTCCATGGGAAGCCTTTGGGATGGGGAAGGGCTGGGGTCACTCTGTGCATCCTCAGCTTCCCTGTTTTAGCTGGATTTCTGAGATCCCACTCACATGCACCCCCTTATTTAGCTTTTCACTCTGGAGGATCCCACAGCCAGTGCTTTCTGAAGTGCTTGTTCCTGATGGCTCTCCCTTCCCAGCTGCACTTGAGCAGAACAGCAGGTCAGCCAGGGAGACCTCCCTGCCTTTGGTGTCCTCACAGCACCGTCTTTCCAAGCCCCCTCATCCTCACAGAGACTTCTCTCCTTGCTCAGCAACATCCCCAACAACATCCCATTCTCATCACCTGAGCGCCTTCAACAGATTTTCAGACTCAACAAGTTAATTAGATTAAAGTGTTTAAAAGAATCACTTTCACGGTGAGACATGAGCGGAAAGCAAGATGCTTCTCCTCATCTAAGAGAGCAAGAGCCATGTATTATATCAGTTAATTGGTTCAGCTAAAACCTTGGTAATTCAGTTACTCCAGAGTGAGTGGGATTTAATAACAAACCCTTCAGTCAATAGCAGCCCAGTGCTCAGGGGTGTGCAGATGAGCAGCAGGGCTCTGTGCAGGCAGGGCTCTGTGCAGGCAGGGCTGGGTGCGGGCAGGGCTCTGTGCAGGCAGGGCTCAGTGCAGGCAGGGCTCTGTGCAGGCAGGGCTCTGTGCAGGCAGGGCTGGGTGCAGGCAGGGCTCTGTGCAGGCAGGGCTCAGTGCAGGCAGGGCTGGGTGCAGGCAGGGCTCTGTGCAGGCAGGGCCGGGTGCAGGCAGGGCTGGGTGCAGGCAGCGCTGTGCACAGCCCCGTGCGGTGCTGCCGCTGTGTCCAGCCCCCGAGGGCAGGGTCCTGCCTGGCTAAGGGAGGAGCCCCCCGATCGCTGCCGGCCCCTCCGCACACAGGTGCCCCGCGGGCGGTGCCGGGGCAGCCGCTCCAGCCGGGGCTCGGGGCTGACTCTGGCACAGTGAGCTACATGTTTAGCCCGGTTCTGCCCGGAATGAGGTGTCGCAGTCACACCATCTGGATGTCTGCACGGCTCCCTCCCAGGGCCTGTGTGCCTCCTGGGCTGTGCGGGGCTGGAAAACCTGGATCCCAAAGCCCAGGGAGGGGAGATGTTGTGAGACAGGCACGGGGGAATTGTCCCAGCGAGCTGAAGGGTGAGGAAGGACTGGGCACCCATCGGGAGCTGTGTGCAGGGGCAGGACACCTCCCTTTGGTAACCAGGTGCCTGGAACTGCTGTTCTTTCTTCCCAAAGAAACATTCTCAGCTGTCTACTTCGAGATACTTTTGCATATAAGTAGGGCTGTCCGCCTCATGTAGGGATTTCAGTCTTTTTGAGCCTGAATCCTGTCTCCCTGCCCTGTGCTGGGACCTGCCGTGCTCTGAGCAGGGTCAGGCCGTGGGCACTTCCCGTGCTGGAGAGACACAGCTCGGTCCAAGCTGTGCCCTGCACCCCACAGTCGCCCCACAGTCGCCCCACAGTCGCCCCACAGTCACCCCACAGCCCCTGGCGCCCCCTCAGTGGTGCCTTCCCCCACCAGGTGAAGGGCACTGTGAACGCCTGTCTCCTCACCAGCAGGTTTTCTCATTCCTTCCCCTCCACAGCTGCAGGGAGCCCCTGGGTGCAGGTCCTGGTGGCTCTGGTTGTGCTGTTTGCTGGCAGTGAGCGGGCAGGGGTCCCAGCAGCCTGAGCTCACAGAGGAGCTGACAGATTCCCTTCTCTTCCTGCAAGGTTTCCATTCTGCCTGGTGCACGTTGCTCTTGCAGTGTCTTTGTGCCAGGTTTGATCTTGAGACCTCTCTGTAATTCAGGCCAGACAGTCAAATCCTTGGTAGAAGTTCCAAGTCCCACCAACCAATCCATCTGATTTAGATTTGTGTGTGATTTCAAAGCAAAGGTCAGTTGTCCCACAGTGCTTGGGAGAACTGTTTATTCACATGTACAAAAAGCTTCATTTTTAGCATGCAACAATCACCTTCTCATTTTCTATCAGTTTTTTGTTTCCTATAGAGCTAAACTAAGACAATTACACCCCCCCCTCCCCTTGCATTAATGCAAAATCCAGCATTTACAAGACTGGAAAATGCTTTGAAATGTAGTATTGGGGGGGAGGTGATAAAGAGATTGCTTTTGATATACTTCAATATTTTTCAAATACTACTGAAATTTGCATTTAAAAATATTTACCCCAAAGGCAGAAAATATTTACCTCAAAGACAGCGGGGAATAGAGCAGAATGGGAATAGGCTCCTGAGTTACCCCCAAAGAGGTATTGAGCATATGAGATTATGCAGAAAAATGTTGTGATTTCTCAGGGGTGACTTTTACATCCATGGAGTTTCAGTCACAGTGTAGTTATATTCATCTCACAAATGAATCCTCACCTTCAGTTCCTACCCATGGGACAGCTAAAGCTTAATAATTACTGGCTGCAAACATTAGTGAGGACTGAAATTGGATGATCTTTGAGGTCCCTTCCAACCCAACCCATGCCAGGTTCATTCTACGTGTGCCCATGACACTCAGGAATTGGTGGGTTTGGGTTTATTTGTTTTCTTGGCTGTTTTCTTCTGGTGCAGAGTAAGGTGAAGGTGCTTGGAGAGGGCTCTGTCCACCCATCCCACGGGCCCTGGACACGGTGAGAGTGCAGAGGAGCTGTGCAGAGCCCTTGGTCCTGCCCTGCCAGGCAGCAGGGACAGCAGTGCTGGCTGAGCCACGGCCGTGCTTCCTCCCAGCAGGATTGAAGAGCTTCCCTCTGTCTAGACTATTTCATGTCCTTTCAGTGCCTTTGGTATGCCAGGAGTTTCATGGCAGCAGCCTGGGACCACAATTCCCGTGCCCTGGAGAAACAGCTGTCAACACAAGAGATGTGCTGAGGTTGTTTACTCTCTCATGCAATGTTGGACCCACACAGGACAGCTCCTGCCTTTCTTCATGGCATTTGGACTCAGGCACAGTTCATGTGAATACCCTGAAAGCTCTTATATCTAACTGCTGGGGAATCTACTGGAAGTAGATCCCCTCATTTTCCTTCTGCTTCCATGGAACACAGGATCAGAAGAGTTAAGTTCTTTGCCTGGTAGAGGACATGCTAGAAACTACTGGTTCAAAAAGATTAGGCACAGTAATTAAAGCATAATTGCTATTAATAGTTGTCTTCCTAATCAAACTGATCTCTTTATTGCTCCTTACCTCAGAGGATTTTTCCCTCTTCGTGTTTGTCTGGAAATGTGGTTGGGAACTATCACCAAATCAAACTGAGGCTCTCTTTGGCTGCACCTGAGCCCAGCCCTGGGCACAGGGCAGGGTCCTCTGCTCACCCAAAGAAACCGAACTGCTTTTCATGCTGTGTCTTACTCTCCCATTCCTTTCCAACCTGCTTTTAAGCAGTGCAGTGACTTGAGCGACTCTCCCCTTGGTGCTGGTTGGCAGTGTCTGCTCTGACCAGAGCATTCCCAGTGCAGGAGTCAGAGCAGGAGCTGATCCTGCCTGATGGCACTTGTTTCTTCTACCAGCAAGGCTGGAGGGAGGGCAGCTTGGGATCTGCAAATTCTGGCCCCTGACAGTATTTGGGGAGATTTTAGAGTCCAGCACAAGCAGTCTGGTGCCAGCTGTGCTCCTCTGAACTGTGCTGGCCTCGGGCCGGCTCGGGTGTGCTCAGCCAGTCCTTTCTCTGCATCGCTTTGTGCAAAGAGATTTTCCTTGTCTTGGTTTTTTATCTTGCCTGCACACTGTCTCCATCCCCCTCCTCTGTGCTTTCTCACTTTCTGTCATTCCCATCTCTACTTGCTTCCTTTCCCTTTTTTCTTTTCCAATATTCATATTGCCCCCGAGTGCAGCCGTGCAGCTCCAGGAGAAATCCCCGAACAATCTGCCAGCCCTTTGAAGAAGGGTTGTGTTCTTCCGTGTCAGCTTAATTACTGTGTCCCACTGAGGACACCGAGGCCCTCTGGGAGGGGGGAGCAGAGGCAGCTCTGAATGCTGGATTGGGGCTGGGACTGTGCCCGGGGCACTGCAGGGCTCCCGTGGGACACTGCCTGTCACCTGCCCTCTTGTCGCCCTGTCTGTGCCTCCAGCATCTAATTGGGTTGTGTTTATCATGGGCTGGGTTCGTGCAGATCTGCCCTTCACGTGCTGAGCTCGTCACCTGTGAGCTCAGGAAGTGCTGAGCAGAGTGCCCAGAAATAAACACCTTATTTAGTGCTTGGCTGAGCTGGGTCAGAGCTCACACAGCACACGGGGACACCGAGTGGACAGTCCCTGGCAGCAAATCCTGCCTGGCTCGGCTCCTGTGGGACCCGTCTCCTTCTCTGCCTGCACCTGTGGAATCCTGCCTGTGCCTCTCTCACCTGCCCACTGCCAATACTGCCACACTGAACTCCTCAGAGCATTAGTTTTGTGGGAAAATTCATGTCTTTCATGGCTGAACACCTTTCCTGTCTGAACATTGTGATTTCCTGGAAATAGCATGAAGTTGGTGGGACTGATGCTGTGAGGAGCTGAGCTCACCTTATGCCCACTGACTTCCTTGGCAAGTGAATATATTCATTTGTATTAATGCAAAATATAGTAAATATAAAATAATATACAACATGAATTGTACAAAATGATTATATTAATTTATAGGAATTATTCCACATACAATATAAGAATAAATTAATATATTCACTTTACTTTCACAGCCTACCAGCACGTCTGCCCTTGTTAGGAGGAGTGATGGACAGTCAGTGGAAGTGATATACTGGGCTTGGCCAGCCTTACCTCACTTCCCACCCCAGTCAGGCCAAACCAGAGCATCACCTGCCCCTCTATAACCAAAACCTGCAGCCCTTCTGGTGCCTCACAAGGAAACCTGCAGCTCTGGTAACACTGAGCTGGAAATCTCAGTTGTTTTTTGAGGACAGTGTTTGGGGCTGGCCTGTGGATGCTGCGTGCATCAACCCAGCGTGTTTCTGGAGCAGACAGGGTCACATCAGCTCCGTGGTTTTACAGAAATAGCTCCCAGATGTAACCATTGTGTCACAGCACATTTAGGAAATTTGGCAGAATTGCAGGACGTGTGGGGTTTGTGTGTGTGAGGGTAAATCTGTGCTTCAGCCTCCTCTCTGACCTGCAGACGTGGTTTGTCCCAGCCTCGTGGGCTTGGTGTCCTTGCGTGGTTTGGGACCATCGCCCTGGGTGGTGACATGACAAAGTCAGCCCATGAACACAGGGCCCAAGCTTTCCTCTGCTGGCACAGGCAAGGCATGCAAACAGGGTCAAGGCATTTGAAGCCTCCCCAACACATGAAGAAGGGTGTTCAGCAGCCAGCATCTCCCCAGCCAGCCACCTGGAAGTCCCCAGAAACACAGAATTCCAGCTGGGCTTTAGCAATATCCCTCAGAGAATGCTGCTGGTGGAGCAGCATCACCCCCAGTGTGGGCTGGGCCACGGGAACAAAATTGTTTCCCCCTTTGCAACTATTTGACCTTTTTTTCATGTCTTTTTAATGCTGATAAATGGTGTTACAAAAATCCAAGCATGAATTAGAGCAGGTTTGTGTTAGATTGGAATTACTGGTTTGATGCATAAGTTCTCTTTGGGTTCAGAGTTGTCCTGAGCCATGGGGAGGACACTGCCATGTCCCCTGTGTCCCTCTCTGGTGTCAGCCACGTCGGGCAGGATGAGGCTCAGCAGTCAGAACCATCTCCCTCTGCAGCAGGAGTTAGTCCCTGACAGGACATCAAGGGAGTTTATTGCTCTGCTGGATGTCAAACCTGCCAACCCTCTAAGAGTGGGGAAAAATAATCCTAACCCTTTGCAAAGAGCTTTCTTTTTTTTAAAAAAAAAAAAAAAGAAAAAAGCCACACAAGGAAAAGGGCATCTCAGGTTTTTTCGTGGTCATGCACATTTCCAGCCATTGGATCATGTGGTGAGTGATGAGCAGTGACACATCGGAGCTCTGTTCCATCCCAAGTCATTGGAGGCAGCCTTGGAGGAGAGTTTAATCATAAAACTCAATTAAGAAAGGTTTTTCTCCTCGTGGGAACAAATAACCCAGCTTGCAGAGTCTTGGGGAGCGGTTTCCAGCAGGGATCCCTGGAGCCCTCTCATGGGTCACCAGATGGGTTTCCAGCTCATCAGAGCTCATCCCAGCGTGCTCAGTGAGAGGCAAAGGCCAGAGCTGGTGGGGACACCACGCCCTGAGCTCTGCCACCAGCCAGAGTCACCTTTGCTGGGCATGACAGGAGCAGAGCAGCTCCCTCGGCTCTTGGGCTCTGCCCCAGGGCCTGGGTGCTCATGTTCCTGCCTCCCAGCTTTGTCAGAGAACAAAGGTCAGGCTGCATTGCTCCAAAACCCAGGAGATGTTGGTCTCCATGTCTCGCCTTGCTTTGGAAGGAACAGATTGTAACCTATTTGTTGGATGTCTGAAGGGCATTAGGAAAAGGTCAGTGGTTAGAATACAGATGACGTGCTCCAAAAGTGCATTAAAATAGCACAGTTCATTAAACCATGAGGAGCAGGATGTTTGGAGTTAAAGGGGAATTGCCTTTATGACCCCCTTCATGGCCCGTTTTGGGTGGAGGAACTTGAAATAGTTTGATACAGTTTTGCTTGGGGTTTTTTTGCCTTGTTATAAAATGTTCAGACTGTAGTTAAGGGAACCGAAGTCAACACTTGCAGTCTGCTCCTGTGACTGACACGTGCCCATGCCCTGTCTCTATTCCTCTTTTTTCCAATACAAAGGCAATGGTGGAGCAAAGACCATCAGTGACAAGCAGAGTCTGTCAGCACGTCTTCAGAGCCCTGCCATTGGGAAGCTGTCCTTGGAAAGAACAGATTGTCCTCAACAATTTGTCTTCAACAGATTGTCCTCAATCTCCTGAAGGAGGGAGGAGTGGATTTGCTTCTCCAACTCCAGATTGGAAATTCTGCCCCTGAGCCATGAAAGCAACGGCAGGAAACAGCTCCCTGTGTTCTTCCAGAAATAAAATAGGATTGTAGCCTAATCCAGTCAGACAAATAAGACCAGTAGTTTAACGAGAGTGGCCCAGGGAAGCAGCCAAGGGATCTCCCTCCAGGAGCACTGTCTGCAGGACACTGGGAGCAGGCAGGAGCCCCTGTTCAGCCTGTACTGGAGTCCAAAGGATGAAGGCAAAAGAACTCATCCAGGCTCCTCCAGCACAATCAACACGGGCAGCAAACATGTGGCACCCATGTCCACACTGGCACCTGCCTGTCCCAAAGTGAGCCCTGAGCAGCACCATGGCAGGAGCTGCAGGAGATTTCAGGTCCTTCTGTCTCTGAAACATGTAGGAGTGGGATGGGAACTCCCTCACCTGGTAGTGTCTGAATGTCAGGACTGTCACTTATTCTTCCTGAAGGCAGCCACGAATTGCTTTGCTGCAGGGGGTGGTCAGTGGTGAGGACCTGAGAGGGCAAGACACTGCTCAGGGCAGCCTGTACCAACAGGTGGTTCTGCATGGAGCCTCCTGGCACGGCTCAATGCCATCCCAAAATGTGCAGGGCAGCTCTGGAGCTCCCTGCTCTGTGTTCCATCGAAGTGCTACCAGCAATGGACTTGAAATGGGTAGGAGGGGCTTTACCATTGCTCTTTATGCTGCTGAACTCCCCGAAATACTGCAAGTGCAGCATTTCCTGCCCTGTTTGCTCCGTCTCCCGGACAGACAGGTCATGTCTCTGCGGACAGGCAGGGGTGGTGGTGCTCCGTGCTGAGTCAGCCTCTCCGGGCAGGGAGGCTGCCCAGCCCGTGACTCACTCTGCCCTCCCGGGAGCCGCATCCACGCAAACCCCGCACCGCGGCCCGCTGTCCTGCGGGTGCTCCTGTGGGGCCCCGCGGGGCAGAGGCTGCCACGCCGAAGATGCTTTTCGGAGCGGTGCTGTGGGTCTGAGGGTCCGCAGAGCCCCCCGGGCCGGGAGCCCCCACCGCGAGCCCTCCCCGCTGCCTGCGGGGGCTCGGCAGGACGGCGGCGCTCCCGCCCGGCCCCGCTGCTTTTTTTAGGAGCAGCTTTACACGGCCGCACTAAAGCTGCGGCTGTCATTTGGGCTGTCATTCGGGCTGTCATTTGGGCTGTCATTCGGGCTGTCGTTTGGGCTGTCATTCGGGCTGTCATTTGGGCTGTCGTTTGGTCTGTCATTTGGGCTGTCATTTGGGCTGTCGTTTGGACTGTCGTTTGGACTGTCGTTTGGGCTGTCATTTGGGGTGTCGTTTGGACTGTCGTTTGGGCTGTCATTCGGGCTGTCGTTTGGGCTCTCATTTGGGCTGTCGTTTGGGCTCTCATTTGGGGTGTCGTTTGGACTGTCGTTTGGGCTGTCATTCGGGCTGTCGTTTGGGCTCTCATTTGGGGTGTCGTTTGGGCTCTCATTTGGGGTGTCGTTTGGGCTGTCATTCGGCAGTCACGAAGTCAGCCAGAGCTGGGAAGGCAGCGCGGGTGGGAGCGCGGCAGGAGCTGCTCCACAAACAGCTCCGCAGCAGCCGCGGCTCTGCCGAGCTCGGCGACGCTCTGGTGTCCCCCGGCCCTGCTCTGAGCACGGCTGCGCTCACCGGCCTGACACGGCACGGCCCCTGTGCCGCCCAAAGGCTGCCGAGCCTTTTCCAGCACGCAGGGGCTGAGTCATTTATCCCCACAATGTGTCCGGCTTCAGTGCCGGTGCTGGAGGGGGTCCCGGCTGCCCGGCCTGAGCCCGGAGCCCCTCCACGAGGAGGAGGAGGAGGAGAAGGAGGAAGGGCCCTGCTCTCACCTGGATACTGTTGCTTGGGAAACCACTCCCTCCACATCCGCTTATTCACTACTGTGGTTCTGCTTTCCAAAATGGCAATATCAGGATGGGGCAGCCTCAACCCAAGCACAGGTGCAAGAAAAAGCACCGGGAATGGATGGAAATATTATTGAATGTTGTGTGAGTACCTAAAAATATTTGTGTTTTCATGTGCAGCATCAAAGCAGCAGGCTTGTAAGGGTGTGTGTGTGTGTGTGTGTGTGTGTGTGTGTGTGTGTGTGCTCTAGGCTGGAGCCTGCCGGGCTCTGGAAGTGAAATTTGGACCCCACAGACATAAGTGATAAACTTCCACTGACCATCCAGGGCCAGCGTTTTGCTGGGGACCAGGAGGAGCACTGGGAGGGCTTAGCCATGCTCTGCTCCTCACCCTCCCACTGCTCCCCTATGGATCCATCAGGCACATTTATACCTGGAAGGTTTTGACTGATGAATTTGTGAGGAGATGCCTCCAGGGTGAGGTTAAGAGGGGATGCCATGTGCTGGAAATATAAGAAAATGTGGGGGACGTGGAGGGCTCCCTGGCTGCACTCTGTATGCAAGGGAGAGGGGTGAGGAGAGCTGCCCCCTCCCACGGTGCTGGGGGTCCCCTCCTGCATCCCACTGGAGCACTCTGGCAGAGATGAGGGGCTTGCATTTCCACATCAAACTTTCCAGAAGGGCTCTCTCCTGCTGGAGCAGAGCTGGGCAGCCTGTTGGCACTCTCCCTGTCATTACAGAAACCTGCTCTCCCAGCAGAGAAAGTCCAAGCTTTCTTTAAAAATCTATGATTTCCTCTTAATGAAAGTTTAGGAAGAGTAAGTGCCTCTCTCAGTGGGCTCAGAGAAACAGTCCATGTGTGATTCATCGGGGCTTCCCTTGAAAGCTGCTCCCAGTGATGTGCAGCTCGTGGCTGCCAACGGGAGAGTCAGGAATGCTGGAAAGGAGCTTGGTTTGGTGTTTGGGATGGTGGGTGGGAGTCTGGACGCCTGTGTGTTCCAGAGGAGCTTTGCCAACAGCAGGCTCTCCCCAGCCCAGCAGATGGATTCTGTCCTGGAGGGGCTGCAGGGGATGGAAGGATGAGCCCCTTGGCTCCCAGCACTTGGCTCTTGGAGTCAGGAGGAGATGGAGAGCTCACGGGTGCCCACAGGACTGATCTGGCCTGGGGCTCACCCTTCAGGAGATCCCTGAGCTTGCTGGGCTGGGCTCAGGAGACCTGGACCACACTGTCCCTGTTGCAGTGCACCCTCCCTTGTGCTCTGAGGGCAGCAGGTGCAGCTTCCTTGTAGGGTGTGGGGGTTTATTTTCTGGAAAACCCATCATTTTAGCCATTATTTTATCCATATGAGCTCAAGGATGCTCTTGGCTTTCTATCTTCAGAAAAATTGGACACTTCAGTCGAATTTTTTTTGCCTTTTCCTCGGAGATCCCCCTCTGGTCCCTGGGAAACGAGATGTGGCTTTTCCCAATATTCAGATTTTCAAATGGGGAAATGGCAGTTCACTGTGGGAGCCTTTGCATCCTGCAGGTCACCCTTCCAGCTGGCAGCACACCCTTCCCTCCGAAATCACTCCCTGATCTCAAGAACTGGCACTTTCTGATACTTCTAACTGATTACATTAATCATTTGCTATTTTTGTTCATTCTGCCAGAAACATATGGTAAAGCCTTTTTGTTTTTCTTCCCTTCCTCAGGATGCTTTCCAGGCACTCACAACCCCCTCTCCTGGGCTGGAAGCATCTGCCCTCCCAAACTCTGTGCTGTGGGATGGACTGGAGTAAGTGAATGACCAACACGTTCATCGGCTTCTCTTCTTCACTCTGCAAAACCAGGTTTCAGGTAGCAAAGCTGTGCTGTAGAGAGGAGCTGGGGTGGCAGCAGCTCCTGCAGCCTGGCAGGGATGGGCTGCAGCCAGGGCAGCATTCCCTCTGCTGAGGGAATGGGTGTCCCACACTGGCATCTCTGCGAGTCCATCCACTGCTAACGTCGCTTCGATCTGACAGAAGGAGAAACATCTCTCTGAGCTAAAGATCTGCCCAACCAAGCTCCAGGACACTTAATTGCCACACAGCCAGTACATTTCATGTTGCCATTACAAATAATTTAGCTACAACGATATGGCAGTTTAATTTGCCTTATTTATCTCAATCATTTTGCATGAGGGAGATAAATGCCCCAGCAGGATTTCACGTGGATGCTCCATCTCCTTTAATGTGGTTACAGGTAAAAGCTGCACAATATATCCCCGCATAAAAATTCATCTTGTAGGCAATTGGTCTGAGTTAAAACACCCAGAGCAGGTAAAGAGAGCTTTGCCTCATGGCTCTGAACGGAGCCAGGGCTCTGGCGTGAGGAGCTTTAGAAGTATCTTACCTTTGAGCCCAGGAGAGGGGAAAGGCAAGACAGATGCTCCCACGGCCACGGCCACCTCGTCCTGCTGAGCACGTACTTTGCTGCTTCTTTATTTTTTTAGTTTGGAAATGTCAGCACGTTCTGTTCCCATGGGAACCCTGCCTTTTCCCCTGGCACGCCGTGGCACTGAGAGCTGCTGGGGCTGCAGGGGCTGTGGTGGCTCTGGAAGTGGCTCCTGGCCAGCAGAGAGGGATGGATGTGACTCCCGTCCTTTCCCGGGGTCCTGCCCCTCTGGATGCCCCGGGTGGGGCTGATCCCGAGGGCTCTGTGCTTCCAGGGGCAGCTGCAGCCACGGCATAACTGGGAGAAGGGGCCAGAGCTGATGGAAAACTCCAATGGGCCTGATTGTAATCTCTTATTATGGCTGTTCTAATGATTCTAATTCTCTGAAGCAAAGTGGGGGTCGGACTCTTCTTTCAGGCAACAAGTGACAGGACAAGAGGAAAGAGCCTCAAGCTGTGCCAGGGGAAGTTCAGGTTGGACATCAGGAAGAATTTCTTCACAGAAGGGGCTGTCAGACTTTGGAACCTTCATAATTTTGTGCTTCTTCAAAGTACCAGTGACCTTATGAGAGCGTACGGAATCTTCACAGCATGGTGGATACGTAAGCACTGCGGTGAAATCCCTTTCTGATGGTGAAACTCACATTCTTAGAGTGATTTTGCCACTCTTACAAGTCTCCAAGTTGAGGGCGATCCATTCACTACTGAAAAATTTGTGATGTGATAAGACATCAGCAACAGGCTTTGTGCAGCTCAGCAGTCGGTGCTCCCAGAGGGTCATGTTCTGGAATATATTGAGTTAATATGGGTCACCAAACACCCCGAGCTCGCTGGCTTACGGGTGCCACGACAGTTTTCTTCATTGCTCAGTTTTCAAATGCTGCTGCTGCTTAAAAAAGCTCCTTTCAGAGCAGTGGGACGTGTGAAACAATGTGGAGCTGCTGACAGGTACCATGGCAATGGCTCTGCCAGGAGCTGCACTCTCTGCCGAGCTGCTCTGCTATTGACTGAGCTCATTTCCACTCCATATTTATGAGTATTCCCACTCCTGAAGGATGCTGACAGTTCTTCCATATATTGCTAATGTCTCAGGCTGGGGGGTGCAGTCTGTCCCTGGGCAGAGGGAATCTGGTCACAGGTCTGTCTGTGTCCGGAGTGCAGGTCAAGGTTGGTGGGAGCTGCAGGACAGCCTGAGAAGTGACCCTGGGATCAGGGTCCCACCAGCAGTGCACTGGGATTGCCCTCACACCCCACTGTTCCCATCCTCCTGTCCCTAGACCCTGTCCCCAGACCTGCCCTTGCTTTCTGCTTCTGCAGGGAAATTTTCCCTTCTGCTGCCTGGGCTCTCAGCTCCCTTTGCTTTGCCCAGGTCCTTTCTGAGCTGTGCCACCTTGTCCTGGCTCAGGTGCTGTGTGCCAAGCAGGCACAGGTGAAAAGCCTCCTCCCTCCATCTCCACAGCTCCATGGAGCTGGGACATGGACCACTGTCACCTGGTCCCAGTGCCACTGTGATGTGATGTGACCCTCCCCAGGATGCATGTGGCACTGTCCATGGTGGCAGCAGAACCAGCAGGAGCCCATCCAGCCCCATCCCAGAGGGCTGTGCCATCCAGGGAGCCCATCCAGCCCCATCCCAGAGGGCTGTGCCATCCAGGGAGCCCATCCAGCCCCATCCCAGCAGGGCTGTGCTGCAGTGGGGGCAGGTGCTGCTCCCTCCCTGGAGTGATATGCCAAGCTTTGGGAAGCCAGGTCTTTGGAGCAGGAAGGTTAATTGCTGTTTGATTTCCAAGCCTTTATCTCATTTTTAACTCCTCTCCCTTTCATCTTCTCTCTCTGCTTTTTGAAGAACCACATTCAGAAATCTGTTTCCAGGGTCCAAACCAGCTGCAGGTTCAGGACCAGGGAGAATTAGCAGAGGAGGCTCATCCGTGGGCAGGAATCTGAGCTGTAGGGAGACAGACTCTGTAGGAATGGAGTTTAGGGGTGTGGGGGCTCACCAAGCCCAGCTCCCAAGAGTGGCCTGGCTTTGTGAGCCCTGAGTACTCCTTCTCTCCTCTCAGCTCCTCTGCTTTGATTCCCAGATGTTGACACCATCTCTGCCTTTGTGTGTGCAATAAAAGCACCTTTAACCATCAGATGCTTTCCTTACAATAAAGATATTTATACACTGTAATAAAGGCAGCTCTCTGGATCCCATGTAAGTTAAGCAGATGGAGCTCATGGGGTGTTTTGCAGCCTCTCAGGGAGCTTACTCGTTCTCTCTGCACTCTTTGCACATCTCTGTTAAGCACTTGTACACCAAACCTGAATGTAGATCTTCAGCCTTGGTCTAAATTGAGTTTTCCATGGACAAATTCACTGCCCTGCTCTTCTGCTTTGTGTGCCAGGAAGCATCATGGATGCTCCTGGTGCATTGTTTTCCCCCACATGTTCTCCCAGGGCTTTCCAGGAGCAATTTCCAGCGTCCTCCCCACGGCCCAGTGCCTGGGCACAGCCAGGGTTTGCCCTCACCTTTCCAGTTTTCTTCCCACCTGTATTCAAACACTGTGTGGATGAGTGGAGCATTTTGGAGCACTGTTTGCCTCAGCTGCTCTTCCTTGTTAGTGACTCTCCTGCCAGGCTCTTAATCATCCATATGTTTTATCAGCAGTGATCTTGCATTTGCTGACAATTTGCTGATTAGAAAAATCTCATCCCCGAGTCCCTGGTGAGCCCCTCCACAGACTGGGCTGTGCCTGATGGTGCTGTGCCTGATGATGCTGTGCCACGGGCACGGCACAGCCCTGCCAGCCGCCGGTGCCACCTCACCCCGAGGGGATCTCATCCTGGCAGCCCCGTGTTAGGGCACATCTGCACAGCAAACAGCCAGAGAGCAGGTGGGCAGGCCCCTGGCACAGGGTGCCCAGAGCAGCTGTGGCTGCCCCTGGATCCCTGGAAGTGTCCCAGGCCAGGCTGGACGGGGCTTGGAGCACCCTGGGCTGGTGGGAGGGGTCCCTGCCCAGGGCAGGGGTGGCACTGCACAGGCTTCATAGTCCCTGCCCACCCAAACCATCCAAGGCTTCTACAATTCCATGACTCTCTGAATTTCACTGAACTGCTCACAAGGGCAGAGTGATGAGGATCCAGGTGCTGGCAGAGCTGGGTGGGCTACCACACCCACCCTCAGCCTATGCCCACAGCGTGCCCAGCAGGATGGGAGCTCTACACACGGGGCTCCCATGGGCACCGAAAGGGTGGGGCTTCAGCAGAGCTGAGCTGAACTGGGGGCCACAAATCTTGTAGGATTATGTACCCAAGTCCCTCAAGCATCCTTGAAAATTAAGTGTTTACTTACAGTAAGATTCTTGCACTCATATCAGGGGCAGTTTAGCAAATCCAAACCCTCGTGCCTGAGAATCAGGAGCTGGGGTTCAAAACCTGGGATGGAGAGTGAAAACCCCAGCACTGCCTCTCCTGCCGTCATATCTGTACCCCCACTGAGCACCCTCTGGGCCATCTGCTTCTCACATGTTGCAGACTTCTTTGGCAATCAGGAGGGATGCATTATTTTTTTGACACAGTCTGTGATTACTTCTCAGTCATGGAGAGCAAGAAATGGGACCTTCAGGGAAACACCACTAAATATCCTGAGAACTGTAAAGGAAACCTGAGTGCTGGCTGTTGGGCAGTCGTGAGTGGTGGGTCAGGGCAGAGTTTCACTGGGTGTGTTAGGGGGACACATGACCCCAGTAACATGTTTGTGTGACCCCCCCCATGTTCACAGCAGAGTCCCCAGAAGCAGAGACAGAGATCCACAGACATCCACTGATATCCACAGAGATCCCCTGCTCTCTGCCTGCAACAACATTTACAGAAACAGTCTGTAAATAGAATTATAGGAATGTTTTAGATGATTTCTGGGCTGCATTCAGAACTACTCCCTACTTGCATTCCCCAAATATAAACTAGAGTGTATCTTGCTGGCACAGAACTGCTGCGAGTGTTTTCCAGTGCTCCCTCTGCAAGTGCCCAGGAGGCTGGGAGTTGTGTTTCCCCTTTCAGGGACTGGGGATGTCCATCTGCCAAACTGGTGACCCGGGCTGAGGAGGAGACCCTGCGTGTCCCAGCCTGCCAGGCCCAGGAGGAGCTTCCAGTCCAGAAACTGCTGCAGGCACGTGAGCAAAGCTTTGCCTGCCTGTGGTAGTTTTCTGTAGGGACAGGATTCTGCCACACTCCTGATCAGCTCTGCGAGCAGGGAAAGGGGTTGGACTGAAGGTTTGCTGGGCATCACTGACCGGAACAGTTGCACAGGCAGAGTTAAGTATCTCTGCTGTATTTCTAAGTAAAACCTGCCATTTATGTGTTTACTTGGACGTTATTTGGTGCTGTAATGGAATCACAGAATCCTTGAATGGTCTGGATTGAGGTGCACCTTGAAGCTCATCTTGTCCCACCCCCTGCCACGGGCAGGGACACCTTCCACTAGACCAGGTGGCTCCAATCCCTGTCCAACCTGGCCTTGGACACTTCCAGGGATGGAGCAACCACAGCTGCTCTGGGAAACATCTGCCAGGGCCTGCCTGACAGTGGGAAGCCATTTCCCCTTGTCCTGTCCCTCCAGGACCTGAGCTTTGCTCCTGCCCTTTGCTGGGCTCTTCTCAGCCCCTTCTCTGCCCCGAGAGCCTCCCTTAGCCCTGAAGGAGGAGTGATGAGGTGGATGTGACCAGCTCCTCTGACCTGCCCAGCAGCACAGGCTCTATAATTACTCCCTGAAATATCTGCCTCAAGCCAGGAGTTGTGTGCTGGAACTGGAGGAGACCTCTGTCTAATGAGCCTGTCCTGGATGTCAGCAGTAATTAATGTGCATCACCCTGCAGGTTTCCACCTTCTCTTAATAGGCTGAAATTTTATCCTCTGGTTATAATGACAAATTATGTTTAAAATTTTACATGCCTGGGAGTTGGAGAGCTGGATGCTCCAGCCTGCTCCCCTGTGGGTACCCATGGGGAGGGAGGTTGCTGACGTGGTTCCAGCCCCTTCTTTCACTCCTGGTCTTCTTACAATTAACTTCCATCCTCACCACCCTCTTCTACTCCCTCATCGCCTTTTCTTTTCTTTCTCTCTCACTTTGTCTCCTTCTTTCCTCACCTTTGCCTTCTTCTTTTCTCTTCAGCCTGGCATGACAAACCCTACAGGAGTGTGGTGGGAGATGGTCATCCCTTGTGGCATATGAAGCCACCTCTGGTACAGCAGCCCCTTCCCATCAGCTGGTGCTGCTGGAAATAATACCAGGATATACAGAAACAATAGAGGGATCAAAGGCACACATAGAAATATGTTTTGGAGCACAAAATCCTCCTTCCCCTCAAGCTGGGACAAAGCATGGGAGAGACTCCAGGAGTTCTTGTTGGAACAGCACGTCCCTTGCCCAGGCTGTCCCCCCACTGCTGGTGAGCTGTGTCTGAGGGGCAGCACCTGAGCCTAAACAACTAGAACTTATTAACCTAATTTTGCTGGATGAGACAACTTAGCTGCTGGTCCGAATGTTTCCTGTGGCCATCAGTGCTCAGCTGAGAGCGGAAGATGCACAAACACTAAGGAGTTTCCACACTCCCCAAATATAAACTGATGGTGGAACACTCTCTCTGCTGCATCCCCTGGAAAGATCTCCCATCTGTAACCAACAGGCAGTGCTAAAACACTGGCCTGAAGCCAGTGCTGGGTCCCTTGACGGTTGCCATAGTGTTGTAATTATTCATTATTGTAGGAAAATATTGTATGAAGAGGTGACATTTATTTATTTCATATTCAGAGTAGGTAAATGGGAAGGAGTGCAGCTCCACCGTGGCTGGATGCAATAGCCAGGTGAGCCTCTTCCTTCCTTCCCAAACCTTAAAACAAACAAACAAACCGAAAGAAAACAAAAAACCAACGAAACAAAATGTAATTAAGGGATAACAGAGAGTTTGGGCTTTTGGGCTTTGTTCCTGTCAGTTCTCAGTGTACAGACAGCTGAGAGCAGAAGGGAGGTGGTGAATCATGCACAGGCAGCTGGGAGAGCTGCCCAGGGATGAATCCAGCTGGTCTGGAAAGGGAGCGCAGAGAGCCCTGTTGACCACTGGAATTACGGGCAGACCCTGAGAGCTGGGCCCTGCTGTGACATCTCAGCCAGTGCTGGGCTGGTGTTGGAGCTCAGATGGGGAGAGCTGGGGTTGATGTAACTGCAGGTACCTGCTGGGAGGCAAAGCAGAGCTGACAGCCCCACTCCTGACACCATGCCAGTGCATCCAAACAGAGCAGGCTGCACTGGAACAAGGGGTAGCAGAGGGTTTTATTTTGGTCATTTGGGCACAATAAGTCTTATTGCTTACAGACATTTTTATAACTTAAAGATGAACAGCCATCCTTTCCCATTGTGGCTGAACAGAGGTCTCCAGCTGGACCATCTGTGCCAGGCACTTGGCATCCCTAGGCTCTGTCCCAGCCTTACCTGGGCGACACCCAAGTATTGTTCTCCACACCTGCATCTGCTCTCAAAGCTCCAGCCAGCTGTGGGTGATAAATTATGAAGGATGACAAATAAAGACATTATGCAGGTAATAGATAATGCACGGCATTTTCTATTGAAACCATAGAATTTCAGAATCCTGTAATGGTTTGGGTCAGCAGGGACCTTAAAGCCCACCCAGTCCCATCCCCTGCCATGGGCAGGGACACCTTCCACTATCCCAGGTTGCTCCAAGCCCCATCCAACCTGGCCTCAAACACTTCCAGGGGTGGGGCAGCCACAGCTTCTCTGGGCAATCTGTACAATACTCTTAGTGAAATTTAACCTGCTGGAAAACAAACACAGCTAAGAACTCGCTTTGCATTTGGAAAGCTGCATTTTGAATTTTTTAACTCAAAACTGCAAGTGACAGAGAATCCAAATAGGGAGAATTTGCAGGATTTACTGTATTAATTATTAAAAAGGAAAGAAAAAGACATTACTCATGAAAAGCGCATTCTTGTCGATCAAAGCTGGGAAACAGAGAGTACTTTTATAAAGGCATCTGCCAGCCTTTGATATGCTCACTGGAAACCTTGTCAGGTATTTTGAGTGCAGAGAGTGGAGCTGTCTGGCTCTGAGGACGAGTCAGAGGCAGCAGAGGGGGATGAACTCAGCCAAGGGGCTCCTGTGCTGCCTCAGTGAAGGGCTTTAGAAAAACACTCCAGAAAAGTGGAATCTCAACGAAACTGTTCCCTGGGTGAGGAGCAAAGCCGCCGCTGCCCGGGCGGGAGGCAGAGCCGGCTCTGAATGCGCTGCTCGTTAAGCCGCTCAGCTGGTGCAGCCGCTGCCGCTCCGGCTGAAAAGCAGCACCTGCCGAGGCCCAGGAGCCCATTCTTCAGTAGCAGCTCAGCTGGTTCAGAACGGGAGCTCCGAGGCAGATGAACAATTTATGCAGAGTGGGATCTATGACAGAGTAGCAGCTACTTTGGTGAATACGAGCATCTTTGTACAAGTGCCCAGCTGGTTGAGGAGCGGGGCCGTGGCTGTGAAAGCGCCCTTGTTGTTCTGGGCTCAGCATCACGCCTCTGCCCCGGGAGCTGCAGGCTCTGTCTCCTGACAGACATCCCACACAGGCCGAGTGCCTGGCTTTGCTGACGCTTTTTCCAGCAGAACAATGTCCTCTCCAGGGTGTTGCCCACTGTGCCTGCCTCACTGCTGCAGCACCACTGCCTGCGAGGCTGCATTCCCACATTAACTGGACATTTGGATTAATTGGACTTGGACACTAAGATAACCAAATCCAGCCTTCCTCGGTGGTCCTTCCACAGCACACGTCCAGCCTGACAGGCAGCCTGGCTGGGGTTGGGGGACAGACTGGGAGAGGCTCATCTCTCATCATCTACCATGGGACAACCCCTGAACTGTAAGATCACAAAGAATCCCAGCCCCACACACCAACGTGTGGGCTCCCACCATCAGGGACAGTGGGTCAGAGATAGGAGAGCCTGGAGAGCCACTGGCCTTGGAGCAGTTCTCCTTCCAAGGGAAGCTGTGAAGGGAAGCATGCTGCACGGCAGCCTGGAGAGGCCCAGAAGGGCTGGTGGGAGGAGAGCCTGCACAACCTTGGGAAAGGCAAGGAAGATGGTTTGGAAACCACCTTTCTGGCTGAGAGGGCAGGGAATGAAGAAGGTTGGAGTGGAGAGAGTACGGAGAGCAGTTGGACAGCTGGAGTCCATGGAGGATGGTGCTCCTGAGGGGAGGATGGGAGCAACACTGCAGTCTGGAAATGCAGCTGGAGGGTGTGAAGGTGAGTCTCCAGGGAAAGATGAAGGTACAGTGGGAACAGGGCCTGTGATGCAGTGGGATGGACTGGGATCAGCTTAACATGGATCCTTACTGTGGCCTTTTCGATTTGGGTATTTGTCAGTGTGTGTGGAGCCAGGGTGGTGATGGGAGCAGTGCTGAACCCCTTGGTGGGGCTCAGGGGCTGGCCATGGACAGTGTGACACCAAAGCAGGGAATGGGCAGGGCTGGAGGCAGAGACCTGCAGCAGATCTGGCCAGATTCCCATCCCCTCAGGTCACTGCTGATGCTACCAGAAGCTATTTCACTTCCCCAGAGCAGCACCACCTGTATCCAATAACACTGATGGCTCTTAGAATCCATTTTGTCCAAGAACCAGTGATTTTAAAGTTTCCTTCCACAGCAAATTAACAGTAAGGGAGAAGCTCATGCCCTGGGGGCCACCTTGGCACTTGGGCTGACACTCAGCTCTGCTCGAAGGGCCACAGCAGCTGCTGCCCCTCCATGGCAATACCAACCCAGTAATGGAACTGGGCTCCGGTGAGAGAGCTGGGAACAGGCCGGTGCTTTGGCAGTGACCCGTGGGCCGGCTGGGTCGTGCCTGGTCACCTGCGGTCCGTGGAGCCACGGAGTCCCCGGTGCAGCCCTCACCTCTCTGATCCGGGACCACACGTGTCCCACCTGCTCGACATCGCTCCAAGGGCTCAGTGCCACCACGGCGCATCAGCCGCGGGTGCTCCCACGAACCGGGGGCTGCCCCTCTTGCCCCGCTCGGCTGCCCCGCGGTGCGGGGAGTCCCTCGGTGGGAGCCGGGGCTGCGGGGAGCGGGCGGGACGAGCGGAGCCCCGCAGCGCTCGGTGCCCCCCGGTGCCCCCCGCATCCCCCC
>VXAU01005776.1:218796-262094 GCA_013399695.1 Formicarius rufipectus | reverse complement strand
GCGCTGCCGGAGCCGGAGCGGGGCAGGGCCAGCCCGGCACGGCCGCCCCGGGGCCGGGGGAGCCGCCGCCGTGCCCCGCGGAGCCGCTCGGTGCGAGCCCTCCGCTGCCGGGCTCGGGGGCTGCGCGCAGCGCGGGGAGGACGTGGATGCGAAGTGAAGTCCGGGGGATCCTGCGGGGCAGGGATGGGCAGAGCATGCAGCAGGGTAGGGATGCACAGGAATGCTGCGGGGCACGGATGGACATGGAATGCTGCGGGACGGGGACCGACCCGCCTGGCCCCACCGCATCCCGGTGCCCGCTCTGCCTCCCTCATGACCGCCCGGCTCTGCCCTAATGTGCGCTCGGGTTTTGTAATCGTCCGGAGCGGGGGGGACGGGGCGAGCATCGGCCGCCCCCCGCGCCTCCGAGCCTGCCGGGACCGGGACCGGGACCGGGAGCAGAGTACGGGGTCGGGGCCGTCGCTCCCCGCCCGGTGTCCGCTCGCTGCTCTGGGGCTGCGCGGGGCATCGCTCAGCGCGCAGATGTCGTGGGATGTCGTATTGCTGAAAACTAGGGAAACGCGCTCCCCGGCTCCGCTGGAGCGAGTCCGGGACCGGGACCGTGTGACCGGGCGGTGAGAGGAGCATCCCTGGCTCTGTCTGCTCCTATGCTTCGTTCCTACAGTCAGCACCAACCCTGCAAGGAAGCTCACGAAAAGCGGTGCGGAGGGAGCCGCACGCGCAGGGGTTGCTGCTGGAGGCGGCTTGGCCTCAGCCCAGCCCGGGGGCGGTGGAAAATTCGGGGCAGAGTTTTGAGTAAAGGTGACTCAACACGTCAGTAGCAACAGCTCCCACCGTCCAGCTTTGAGGACCCCCAGTTCTTCCTGTCTTGTGATGCCAAGGAGGGGGAAACAGCCTTTCGTTCAGCGTACTTTAGGTGATAATGCCAAGGAACGGTTGCCGAGGATGCTGCAGGCTGTGGGAGGCACAGTCATTTTGACTTAAATAGTCTAAAATCGATGAATAGGATGGTTTGTGCAAATACCACTGAGGAGCGGTGGGAATGCTGCCTGTCCCCCTTCACCTCCCCCACCAGGGTTGTAAAGTGTGACCCAATAAACAGCTATAACGGCAGCCCAGTTTGTTTTGCATAAGCCAAACTAATTTGTCTCTCTGGTTGTTTTTAATACAAATTAAATCGAAAACTAGTTTGGGAGAGAAAGTGTGGGCAAGAACAGTTCAGAAAAATCTGGATTTTCTGCCCTTAAGATAATTTGACAAGGTGTCGTCATTTTGCATGTCTTTTTTTTTTTTAAAGAGAAAACACTACTTGATCCCATATTCCAGCTGATATTTTATGTATAGCATAGTAAACAGGGAATCCTGGTATTTGGAATGCATGACCTGAGGGATGCAGAATTTGCTCCTGTTACCCTCACAAGCAAGGTTACCCCACTTAAATATTTGCTATCTCTTGCTTTCATGCTGCCTTATAAGCCAAGTATTTATAGTCCATGCAAAATTAGGGAGAACATAGCAGGAATGTGTAATGTCTCACAAGTGAGGAAGCCGTCACCGCGCAGGCTGTGAGCGCTGAATGAGTTTTGAAGGTCATTCCCTCACGAGCACAGAGATTTCACATCTCGCCGAGATCCACTGTCTCTCCTCACCCATGCTGGTTCTGTGCCTCTTGGATCTAATTTATGTCTTTCTATTTTTACTGAAATCTGTCGAAAGTGGCCGAGTGACGAGCCGTGGTTTTCACACGCAGTGCTGTGGATCCTGGCGCACGTCTGGGGCGCGGAGCTGCCGCCTGCAGCTTCGTGCCCCGTGGTTCTGCTGCTGTGCCCGTGTGTTTGTGCCACTCACCCCAGCAGAGTGGGGACGTGGATGGGCTTTGTACCGCCCTGTCATTTGACGTGTTATTTGACTTCGTGGCTGGGCAGAAGGAAGCAGCACTTGGAGGCAGAGCTCATTTTAAGAGGGTTTATTTGCATTTCGGATGATGACACTGGTTAAACCTGTCACAAAATTAACCTCTGGCTGTGCTTGCTGAAGGTGTGTGAGTAAGGGTTTTGTGCTGCTGGTTAATACCTGAGCATTCTGCTTCTAAAAAAAGCCTTTTTCATTTGATTAACGCAGGTTTACTTGGCTAATATTCCCATATTGAACCAGCAGTTCATTGTCTGAGCTGTGATGAATCCTTTCTCTTTTTCTCCTAATTTTCACTCCCAAACAGCCCATCCAAGCAAGTGGAGGAGCCCATCCCAGTCCTGTTGCAGGGACAGAGCTGCCGTGGACAGAGGGAGCGAGGTGCAGTGGGTCAGGGCAGCTGGATCAGCTCCTCCATGGACAGTTCTGTTGTTGGGGTTTTTTTGTTCATTCCAGCAGTTTGCTGGTTTAGGGACAACTCCATCTCTGCTCAATGCCTGGATCAGTCCCTCTCTGCCAGTGAGCAGGGCTGTGGGTCTCACAGGACTCAGAGACTCACAGCAGCTGCCTGAACATCCAGATGTTGGGCTTTATTGAATGGGAAAAGCTGATATTTAACAGTATTACAGGCCATGAAGGCACTTTTTAAGGCAGGAAAGGTGGTGGTTTGTGGGGTCCATCAAGTGAGAGAAGCAGCAGTGCCCATTTCTGCTCCATCCTCTGGCACTGTGCTGACTGCTGAGGATCCACTGGTGGGTGTCACTGTCCCAGGACGTGCCCCCGGGAACAGTGGGGCTGACAGAGAGGGCAACCATTCCTGAGGGGGTTTTGCTCATCTCCATGGTGAGGGTCTGGCCTAGCTGTATATTTAATTTATGTTTCACCCCTCATGCTCTGTGTCTCCAAGAGGAACGTGGAGCAGTTTGCTGGAGAGGCTCCTCCAGTGCCGTCAGAGAAAACAAGCTCTGGAACACCAAGCAGTGCCCTTGCACTGTGGTTTGCTGTGAGTGAGCTGCTTGTCTGAGGAAATGTTTTAAATTCTTCACTGTGGTGTCAGTGGTGGCATAAAAGGCTCGAAATAATTAATGAATTGCCATTGCTCCACGCATCAAGCATTTTCCTGAAAAGACAGTGGCATTTTGTTTCAAACCCCAGTAGTACTACAGGAGCCTGGAGATGTGACAAAATAAATGTAGTTTCTTAGATGCAAAATGTAGGAACTTTCTCGTGTAAGATTGGGAAGAAATGAAAATGAGCTCCTGGCTGTGCTCTGGAACAAACCCCTTGTTTCCCACATGGAGCACAAAGTTCTTTAGGGGCCTTGACAGGATCATTAATATCAGGCAGCAATACAAAGGGGAACCTGGGGGTTGGCGGCACTGGCTCCGGTGAAGGTTATTTGTTCATTATCTTTTTATCTTCTGAGAGTTTCCAATTGCTTTTGCTGGGAAGTAGGTTAGGAGACCGCTCCTCCCTGCAGCTCCGAGCACAGGTGATGTGTTCTGGGAGCTCCCTGCTCCCCAAACCAAAGGCTCCGTGCTCGGTGCTGGGCTCTGTCTGTCCCGGAGCCTGGTGTGGGCACAGGGCCTGGGGCGGGGGCTGCTGTGGGAAGGGGGTGTTGGGGTGGGGCGGTGGGTGCCAGGCTGTGGGGCAGAGCGGCGGGTCGGGCGCTCTCACCGTGCCCTGGTCTCACGGTCTGGGGCTGGTGAGGGTCCGGCAGAGCCCCCCCGGCAGCCCCTGCACACTGTGGGGGTGGGCAGAGTCCCCCTGGGGCTGCGGTGGGTGCAGGGGGTGCTGACAGCGTTACCGCAGCTTTGCCGGGGACTGTTGCAAGTCGGGCTTTTATTTATAGCTTTGGAAACGTATTTGCAGCAGAAAGCCATCGTTCTGGCTCAGCTGGGTCTCTGTGAGCTGTGCTGGCAGGACACATCCTTTGCTCCCGGCTCCAGCATTTCCATACACGTGAGTTTTGGGCTTGGACAGAAACTGCCTGAAATGCACAATGAAGTTGCAGGCAAAACAGCAGTCAAAGCAGAGCTCTTCATCTCCCTTTCCTGTTAAATTTATGTCTAAGTATGTAACTTTAAATACAAAGGATACAGAAGGCAGCTGAGGAAAACATCCACTAAACATCCACTGAAAACTGGAGTCATACCACTGACATTTCAACAGGGGACAAAACCCCAAGTTGTTTTGGAAACCAATAGAAAACACTTCTAGTGCTGCTCTTTCTTCACCAGCCAAAATGTTCTGTTTTCTGTTCACTTTTCATACCTGTTTTACAGCATTACCTGCTGTGAACCCGCTGGCTATTCCCCCCTCAGGAGCCAATTTCCTGACAGAACTACTTTGCTTATCGCTTTCCTGTAGAAGATGTTGAAGACAAATATAGATATAAGTATAGAGACAGAGATATCCACACACTTGGGCACACACACAGAGTGGTGCTGTTGTAGACAGACATGTACAACAGCATCATGAAAGAAGAAGTTTGTCCCTTCTGTCATGTAAGAATTAGGTAATGCATGGCAGGAGGCTTTTTTAGAGGTACCTGAGGAATACTGAAAATGCCGTGAGCAGCCCACTTATTTTTAATTTTTGAGTCACTCTCTGGGAGCCCAGAGGGATTTTGGACATGGGAATGACAACATTGGCCACGTGCTGGCAATGCCAGGACTCTGACAACGCTGCAGTTTGCCCCATACAGGACCAGAGGCATCAAAAGCCCCTGGGATTCTTCTCTGACCTAGCACATGGGTTTTCTCACTGAAACCTCACAGTTGGCTTCTCCTGGAAGCCTTGTATGAAGTGGGCAAGGACTGTGTGGGGAGCAGGAGGCTCTCTGAGGCATGCCATCCATGGGAGTGGGCAGGGGCCTTTGGAAGATGCCCTCAGTCTGTGGAAATTCCTTCACAGCTTGGGCAGGGATGGGTGTCCTCTCTGGGGTGTGTGACATCATAGAATCCTGGAATGGTTTGGGTTGGAAGGGACCTTAAAACTCATCTTGTTGCACCCCCTGCCATGGGCAGGGACACCTTCCACTGCTCCAGGTTCCTCCAAGCCCCATCCAGCCTTGCCTTGGACACTTCCAGGGACAGGGCAGCCACAGCCGCTCTGGGTAACCCGTGCCACCCTCACAGTAAAACTCTGCTTCCTTACATGTGATGTAAATTGACCCTCCTTCAGTCTCTAACCTTTTCCCCTTGTCCTGTCACGTCTCACTGTGTGTGAGAGATTCCTTAGTGTGGGTTGGAACAGTGAGAATGGTTCTGCCTGAGGAGCACTGGGTGAGTTTGGAAGCCAGTGGAAAAGGAGTTCCTCTTGGCTCAGGGGCAGCTCCTTGGGGGGCCCATGGCTGTACATGTTCAAGGATGGAGTGTGCTTGCTTTTGTCTTGTGCTTTGTGAGGAGGGAATTTGGCATCAGGAAAAACCAAACCCTGTGGTACTCTCAGCACCTCGACCTGCCAGGGACTTGTAGGACTGCCCCATGCCCCCAGTGAGCACAGTTTGTGTGGGACTGATGGGAATCCCAACCCAAACCACGGAGCAGAGCACACGTGTGCTCCCCTGGAAACAGGAGTGGGCAGCTGTGGCTTCAAGCAAACCCTCCAAAATCAGCACGTGTTAGAAATGCCATGTGGTACTGAAGAAGGCTGGGAACAGGCAGGGTTTGCCAGGAGAGAAGTGCTGTGGTTATCTGGCCTGTCGAGAAGAGGGGTCAGGGTTGGGCTGGGACAGAGCTCTCAATGCTGCCTTTGCCATCAGCCACTTGTTTGTGGTCAGAAAACCCAATTATTGTTTGCTTACAGCAAGCTTTGGAGTTGCTTCTGCAAATAAAAGGGTTTCAGGTCAAATTCTTTTCTTTGAAATATTTCCAGGGTAAATTATCCCAGCAGTGAGGGAGCAATTTCCTATTGATTATCTGGAATTGCTGCAAGCCCAGCACATCCACAGTGGTGCCTTCACAGACTGTGGCTCTCACATGGCACAAAGAGGATGGGAGCAGGTTCTGACAGGTGCAGGGACACTGTGGTTTACATGTGTGTGAATGGAGTTTGTGTTGCCAGAGCTGGGGGTGGTTGGAAAGGATCATTGAGTCATGGAGTCATGGAATGCTTTGGGTTGGAAGGGATCTTAAAGCTCATTCCACCCCCTGCCATGGGCAGGGGCACCTTCCACTTAACCAGGTTGCTCAAAGGATGGGACTAAATCCCATCCTCTGGAAGGATCTGCATTTCCTTATTTTTCTGGTTGTTCCTACCAACCTATCAGAAGGTTCAGAACTTGGGAAACTATGTTCTGATGTGTGGTTTCTCCCCTCGTATCCCCATTGGTGTTAAAGCCACTATGTCACTTCATGATTCTCTAAAATCTACTCAATTTCTTTGTGTCACTTTCCCCATGCCAAGAGATGTTTTCCTTGTGCCCCAGGCCATGCCAGCAGAGCTCTGCCAGCTGCTGCCCATGCCCAGGAGACAGGAAAACCCACCGTCCTCCATCACCACGGGAAGGAATCCACACCTGGGCTGTTTCTGGAGCTGCCACCTAAGCAGAGCAGCACGGTGACCCGGGCAGGTCCCATGGCTGGGGGCAGGAGCAGCTGGGGGGATGGAGCAGCATGGCCCAAGGCTGCAGCTCCCTGCAGGAGCCCCGTGGCTGCCAGAGCTTCTTTGCTTGGTGAGGAAGAGGAGCGTGAAGGGCAGCGGGGCAGGGCACGCGAGTGGGCTCCGCGTGGGAACACGTTCGCTGGGACTCACAGACATGAAAGCTTTTTGTTGTTGTGCTGGGACGAGTGGTTGGAATGGCAGAGAGAAGGTCCCCAGTGCTGCGCGTCACCTCCAGCTCACTGAGCTGTGCTCCAGCAGCGTGGGAAACACTGGTGCTTCTGGAAAATAAAAATAAAAAATGGCAAGTGAAATGCCGTCTCACTGAGTGTGTCCCCGAGCAGTGTGCTGGCCGTGTGGGCTGGGTCAGCGTGCTGGAGGTGCTGTGACAGCAGCACAGTGAGTGGCACCAGCAGGAGATGCACCGGCTCTGTGGCCCGAGTCCTGGAGATCAGCTCCCTCCTCCTCAGGGAGCAAAACCTTTGGAAATGGGTTTCCTTCCAGAGGACGGGCTTGGATGGGATATTGGGAAGAAATCCTTGGCTGAGAGGGCAGTGAGGCCCTGGCACAGGTTTCCAGAGAAGCTGTGGCTGCCCCATCCCTGGAGGTGTCCAAGGCCAGGCTGGACAGGGCTTGGAGCAGCCTGGGTTAGGGGAAGGTGTCCCTGCCCATGGCAGGGGTGGGATGAGCTTCACAAGCACTTCCAACCCAAACCGTTCTGAGGTTCAATAATTCTGTCTGCAAAGAGTGCCTGCTCCTGAGAGTCTGATATTTGTCCAGGAAGGGCTGAGGCAGGACAGGTGTTTGAATGTGCTTCACATGCTGGAAGAGAAAAGCTCTTTTTTGCCTAAGCAAAACTGGGATTCCTGTAACTGCAGGGAGTGATCCAGCATGGTCCTGGAGAGCAGCTGGGTGCTTTGCTCCTCCTGCATCATCGTTTCAAAGCTGCAGGCCCTGCTCTGCCCTTAGTTACACTTTGGCAATTAGTGTCCGAGCTCATCACCTTCACCGGTGCCGTTGTCTTCATCTGCAGGAGTGACTTGGCAGCTGAAATTTCGTGAGGAATTTGGTTAATTCTGCACACACACAATGCAAGATGCTGTCGTGTTTCCTCCAGCTTGTTATGTGTGAGGGACACAGGGGTAAAATCCAGGAAAATCTGATTTTCCTCCACAAAGGCAGCGGCTGTCTCTGCAGATCCCCATCAGAGCTGTGCTCCCCACCACGGCGGGGCTGCTCTTACATAACCACAGGGTAGGGCAGAGCTGAGTGCCAACCACGGGATCAACTTTCTGCTTCCATTAGTGGATGATCCCAGCTCTCCTTATGGAAACCAGGGGGTGCTTGTTTTCCCAAATTGTCCAGTCTCTGGTCCTGGCCAGGAAAAGCTGACATAAATGGAAACCGCTCCTTTGTGGACGAGGGAACAGACTGAAACCCGGCCTGCATCCTTGGGATGTACTTTGTGCTGGGAAAATGGAAAGTTCGGAAATGCCTTCTGGAGAGGTGTGGGTGCTGCAGGGCTCGAAGGCACGGGCTGGCTGCCCCCCAAGGGTTTCATCACAGCAATTGGAACGTGCTGCTTTGGCTGTTTGAGGGCAAACACTGAGTCCCGTCTTCCTTCCCTGGGAGAGCCACTTCTCTGCACTGAGCGGCTCGCTGGAAAGTCAAGGTTTACAAGTACTTTAATCTTTCCTATCTGGCAGTGAAGAGCACAAGCCCTGGACTCCTGAGCCGGGACAAAGCCTGTGGATGGGTCAGGAAGTTGTGGGAGCAGTGAATCAAGGAGGGGTCAGTCCCTGCCACGTACTGGCATCTCACCAGGCCCATGAGGTGCTTTTCTAAGTGATAATTAACAGCACCTTCCACGGACAGCAAGACCTCAGCTCATTAATGTGAGATGTCAGGATTTGATCAATGTTGCAGCCGGAAATAGAGTATTTTGGCTGTGCATTGTCTGTTACCGAAGACATTAATTATAGTGGCGTATCTGTCATGCTGATGAGGGGCTTGTATTTTTCAGAGGGTTTGTAGTGGCTTTTTCAGATCATGTTGGCTTTTACTCTGGCTCACAGGATGGGGTCCCAAGGGAAATGTCCGTCCAGCTGCCTATGGGGGATTCTTCTTTAATAAAAATAGACAAAAATTGAGTCAGCCATTCTGGAGCTGGAGAGAGGCTTCAGGAATGTATAGATCAGACAGTTTGTAGGAGTTGCAACTATCCCTTATACATTTAGCTCATGGAATGGACAGTATATTGGGACTGAGAAAAAAGCTGGAATCCAATAGAGTTATATTTCAAAAACAGATAATAAACATGCTGAGCAGGTACTTTTCATGAATCAATTTAGTTCTCATTAGGCTTGCACTATATAGTTTGCTGACTAATATTTCTGGCTTGCAAGTAAGAATGGCTTTCCAAAGGAAATATGGAATGAGAACAGAGTGTTTTGGGGACCTGAAAACCTGGAGCTCCTGGGGCCATCGGAAAAGGAGCTGGGGTTTGCACATCACCTGCATGATGCTTTGGTCCTCGCTGGGTACCGTGTCCGCCAGCCTGACACCTGCAGTTTGTTCTAGACACGAATAAGGTACTAATACCAAATTAATCCAGTGTAGTGAGCCATAAATGATACTGACAGGGATTGCTCCCTGCCCTGTGGGATACTTCCTGCTGCCAGCAGGAACACACAGGCCCCTGGGCAAAGTCCCCCAGAATTAAATAAACCCACAACTCATGGGCTGGGAGGAAAGTGGTGGGGCTGAGTCTCTCCTCGCTGCCAGTAAGCAGAGAGTGATCCTATTTCCATAGGGCTTTGTAATTAGCACATGGAATTTTGTTCCAGGATGTCACTGAGTGTAATGGGGAACAATGGCTGAGGTGTTTTAGGCTGATTTGGTTTGGAACTTCTGTGGGCGGTGTGTAATTCCCAGCTCTGCTGTGCTCTGCCCAAGACACGTGTTCTTGGGACACGGTGAATCTCCATGTCCATGAGCTGGTGCTGATGGGCCGTGTCGTGTCCTGCCTGCATCCTCAAGGTGCCAGGAGATAATGCACTGTGGGAGCTCAGCTGCCCCAAGCACAAGGGAGCAGGTCTTCAGCTGGAATGATGGGCTGTTCTTTTAACCAGTCCTCTTCATACAAGACTTCCAATTCCCTCTGTTTGTTTGTCTGTGTATTCCTCACCCCAGTGGAGAAGTGTCAGCTCCAGCAGGCATGGCCTCGGGGATGGCCAGGGGTTGGCAGTGCCTCAGTGGTCGTGGTGCCTGTAGCTGTGGTTTCACACTCCGTGCAGTCTCCACAAGATGTGGATAAGAGTAAAAAGCCACCCAGAGTGGCTTCAGCATTGGCTGCTGCTCAGGACTTGGGACACCATAAATCATCCTGGGAGGGGTGACTGCGTGCTGAGCCCTGCACACACTGCCTGGTTGGTGCAGTTTGCTTTGTTCCACGGATTTCTCTGGAAAGGGAGGAAAAGTCAATGCTGGGTGCAGCTGGAAGGGCCAGGATTGCCATGGGAATAGAGGAACAGGGCTGATGGCAGGCAGGGTGCACTTCCAGCACCCAGGAGATGCCCTCATCCCCACTGCCCTGCTGTTGCATCGGGTACATCGGGTGGGGCTTCCCAACCCAAACCATTCCATGATTCCATGATCTGTAGCAGCTTCCTGGGCGGGCTGGTGCTGGTGCAGACTGTGCTGGTACCGTTGCCACATCGGTGTTGCTGAAGGAGCTGTGCATTCCCATTCCTGCTGTTTTCTCAGTGTCCTGGCAAAGGAACTACGGGGCTGTTTGGCTGCTGCATTCTTCCAAGTGAGCACCCTGGCACGAGCAGCCCTCACACAGAGCAGGCACCAGAGGGTGAGTGCCTTGGCACGTTTCTTATTACACGTGTGCTTGGGAAGAAACATCCTCTGATAAACTACAGAAGCCAGAAGAGACTCTTCTGAATGCACTTGATTCGTCTGTAAGTGCTGCAATTACCCTGGTCTTTATTTGGAGTGTCAGTGAACCACGGGATGCTCTGCCTTGGCCTTTGGCATCCCTGGCTGAGGGGCAGTGGAGCTTGGTACAACGTTAGAACAGATTCACTCAAGCCCTTCAAATATTTATGGGCTTGCAATCCATACACATTTTAAGTGCATTTGACATCCTCCTACGCTGCTCTTGCTTAAGGAGAGACTCCAGAGAGCATCTGCCTGGCTGTGCGGGTGCCTGCAGGTGGCCATGGGTCGTGGGGGTGTTTTGTAGTTGAGAGTTAGGAAGGATCCATTAGGTCTGTTCCTAGAGAGCTCCTTGGTGTGAGGAGGGGCTTTGGACAGCACTTAGAGGTGGCAGATGGCTCGTGCAGCCAGTGGATTGGGATGAAGGATGCTGGGATGAAGGACACCTGTGGGTGTTGGCTGGGCAAGGAGAGTTTTGGCTGTGGGCACTGTCCCTTCCTCGCTCACCCAGCCACCCCTGCCCTGCTCCTGGCTCACCATCACCCCCGGGGAGGGGAGGCAGCCAGAGATTTCATTGGTGACTCAAAATCACCTGGGCATTCCCTGCATTCCCGGAGTGCCTTCCCCTGCCCAGGAGTGCCAGAGGACCTGTCTCTGCCCTGCCCCGTGGGCTGGCACAGCCCAGCAGCCGGGCTGGGGGAGCTGGGGGCAGCTCTCGACACAGCCGAGGGCGTTTCGGGTTCCTTTGAAGGTATTGAATTCCAATTAAATGGGGATGGATCGTCCCTTTGGCTGAGTGATTTGTCTGCACAGCTGCATGGCAGCACTCCTCCCTCCTTCCCTCTCTCCCTCTTCCAGGATATTCAAAAGGATCTCATCAGACACCAGGGAAAATCCCAGAGCCCTGAGCAACATCTTTGGGATACTGGGCATTTTGAGCACCCAGCTGAGCATCTCCCTGTCTGGGGCCATCACTGTGCCCGGGGTCCTGGCCGTGGGGCTGTTTGTGTTGTGGTGGCTGCCAGGGAGGCAGGACTGGGTCATTCCCCTTCCCAGGTCCTGAGCACACCCAGGATCTCTGCAAATATCCCTGTGGGAAACAGGATTGCTCCGACAGGATAAGTGACCCCTGGAAGGGATATGTGAGTGACACCGAGCCAGGGTGGCCTTGGGACCTCTCCGTGCATGAAGACAAGGCAGAGGGGCCAGAGGCAGAGCTGGGGGTCCCAAAGTCCCCAGCCCAGGCAGTTCCATCAGCTGGAACTGGGGCAGGATGCACAGGAGGACCCTCGGCAGTGGTGGACCTGGCACCGGCCCCACCTGCTCAAGAAGGGACAGGAACTTATTTTCCAGCCCAAAAAAAGAGTCAGTTTTAACCAGCCCTTTGCCTTCCTGCCAGAGGGATAATTCTTGTCAATCTGCCACTTTTTACTGCGATGTGCTAAAAATAGAGCACGATTTCCAGGCAGCAGTCGCACATCCTGTGGTCATAATGAGCTCTTAAGGTAATTACCTTTGGTGGGAAAGAGCTGGAGATGGGGTGTGTTCAGCTGGCAGAGGGCGGGTTTGCAAGAGACGGGTCTGTCCTCCTGTTAAAGGGCAGCGTCCCACAGCAGGGCAGTGAGGGGGGCACAGGGAACATGGAGAGGGGATTAGGACAGGGACCTGGAGGAGCATGATGGGGGAATGGCTTTCCACTGCCAGAGGACAGGGTTAGGGGGGGTACTGGGAAGAAATTCTCCCTCTGAGGGTGGGCAGGCCCTGGCACAGGTTGCCCAGAGCGGCTGTGGCTGCCCCATCCCTGGAAGTGTCCAAGGGCAGGTTGGAGGGGGCCTGGAGCCACCTGGAATAGTGGAAGGTGTCCCTGCCCATGGCAGGGAGTGGAATGTGATGGGCTTTAGAGTCTCTTCCGATGCAAACCATTCTGGAGTTCTGTGACAGGTGAATGTCATCCCAGGAGGTGGCAGCCATCAGGTGTCCACATGGGCACCTGCAGCTTCCCATGTATAACAATCACAGAACCACAAATCCTGGAATGGTTTGTGTTGGAAGGGACCTTAAAGCTCATCTCAGTCCATCCCCTGCCATGGGCAGGGACACCTTCCACCACACCAGGTTTCTCCAAGCCCCGTCCAGCCTTGGCTAGTTCTAGGAATGGGGCATCCAGAGCTTCTCTGGGCAACCTGTGCCAGGGCCTCACCACCCTCACAGGGAAGAATTTGCAATAAAAGAACATTTTAATTTCTTTAATTTCTTCAAAGCAGTATTTGAAAGTGCTGCTCCATGGCTGGGGGTAACCTTAACAGCAGTTATGATCTAGACTGAGAAAGTGTGACATCCCACCCCACTGTCGAGTTTTACCTTCCCAGAGGTTGTCCTAAGGGCCACCACTGCCCTGGGCATTCTCTCTCCCTGCCAGCTCCTGGTGCTGGGGGACTGTCAGGGTAGGCAGGTAGGGGTTGGACCCACCTTTTCCCACTGAAGCTTTTCTCTCCCCGCGTCAATAAATAATCTCTTGGAGCACTGCATTGCCTCCCAACTCTGTAAATCAATTTACTGTGTTGCAGAGTATCCACTGCTTGCATGAAATAGGTAAATTACATCTCCTGCTGTTCCATCTTCGTAACGAATTTGATACCATCTTAAGAATATAAACCACTGAGAGCGTTTTTGTCTGACTCCGTTTGCCTTTGTGCAGCAGAGGGGCTGATCTCTCCCTGCAACGCCTTTCCCAAGCCTGTGTAATCCTGGGGCTTTGCTTTATCTCCGTCTCCAGTGTATTTCTACAATTACAGCCAGATTTATGTACCTGCAGCTCCCTCCCCACGAGGTGGGACGTGACCTCCCCAGCCTCGGGGTTCTGCAGCTGCCCCAGGTGTGCACAGAGTGACAAGGGGAGCAGCTCGTGGAGCCATAACTCCTGCTTTATGGAGGCACCATTCCCTCAGCCTTCTGGCTTTAGCCAGAGAAGTGCTTGTGTTAACCCACTCCACTCCTGCTGGGTGTTCAAGCTGGCTATCAGTCATTGGAGACTCCAGGCAGGAGAGGGGTTTCACCTGTCCCATATGGCACCTTGTGTGCTGCTCATCTTCAGCCTGGTGCCAGTGGTGGGATTTCCTGTCCCAGGATGTTGGCCTCGAGCAGGATTTTGCAGAACCTTCTTTTAAATAAAATTCTGTATCAAGGACTGGGGCTAACAGCCCCATCACAGTCCTTGTTCCTCGGGAAGGGATTGTCAGGGAGGGTGGAGCCAGGAGGGGGGATGAAGCCTGGCTTGTCTGATGCTGGTGGTGGGGCTCTGAGGACAAAGCCTGGCTTCTGTGCTCCCTGCAGAGGGACGGGACCCCAGCCCTGCCCTCGCTGCCCACTGCAGTGGGGCTGGGGTGGTGGCAGAGTGGGGGGAGCTGTGGGATGGACTGACAGACACACTGAGGAGCAGAGCCACAGTGTTTAATGCCATCCTGTGGCCTGGAGCCTGGCACAGGGCAGGATGCCATTGCCTGTCTCCATCTGTGGATGTCCCCAGCCTGGGGACTCTGCTGCTGTGAGGCTGATGGGGCAGAGCCCAGAGCCACAGTGGGGCACGAGGCACTGTCCTGGAGCTGCTGCAGCAGCCACTGAGCTGGGTGTAATTCTCTGGGTGTGAGCAAAGCAGTGCCTTCATGCAATTAGAGCCTCTCCTGTGCAATAAACATATCATCACTGTAATAAAAGCAGAGGGGTCTGGTGCTGGCAGATAACAACTGCAGCAGGGGATCAGCATGAGCAGAGCCATACGTGAGGGACGTTCATGGTCCTCACTGTTCGGGGGATGTGGCAGTGGCTGTGCATGTTTTCAGTGTGGGGTCGCAGGCCAGGACATCAAATTTTTGTCTCTTAATTGGTTAACACTGTATTTCATCAGCTTAGCTGGTGAGGGATTTCCCTGTAATTAAATCTAATGAACATGGCTGTTGGAGAGGACATTGGAAAGCTTTTCAGACAGTGCTGTTTTCTCCCTTAATTACTGTTTTGGTTTAGACCAGACCCCCAGAACACAGCTTGCCCATAGCTGAGGTGTGGAAGAGCTCTGGGCCAGGGGTGAGGTCCCTGTGTAGGGCCTGATTTGGGGGAGGTGTTGGGGAATGGGCTCCTGCCTCCCTGGAGGAGCATCTCTGCTGTCAGTGGGGCAGAGCAGAGCCCCTGTCACCTGGGGAACTCACTCGGGCTCTTGGTGCTGGCCCAGAGCCCTTCACTGCCCAGAGCAGGAAATTACAACCAGGAACTGCTCCGAAGGTGATTGCTCTTTTCCTTCCCACCTTATCTCAAGTGCCTTTCTGCTGGGTTGCTTGACACCAAGTCCCAGGCATTTTGCTCCAGTATTTGGCATGCTGAGCACTGCTGGGACCCAGGAGGTGCAGTGGCTGTGGGTGCTGTGCCCCAAGGCTGGGCTGGTGCCTGAACCCTCCTGCGCTGCTGCTGCTTCCCAGGAACACTGATCCTCGAGCTCCTCTGTGCCCCCAGGCTCAGCAGTGCCGGAGGGTCTGCACCAGCCCCCTCTGTGTGGGCTCAGGGCGATGCTCTGCTCCTTGGGGGGATGCTCCCTGTGCTCCTTGGGGGGATGCTCTGGTCCTCAGGGGGATGCTCTGGTCCTCAGGGGGGTGCTCTGGTCCTCAGGGGGATGCTCTGGTCCTCAGGGGGATGCTCTGGTCCTCAGGGGGGTGCTCTGGTCCTCAGGGGGGTGCTCTGGTCCTCAGGGGGATGCTCCTCTCAGGGTTGTTCTCCCTTTTGCTGGCATTTGCAGTCTCCACGTGCACCAAGGGATGCTGCCAAGGATGTGTTTTGTCCATGACTGAGCAGTGGTGCCTCTGGGCACAGTGAAAGGTCTGCTTTGGTACCCAGCTAAAATCTGGAGGTGTTTCTGAAGGTGTCTGAGGTATGTGTATTGCCAGAGGCTCAAATTCAATCTCCAACAGCCCAGAGCCCTAATTTGCTGTGCTGAACTTCAGGAGCTCTGAGTGACAGACAGGGAGCAGTGGATGCTGGAGATAGGGGGTGCTTTGGGATGTGTTTCCGTATCGGGTCTGATATGGCCAACTTGCTGACAGAGAAAGGTGCTGCCTGGACTGCCAGTGGAGATGCCAGTTCCAGCTGCCAGGCAGAGCTTGCTTTTCCCTCTCCATCCCCTCTGCACGTTCCAGACATGCAGTCCACACTGACCCTGCAGCCACCTTCATTTCTCAGTTGCTCAGAATGACAGGGAGCCCTTCTGCTCTGGAGACAGGCTGGGAGAGCTGGGAGTGTTCACCTGGGGAAGGGAAGTGAGACCTTAGACCCACTTCCAGTGCCTAAAGGGCAAGTTTGGGCTATTGAAGCCCAAATCCTGCAGAGCTGCTGTGGATGGGAAGAGCATCCATGGTGCAGTGCATCTCCTTCAGAGGATCACAACAGAGCAGCCTGTGGTTGCAGTTTTTCCTGCTTTGTCAGCAATAGCATCTCCTTGTGAAGAACTGCAGCTCCCAGAAATTTTCTAATATTGGAGTTTAAAAACACAAATCCAGCATCCGTGTGGCGTGTGCGGGAGCTGTGGGACAGGGAGCAGTGGGTGGCTGTCCCTGGCATGGCCCTTGGGTTCAGGTCTAGGGCCAAAGGAGGGAAGGTGCCATCCACAGCAGCATCTCCAGGTTAATCATAGTCATAAAATCATGGAATGGTTTCTGTTGGGAGGGACCTTAAAGCTCATCTGCCACGGGCAGGGTCACCTTTCACTAGTCCAGTTTGTTCCAAGCCCTGTCCAACCTGGCCTTGGACACTTCCAGGGATGGGGCAGCCACAAATTAGTGCAACAAATTAGTGCAACTTGCATTGCTTTCTCTAAGCCTCTGAGTGTCCAGTAGGTGTATTTCCATTTCTCTTCCTGCAGGTCTCCTGACTCATGCCTTTCCTTTAGCAGGGACATGCTAATCCCATGTGAAACCCGCTCTGATGTGAGTAAGTGGAACAGACAAGCAGAACCTTTTCTCCATTAAAGCCGAGGCTCAGAGTGTTGTGCACACACAGAGTGTGATCACAGCCATGATACCGGGGCCTGACACGCTCTGGGCTGCCCAGCTGTGTGCTGGGAGCTGCACGGGAGGGGATGGGAGTGATCTGGGGCGAGGGAAAGGGAGAGCTTCCCTCGCTGGGCTGGGCTGTGTGTGCAGCAAACACGGCCCTTTGTCCAGTGTGGGTCTGTTCTGAGCTGAGCTCTCTGGTGTGACGCAGCTCCTTGGGGTGGCACTTTAAGGGTATGTCCAAGGTTGACCTGTGGCAGTGCTGGTACATCTGGGGGGGGTCCCAGAGGGGTTGGACGGGGCCTGGAGCACCCTGGTCTGGTGGAAGGTGTCCCTGCCCACGGTGGGTGTGTCAGGGTAGGGGTGGTCAGGCAGCAGGGCTCCCCCCTGACCCATGCAGGGTCCCCAGCACTGCTGAGTCCCCAGGGAAAGTTCCTGGGCCACAGAGGCAGGGATCCTTCATCGCTCAGTGCCCACCTGTTCTGTGAATGTGTGTTGTTAGCTTTGCTCTGCTCTCCTTCCAGTAGATAAGCACAGGTGAAATAAAACAACATTTCATTTGAAATTCCTGGTGAAGACAAACCCAGCACAGTGCAAGCAGAGGATTTCTGCCCTGGTCACTAAGGGTTTCAGCTTGGCATCACTTTGGCTTCCAGTTCAGTGTCCCTTTGGCTTCCAACTCAGAGTCCCTCAGCCCTCTCACTGTGCCGAGCAGCAGATCTGGAGCCGCTGTCTAGGGCACACCATTCCAGCTGTCCCAGCAAACCTTCAGAAGCAGCTTTTTGGGAGGCAGACTGATGGATGCCGTCAGCAGCAGCAGCAAACCCAGCCATGCTCTCTCAACTCTGGTGTCTCCTGCAACTGCGTGAGGTGCCAGCGGGGCTGGCGTGGGGTGGGGTGGCTGCAGGTCCCAGTAATGCCTGTCCTCAGGGCTCAGTGCAATCCTTAAGGTTTAGGAGCTCTGGGCAAATCATTTCCAAGAGCTCCTGGAGGGTAAAAGGCTGTCAACCTGGATAAATATTAGAGCAGCAAAGAGGGGAAGGAGAACAGGAGTGAGCGGCAAGACCAAGAGAGATGAGGAGATTGCTGCAATTTGTGTGCCCTTGGGACGGTGCCTGAGAGCTGCATTCCCATCCAGCTGAGCTCAGACAATGTCTCCAGCCATCCAAGCGTGGGGAAATGCTGGAGTGACTCATGGTCCCGAGGGTTGGGGTGGGTCTGGCTCCCACTGCCCATGGCTGTGGGGTCACTGGTACCACCACTGCCAGGGGGAAGATGCTGAGCTGCTCTGGGAGACTCCAGCAGAGCAGTTTCCCCAGGATGCACCCAGCAGCTGAGTGATCTGGGGCAGGATCCCCCTTACACGGGGCAGCACAGCAGTGATCTGTGCTCCAGGCACGGCTGGGGGTGACCTGCACCCCACTGGAAGGTGTGGGACTGGCTGGGCATCGTCCCATGCTCCCGACATGGACAGGGGGGTTCCCTGGCACGGACACAACAGGTTCCTGGCATGGCATGGACACAAGGACCCCCTGTTGTGGCACAGATGTGTTTGAGCCTCTCACCTGGATCCAGCAGACACCTGGGAGCAGGGAACTCTCCCTTCCTGGTTTCCTTCCGAGGAGCAGCATAAAACAAGGAGTTAACACAGCAGTAAGCTTTAAAGCTCTCCCACCACCAGCAGCAGCTTGAATCATTAAGCCTGAAATAATTTTAATTGGATCCAGGATTCACAAGAGATCTTTTGTGCTGTGGTGGAGCTGGACTGGTTTCCCTGCTATCACACCAGTCATTGGGGCAGGGGACAGAGGAGAGTCCCTGACTGGCTTTGGGGTGCCTCTAGGTCATGAGGTGCTGGGTCTGTCTCAGCATCAGGCTTGTTTACGGACAGAGACAAATATTTTGCTTCTGATTTAAGTTCTTGGAAGAAATTCCCCAGTTTATTGTTCCTGACAGGTTCCTGATACCTGCTCCCAAAGGTGGGGATCTGGGGGGGATGAATACCCAGCTCTGCAGTGGTGGTTTGGGGATAAAAATTCAGTTATTCTGCATGTCCCAATTAAAAAAGAGGCATTTGTCTGTGCAAACAGATGGCAGATCCATGACCCTCACCCACATGGGCTTTCCAGGGAATGTGTCTTTAGAGTGTGTGGACTCCTTCAAATGAGCCAGGAATTAATCAGACTGAGGTGATTCAGTCCAGTGACTACACGGAGAGGTGGGCTGAAACATAAACATAAAAAATTCCATTTAAATGGACAGGCTCAGAGGCATTTGCAGCTGGAGAGTCACAGCTCTCACTCCCATGGCCCCTGGCCGAGGAGAGCCGGGTGCCAGGAGGATGCTGCAGCTGTTAGTGGGGTTACAGCAGGATGTGGGGATTCCTCTGGCCGTGGCCTGATGGGGCTGGGAATGGTTTTCTTCCAACACAGAAGTAACAAGGGGCTGTTTTAAAATGTAGTTAGAAAAGTCCCAGAGGACATCAGAGATTTAGCTGTGTTTGAGGAGGATCTGGGTCTACAAACAGCACTTGGTATTTGCACAGTGGTCCTACTCCTTGGTGCAACTGGATGGTGCTCACAGAATCCTAAAATCACAGAAGCCTGGAATGGTTTGAGTTGGAATGAACCTTAAGCTCCTCTCATCCCACCCCCTGCCATGGGCAGGGACACCTTCCACCAGCCTGGGTTGCTCCAAGCTCCATCCAACTTGACCTTGGACACTTCCAGGGATGGGGCAGCCACAGCTTCTCTGGCCAACCTGTGCCAGGGCTGCCCACCCTCAGAGGAGGATCTGTATTGTGGCACGGGAAGAGGTTTGGCCAAAGCCCCAGGAGGGTTAAAACCAGATTGTCTGGCCCCTGTGAGGTTTTGCAGCCGTGCACGGAGGGAGCAAGGAGTGATTGGCGGAGCGTGGCGAGGTGGGGACAGTGTGGGGAGCCTGGAGGGAGCTCAGGAAGAGCAGGAAGGAAGGGCTGGCAGGGAGAGCCGTCTGGAGCTGCTGGCAGAGAGGCCGGGAATGCAGTCCCAGGCTATGTGGGGTGCCAGCCCCAGCCCTGCCCTTGGCTCGGACCCTCCTGGCAGGTGGGCAGCAGCTTTCGAGGCATCGCTGCCACCCCTGTGCCGTGCCTGGCCGTGGCCAGGGCTGCCCGTGGCACAGGGGCAGCGGGGTGGGGGGCGATGGGCAATGCACGGGCGGAAAGCGGTGCCGGTTGTCACCGAGAGCCCTCGGGGTGCATCAGGACCGGGCACCGGCCAGACCATGCCCGGGCAGCGGGGCTGGCACTGAACGCTCCGGGCTCCAGGGAGGCTCGGAGGGCTCTGGCTGTGGAGTTCCATCCTCCAGCCTGCCTGGGCGCTCGGGAGCTCCGGATCCCCTGGCACTGAGAGCAAGGCCAGTTTGCAGGCGGGTTGTGCGGCTGCGGCGCCGCTGCTGACGGTGGGTGTTGTCCCCGACAGACGCCGCTGGTGCCGTCGGGTCACCCGCGATTTCAATGTTTAACGAGGTGCTTAAATATTTACTCGCACGTCGCTGTGGGTGCGTGCCCCGGAGACACTGCACACGGGGGCTCAGAGAGGGACAGGTTCTTCTGCTCCGGCAGAACCAGGCTGGAAGCAGGTGGGTGTAGCCCGGGGGGCACATCTGGGAGTCCTGGGCAGAGCTCGCCCGTGGGAGACAAGGCTTCCCCTCCGTTGGAGCCAGGCTGGTCCTTTGGGGGAACTTGGACTCGAGTCCAGCTCCGCTTCCACCCTCGTGTGCCTCGGAGCCCCTCAGGGGTGTCTGTGTCGGGCTCGTCCTTCCTGCCGCAGGAGTGCTCATCTGGGGAGCTGCTCCCCACAGCAGCACTGAGCTGAGCCCTCGGCACAGGCACCGCTCTGGCACGGGTGGGGCAGGGCTCTGTGGCTGCAGCTGGGCTGCCGGCTGATCCCAAAAACAGGACAGAAACCAACCACAGTCCAGAAAGTTGCAGATGGCCTGGAGCAGGGAATGCTGGAGCGAGAAGCCGCTCTCTGCTCGAGTGCAGCTGCAGTGAGCACACGGCTGATTAGCCCCTGTGAGCTGGAGGGCATCTCAGCACGGGGCTGGGGCATGGCAGGACCCCCGGGAGGGCAGGACACCTGGGGGGCAGCACAGATCAACATTCAGGGCACAGAGGGAATGGGGAGTCTGCAGCAATCAGGAAAGAGAATCAAAATGGGCTTTGCAGTCCAGAGCAGCAGAAATACTATGGGAAAGTGAAACTGGAGGTTTGGGTTTGCTGCTGGAATGGAGAGGGAGGAAGAAAAGAGCTGGGAGCGCAGGCTCCCATTCCTATGGATGAGGGTAGTGAGTGTGTGGAGGGAAAAAGTGAAGCATTCCCCGTTTGCATCTTGGATCCCTTCCGAGTGCCCCCAGGATGCTGGATGTGGGCACACTCCATCTCAGCCTGCCAAGCAGCAGTGCCAGCCTCCAGGCCAGGCTGCTGCGAGCCTGAATCAGACCAGGAAGCCTCTTCAGCTGTTTTGTTTTTATGGGATTAGAAATTAAAATCTTTATTATCAAATACTAACACTTAGGGGAAAAAAATCTCAAGGCTGGGCTCCTCCGTTGCCAATTCCATCAGTGCCAGCGCTCCCGGCTGGCAGCTCCTGCAAAACCCTTATCTCTGGGAGAAATCGTTACACAATCCTCATTCTGATGCTGCAAAGGGCTTAGTTATGGAACCCGGACATCAAAGCAGACCCAGAAACGACCAAGTTTCTGCTCAGAATCCAAGATGTTCGAGGAGGATCAGGAGTCTGGCCTTGCAAACTGCTCCAGAGAGCTGGATGGGCTGGATCCCGAGGATGGACAGATGCTCCTTCCCCTGCAGCATGACAAAAAGTTGTGGTTTATCCCATGTTTTCGAAGGGAGAGAAATGTGGAAATCCATTCCTGACCCAGTAGGCACAGGGAATTCAGTGGGAGTGAATATGAATCATGTGTGGAATAAGTGAACAAGGTGTCTCCATTTTGCTGCTTGGGCAGCAGGAAGGAACTGGTCCAGCAGAGTGGGATGCTGTAGTGGGATGCTGGAGCAGGATACTGGAGTGGGGTGTTGTAGTGGGATGCTGAAGTGGGAAAAGTGCTCCCTACACGTCTCTCTTCCCTGCATCCCTCCCTCCAACGAGAGGATTCTCCCAGGCCCAGGGTTTGATGGTTTCTGAGCTGTCAGATGCTGCTGCCTCCAGCTGTGCGGGTGCCGAGGGTGAAGGTCTGTCCCGGGGCTCCCCCCGCTGTGGCTCAGGAGGTCTCTCTGTGCTCCAGGGCACCGGGGGCTGTGGGCTGAGGCTGATGCCCGGTGCTCATCTTGCATCATCTGGCTCTGATGAACTGCTCTCCCGGTCCATGGACGCACTAACTCACTCCTGTCTCCGGGGCAGTGAGGCCGTGGCTCGTGACCCCGCTGGCTCCTGAGCTGCCGGGAATTGCTGTGGCTCAGCCGAGGTAACCACCTTATCCCTGCTGTGCCCGTCAGTCCTGATGGGAAGGAATGGCCGTGTGCCTTCCCATTAGAGCTGATGGGCATCACTGGAGTGGCCTGCCCAGCGCAGGGAAGCTGTGCCTGGCACAGGGAAGTTGTGCCGTGGGAGCAGCTGGGGGAGCAGAAGCGGGGACAGCGCTGCAGGGACCTGCCGTGGACAAGCAGGGGCTGATCCCTCTCTGTGAGGGAGGATGAAGGAGGGACACAGCTTCCCCAGGATTCAGGTCCCAAATCTCCTGGAGAGTGGGGCTGCACTAGATACTGCAGAAATAGGTCAGAGCCATCAGGTCCCCACAGGGAGAACCAGGGTTAAGGCACAATAATTCTAGGATTTTCAAATCATCTTGTAATTTTGGGGGATCCATGAAAGAAGAGCAAAGCTCACAGATCCTGCCAGGTCTGTAATCTTCATGACAGCCTCAGCTGCTGGATTAACCTTTGTTTCCTGGTTTTCCCTGAGCAGTCCATTCACTTTCCAGCAGTGGGCAGAGATGCAGGGCAAGCAGAAATTACAACTACCTGCTCTCTGTTCCTCCAAAATTCAGCATTTCTCGTGAAGGAGTAGCCCAATCCAGGTCAACCTTTGCTGGTTTTAGCAAAACCATTTCCCTTGGCCAGATTTGGATGAGTCTGAAGCCTCTGGAGTCACACGCTGATCCAGTATAAGGACCAGTGATCTGATGTGTGTTCCCTGACAGAGCGTGGGTTTAGGTGAGGTCTTGGGAAGGAATTCTTCCCTGGGAGGGTGGTGAGGCCCTGGCACAGGTGGCCCAGAGAAGCTGTGGCTGCCCCATCTCTTGAATTTTTCAAGATGGGTTGGATGGGGCTTGGAGCCGTCTGGTCCAGTGGGAGGTGTCCCAGCCCTTGGCAGGGGATGGGGCTGGATGGGCTTTAAGGTCCCTTCCGAAACAAACCATTCCAAAATCTTTGATTCTGTGATTACCAAGTCTCATAATGTCTTCTCTTTCTGCATGCAATTAGTGAAGAGGACAGAGAAGTCAGTGAGGGAACTCAGCCTGATTGCAAAATGCTAAAAAGGGAGGTAAATGCCCAGTGGGGGCAGCTCTCCGTGCTGCTGCTGCAGCTCCGCTGACCTCGGAGCCGGCTGGGAGGGCCAGTGGACAATGCCCACGGTGTGCTCACCACAAAGGGGCTCTTCTTCCCCCAGAGCACTCATGGCCACTTGCCTCAGCCCCTCCTTCCCCCCAAACAATGGCAGGAAAACCTTTATTTGTGCTGGAATTCCCCTTGGTTGCTCTCCCAGTCTCATCTGAGCTCAGATCTGGGGGTTTCAAAGCCTTCCTTAAAACCCCCATCCAGTGCCAAGGAGCTGCTGGTGACCTTCCACACATCTCTGGAGTGCCCAGGTCGTGCCATTGCGTGAGTGGGGCAGAGCAAGTCCTCATCCTGCGTGTCCCTCTGCAGCCCCACACCACTCCTGCAGACCCTCAGGCTCAGCCCAGGACACGCTTCCAGCAGTGGCACAACCAGTTCCTGCTCTTCCTGTCCTGTGCCAACAGAAAATGGAATCCCATGGGTTTGCCCTGTTTTGTGTGCTGTGCCAGCACCTCCTGTGCCTGGACCGGGCAGTGGGGCTCCATCCTCTCCCCAGAACTCCCTAAGGGTTTCAGACCCACCATGCTGCAGACCCCACAGTTCTCTCTGGTCTCACCCATTTGCTCAGTCAAGCCAAGGGTAGGAAGGTGTGCTGAGACAGTGACAGGTCTGTGAGGAGCAGCTGGAGGCACAGCACTGGAGGCAGGAGCTGATGCAAAACCTTCCCAGAGCAGGAAAGGACGTGGCTTCCTCCCTTCAGCCCGTGGCTTTGGGTGGTGGTAGCAGGAACAGCACCTGCACTGTGATGGCCACAATGATAGGAATTAATGAAAACACTTTGCCATCTTTAAGCGTGTTGCTGTTGTCCCCCTGAGTGCTCTGCACCCACCGCGGGCTCATCTTGTCCTCAGCATGGGAAGCTGGGCTGGCACCCCGTGCCCAGTGGGCCAGAGCTGCTGCTGCTCCTGCTCGGTCATTCCACTCAGGAGCTCGGCTACTGCAGCCTTTGACAGGCTCCATCCTCAGAGCTGATTTCATGTTTTGAAAGATTTATTTGAATAAATTGCCAGATGAAATACTGCTTTCAACTCCCTGACCTGCTGGGCTGTTGTAGCCTTCCAGCGGTGCCATCAGGGAAAATTCCAGCCTCAGAAGTTCTCCTGGTGTAAACGAATTGCCTCCGAGGTGTTTTGATGCAGAACTGCATTAAGCAGAATGGGGCTTTAGTGACTGTGTTTGTTGGTTAAAGAAGAAAAGGAAACGTCTCTGTTTGTTTGAAGGGACAGGCTGTTTGCCGTGGCCAGCATGGGCTGCTCGGGGAAGCTGGGAATGCCCTGGAGGGAGAAGACTCCTGGAAGCAGGAGCTGCTCCAGGTTGCTGTGCCTGGAGGGAGGTGCTGTCGTGTGGTGATTGCTGGGGGGGAGGGCTGCTCAGAACACAGTGGGATCTGACAGGACAAGAGGACCTCACCTACACCAGGGGAGGTTCAGGTTGGACATCAGGAGGAATTTCTTTGTGGAAAGAGTTGTCAGGCACTGGATGGGGCTGCTCAGGGGGTGGTGGAGTCCCCATCCCTGGAGGTGTCCAAGGAACGACTGGTACTCTGGGCTGGGGGACCAGGTGGGGATCAGGCACAGGGTGGACTTGATGATCCTGGAGGTGTTATCCAACTGTAACGATTCTGGGATTCTCTGAAATCAGTCTTAAAGGCATTTTGAGGTGTTATTTCTCTGGAAGCCTTCTGAGTTGATGATTTCAGGCTCCACACCAGCGCCCTCCTGCCAGAGCCAGAGTCTGAGCTGAGCCTTGGAATCCTGCAGCTCTGCTCGGCATCTCTCCTGGCGATGGCACGTGGTGCCAGGGCTCTGCCAGCTCTGCTCTGAGCTGGCTGCAGGCTGGGGAGCACCAGCCACGGGGCACTGGATGCTCCTGGGATGCTCCAGTTGTCTGAGGCTGCAGGACAAGGCGTTGACACCTGCCCACGGCTGCAGCCCCAGGGTCTGCCGAGGTCTGATGGTCTTTGCCTCCCTCAGGACTGCTGCCATGGGGTCAGAGAGGGCAGCTGTGCCCTGGCAGAGGTGGTAAATCCCAGGGTTTGGGAGCAGCTGGGCTGCACTGAGGGAAGGTGTCTGCAGAGCTGGGTTTGGCAGCACCGCCTGCCTGCGGGTTTGGTTGGCTGACCCCAAACCCTCAGGGCTGCAGCACCACCGAGGTTTGACCTGCCAGCACAGAGTGACTGCAGCTCCAGCACGGCACGGGGACTGGGTGGGAGGGCAGTGAAATGGGGGAAAGCACCCCCAGCTCAGCAGCAGTCACCCCATTTCACCCCATCCCACCCCAGCCCCAGGCTGGGAAGGTGTTGGGAGCAGCAGATCCAGAGGGGAAGCTGAAAACCCTACCCAGGACCTGGCTTCCCTCTCCAAACACAGACAGGCACGGTCAGTGCTTTGAGGTGACACACGTTCCTGCTTGAAGACTAAAAAGCCAGTGGTCTGGTGATCTTCATCCAACAAAATTAGACCTGGAAACGGTTCACTACCTAAAATAAATCCCACTCGGTGACAGTGTGAGCACCAGTTTGATGTGGAGGTGTTCAGAGCTTCCAGAGCACTGGTGAATCCCTGCCCTTGCCCTGCGTGGGCTCCCAGGACGTGGTCACATTGGAGGGCCCTGATTCCACAGTGGATTTCTCTGAGGGTGGCTGTAATCACTGCTGGGAGGCCACAGGGACAGGGGATTGGATTCCTTGGGGTCAGGCCTCACTGGGGCCAGCCAAGATTTCCCTCTATACAGGAAATAATGGAACAGCACAGTAATAATATTAATGTATTTAATAGAATCACTGAACCATTTTTTGTGGGAAGAGACCTCCAGGATCACCTAGTCCAACCATCAGTTAATTAGAAGAGGAATTCCAGGCTTCAAAAATGTGGTTATGGCCTTATCCTTGAAGGGCCCTGGGTAGCTTTGTGTGCACAGCCACGTCCCATCATTCATCATCATCATCATCATTGTTTACACCTGAGCTGATCCTCGCCCAGACTGCTGGAATATGCAGCTCTGGGGCATCAGGCAGTGCCAGCACAGGGCACAGCAGAAGGGTGACCATCATGTGTCCCACCCAGGGCAGGGTGAGGAGTGTCCCCACTGCCACGGCAAGAGCTCTGGCTGCCTCTGGAACAACAGGCACAAACCAGGGCATAATGTGTGGTTTGTCAGTGCCCTGTTATTAATAGTTAATCACCCTATTCTGTGTTTCAAAGCATGTGGGCAAGGGAGGGAATTGCCAGCAAAGCAAACCACTTAACTCGGAGTCGTGTTTCTGGCGCGGAGCCTCCGAGGAAACGCTCTCCAGGTTTTCCTGGAGAGCTCATTACAGAGACAATAAAGGCCCAGGATAAATAGGATGCAACTGTTATTAACACACAGTCCCTGGAAACTGGGCTAAAAAATCCTCAGCACTTGGACAATAAAACTGTGTCCTTGATCCGAGTGGCAGCGTATTCCTCCCGTTGCCATGGCAATGGCATCCTCCAGCGCTGCTCCCAGCTGCTCCGCTCATGGTAATGCTCTCTCACATCCTCTGGTCTGAGGAGTTTGCATCTGAAACCATCAGCAGTGCCTTCACCAACTGCCATATTCCATCCATTTCACAAACTGTTCCCATTTATTCCTGCCTCCTTTCCCACACACTGTGCATAATGGGAGTTTCCTCAAGGCAAACTCATGCTGGCACGTGCCACCACTCTGCTGGGCATGGAGAGCTGGCTCCAGAGGGAAAATTTACAGCTAATTGTATCATTTGGCTTTGTTTAGAAGTCTATGTCTGAGGAAATTGGTGATGGAGAGTGGGCTGGGTACTGGAGTCCACCTCCTCCCTACACCGCTCATCCCTTCACCTCCCCACCTTCTCACCTCTGCACCTCTTTGCACAGAAGCCACATGTGCTCCATGCAGTGGTCATAAAATCATGGACTAGTTTGGGTTGGAAGGGACCCAAAGCCCATCTCATTCCACCCTGCTGCCACGGGCAGGGAAACTTTCCACTAGATCAGGTTGCTCCAAGCCTTGTCCAACATGGTCAGACAATTCCAGGGATGGGGCAATGGGTCACACTGGAAGCTCGTTCAGGGCCACGGTGCAAATCAGAATGTTTAACCACAGGGCTGAGCTGCAGGGGGTTCCAGCCCCTGGGCATGTGCCATGTCAGGGGACACCCCTGGCCTGCACTGTGCCACCCTGCTGGGGACTGTGGGTGCCAGTGGGAGGCATCCAGGGACGTGTCTGGAGCCTGAGCTGGATCAGGGCTCATCTCAACCTGGGGGCATCATGAGCTGCAGGATCCACCACCCCCCAGGGCAGTTTATTCCACTACTTAATCACTCTTATTTTTAAAGACTGCATCTTGTTTCCAATCCAAGTGCATCTATTCCAGCCCCTGGAGGCTGGGTCTGTGCTGCTTCTCTTCACTTGATTGAAGAGCCCTTTAGTAGCTTATATTTTCTCTCTGTGAAGGCATTTATGGATGATCATTGTGTCACCTCTCACTCTTCCTTTGATGTATGAGAGACTGAGCTCCTCAGCACTTCCCTGCCAGGCAGCTGCTTCCAGACCATTCCTGTCTCCTTTTACAACACTCCTAGGATTCTCCAGCATCCCTCCAGGAGGGAGGTAGGAGCCTCTCCCCAGAGCTGACCCTGTGTTCTGGGCTCATCCCACAGTGTGGGCAGCAAGGCAAGAGGAGGATTCTGCCCCCCTCAGGTGAGACCCCACCTGCAGAGCTGCCTCCAACTCTGGGAACAACAGCAGAGGGACCTGGAGCTGCTGGAGTGAGTCACAGAGATGCTCCAAGGGTTGGAGACCCTCTGCTCTAGAGCCAGGCTGGGAGGGCTGGGAGTGTGCACCTGGAGAAGAGAAGGGAAGGCTCCAGGAAGACCTGAGAGCCCCCTGAGTGCCTAAATGAGCTCCAGAAGACATGGAGAGGGACTTGGGACAAGGGCCTGGAGGGACAGGACACAGGGAATGTCTTCGAACTTCCAGAGGGCAGGGATGGATGGGATATTGGGAAGAAATTGAGGTGCAGGGGAGGAACTGGGGACCTGTGGTTGGAGTTGCTGGGACTGTGCTGGTGGCATCACCGTGTGCCATGTGCCAGCCCTTCCAGCCCTGTTGGCTGTGCCATGAGGTGCCAGTCGGCCCTGCCATGGGAGGCTGACCCTACCTGAGGGGACACTTACCATCCTTAGAGGGTTTTGTGGGCCAAGGCAGACAGCAGTGACCTAGGAATAGATAAATAATAAAAATCTGCTGTGTTTTGGTAAAAGAGCTCTCCCTCCACATGCAGCCAGAGGCCAGAAGGATGTCTTTGTACATCCCATGTGCAGGGCTTTGATTGGGGGTTGCTTCTTGGAGGGTGTTTTTTTCAAGTTATCAATTTTGACAGCATCTTCCTATGGCTTTGCTGCCGTTTTGCATTAACGCCTGTTTGTAGGAATTCATGTCTGAATCCTGCAGTTCAGTGCCTGAGGGAGCCAGCCAGGAACCTGCCTTTAGCCCTGGAATCAATTCACTTTAGTACCTGAATGACAGACTCAATGTAAAGCAAAATCTTGTGGCAATAGTTTTGCTGTACTGGAGAACTGAGAGGAGTTCACAGAACTGGCTCCCTCAGCACAGCACAGTGAAGAGTTGCTTTCAAACCATGGAAGAAAAATAATAGACGTGTAAATTGAATAAATTAAAAGTGAAAAGAGCATCGTTGTTTTCATGGCAGAAGGGACCTGAAAGCCCATCTCATCCCACCCCCTGCCATGGGCAGGGACACCCTCCACTACACCAGGTTGCTCCAAGCCCCCTCCAGCCTGGCCTTGCACGCCCCCCTGGCACAGGGAAAGATGCCCTGGGTGCTGGGGTGCCCTTGCAGTCAGGAGTCTGATTTGGGAGCTGGGAGCAGCACTTTGGCTGCAGCAGCTGCCTCCAGCCGTGGCACAGAGGTCACATCCCCTGTGCAGGATTTCTCAGCTCCTTGCTCATCTGATGTTTCTTTGCACAGAACGTCAGTGAAGGTGAAAATTTAAACCCACAAAGAGAGGCTTTGGAGTGGACAAATTGGAAACCAAACTCAGTGGAAGAAGGAAGAGAAGCCGTGACATTCAAGAGTTTGTGTGGTTAGAAACAGCTCAGCCAAAAATGGGCTCATGGTGGGTTTTTTTCCCCCAAGACAATTAACGGGTGGTTAATTCCTGTAGTTTTGAGGCTTTTCTGGGTTGCTCTGTCCATTTTGCTCCCTCTGATTCTGATTTTGAGGTTTTGAATTTATCGAGGGGCTGCCAGGGCAGGTGTAGAGCTGGTGCCACTCTGAGGAGGAGGATGGAGGGAGCAGAACTGGTGTGAAGCTCTTGGGGTGCAGCACCCAGAGGGTTTTGCAGCTGGTTCCCAGACACCAGGTATCCACCAGGAAAGAGAAGGGGCAGAGGTTTTTGGGCAAATCCTGCCTCCCTGTGCCCAGGGCCCCTGTGTGGCCACAGGGGGCTGTCTGTGATGCCCCCGGGATCTGCAGGAGCAGGTTGCTGTTCCTTGGGAGGGACGTGGGGCCGCCCTGGACACGGGGGTGACATGAAGCGAGGTGACAGCTCTGTGCATGATGTCACCCTCCCCAGGAGCCGAATCTGGGGCAGGCACGGCGCCCTCAGCACTGAATTTCCATATTGTCATGTGCAGTTAATAACTTCATCCCTCCTGAGCCCGTGTCCCCCGGGAGGGCAGGAGCCAGGAGAGGTTCCAGCACTGCTTCACGGGCAGGCTCAGCCCCCAGCTGGGCAGGACAAGGTCCATGGTTTGGGGAGCAACAGGATTGAGTCTGAGAGGCACTTTGGACAAGGACCTGGAGTGACGGGATGGGATGGGAATGGCTTCCCACTGCCAGAGGGCAGGGTGAGACATGATTCTGGAGAAATTGTTCCCTGTGAGGGTGATGAGGCCCTGGCACAGGGTGCCCAGAGAAGCTGTGGCTGCCCCATCCCTGGAAGTGCCCAAGGGCAGGTTGGATGGGGCTTGTGGAAGGTGCCCCTGCCCGTGGCAGAGAATGACGTGGTCTTTGAAGCCCCTTCTCACCCCGGCCATTCTGGGATTCCATCATTCTGGGAGTGCAATGCCATTTGCATCCCCCCCAGTTTGCCTGTGCCCCTCCTGTGCAGGGAAGCAGAGCTGTGCTGTGGCTGCACGATGCAGGACAGCCCCTGTGTCTCAGAGCAGATGTGCCTCTTCCAAATCCTGCTCTTTCTCTGAAATCTTGGCTGAGAGCTTCCTCTTGGACTCCCTGCCCCTCCCACTGTGCCCCAGATGGGACTGGCCTGCCTGGCACTGGGGCTGTGTACAGAGATATTTATTTATTTAAAAGACTACATACCCAGTCCTTACAAATGGCCTCCAAGGTCACTTTATGTGACAGAGGACATCAACACTTCAGAGTGAGGCACTGGGTGATCCTGAAGGCTCCCCCGGACACGAGGCTGGCTCAGGGTCACTGCAGGGTGGGCACACTGTGCCAAGGAGAGTTCCTGACTCACGGGACAGGGCCAGGGCTGCCCTGGTGGGAGGGAGGAGGAGGAGGAGGCAGCATGGTGAGCAGGGGTTGGAAGGGGCTGTGGGGCTGGCAGCTGGACCCGGGCAGGGCAGAGGATGGTGAAGCAAGGAAGGAGATGGGAGTTTACAGTTCCTGCTTGGCAGAAAGGATGGAGCTCTGGATGGCTTACACAAAGACAGAGATGGCATGTGCAGAGGTGCAGGGAAATATTTGAGTACACTTGCTGCTGAAGGACAGGCTTCTCTGGGAACTTTTTCTGACTTCCAGGGAAAACACCTGGGGAATAAAGATGATGCTGCTGCTGCTGCTGCTGCTGCTGCTGTTTCCAGGTGACTTGCCTGGAAGAACCAAAGGTGGTGGGAAGAGGCGTTTCTGCCCTCCCATCCCTGTCCTCCCCTGGAAGGAAGGAGCAGCAGTTTGGCATCAGGGCTCTGCAGCATCCACACGGGGAAGGACACCAAAGCCCAGCTTTGTTTGGATCAGATGCTCCTGTGAGTGTGGGCTTGTTCCCAAATGCCCGAATTTCTCTTTTTTCTCATCTTACTCCTCATATGTGCTGTGCCCCCAGAGCCTGCCCAGAGTCCATGGAAGCCTGGCCATGGGGATCAGATGTTTGGGGGTGCTCTCCTGGAGAACTGCTCCATCCCTGGGGGTGCTGCCTCCCCAGGGTGTTTGCACAGCAAGGAGATGAACCCTGGGACAACAAACTGCTTCCCTTAAAACACCACAGCTGGATACCTGTGGATACCTATGGATACCTATGGGTACCCCCAGCCCTCACCCTGAGTCAAGAGCTGGATCGTGCCAGTGCTGAGCTCATCCCAACATATCCTGCTGAGGGAAATGGGATTTAATGTTCCATGGAGCCACAGCTTGAGCCCTTCAGTTGTTATGCTGATGTAAGGAGTGATATTTGGATTGTAGTGGCAAGAGGAACAGGTTGTCCAGAGAAGCTGTGGCTGCCCCATCCCTGGAAGTGTCCAAAGCCAAGCTGGACAGAGCTTGGAGCAAGCTGGGATAGTGGGAGATGTCCCTGCCCATGACAGGAGCTGGAATGGGATGAGCTTTAAGTTCCCTTCAACACAAACCAGACTGGGGTTCTGCGATTCTAAGAGCACAAGCCTTGGAGTCAAACCCAAGCCTCTCCTGTGGACCCCGAGCTTCCCTCTGCCCCTTTTTCCCTGCAGCTGGAGCAGTTTGGGGCGGGTGTGGTAAATAATGTCTTTAGTAGGTGCTGCAAAGGTTGAGTTAATCCTTGCAGACACTACCAGGGTCTGAAGGGGCACCATTTCCTCTCACACATATCTCTGTTTCACTCTGGCAGAAGCTGAATAATTCTCTTTGACAGCTTTTTGCTTTTTATAGCGGTAATTAGTCCAAAAGCATCAGCATGATGAGAGTCAGGAGCTCTGCCCTGCCACTCCTGGTCGGTGCTCCAGGCACATGGCTCAGGGAGGGCACTGCTGCAGATTTAGGGGTGGAGAGAAGGTCAGGGGTGAGAAAGGTGTTGGGCTCTGATGCTAAAATAGGCAAAACTGTCACCTTTTTTCCTACCTAAGTTTGCACTTGTGTTTTAAGGCACCTGGTGGGATCTGGGATGGCTGCTGGAGCCAGGCTGTTCATCCAGCCTGGAGTGATTACTGCACAAAAGAACAGCAAATATGAAATGGAAGACTAAAAACTGTGATTTTAGAAGTTCAGCTGAGGTGGAAAAAGGTGGAGGGATTTGAAGGAGAAACCAGGTATTAAATGTGTTTTTAATCCTAGTTAGTCCCCAAAATACCACCAGATCAAGTCGCAGGGGGTGACGTTGGTGTAACGTTGGCAGGATTGTGTTACTTTAAGAGAAAGTGTTAAAGCTGTGGGAAGAATTTACTAAAGGGAAATGATGGAGATTTTGTCTCTCTTTGGTTAATTCAAGTTACCCAAAAGCCAAAGGCTTGGTTTCTCATACACTGTTGGTAGTGCACACCTGTCATTTTCTGGTGGGTTGGGTTTTGCTTTGGGGGTTTTTTTTGTTTTGGTTTTTTGGGGGGGGGAGTTTTGGGGGGAATGGCTTATTTTATTAAAAAGATAAAATTAGAAAGAGTTATCTGGTGACTTCAAAATATCTGAGTCTGGGTGGAATTGGAGTCTGTGATTCTCTGCAGAAAGCCAGGCTGGAACTAATGAGTTTACTGCAGTCAGTTCAATGGTGTTTGTGTGGCACTGAGCAACTCAGAGGGGCAGCCAGGATAATATTCCCATAGGAACCCCCATATTCCCACAGTAGTGCAGATGAGGAGCTGGATGTGTCCATGGCTGTTCCTGCAAACCTGCAGTTGGGATGTGAACTGGGGGGATTGAACTGATGTGGGATGTGGCACTTGGGGATATGGACCAGTGGTGGCCTTGGCGGTGCTGGGGAACAGTGGACTGAAGGACTTTGTGATTCCACAGTTCTGTGACACCTGAGGCAGTGGTTGCAGTGGACAAGTGGACAAACCGTGAGCCAGAGAGTGGGGAAAGGCAGCAATCCAAACCCCCAGGCTGGTATGTGTTGTGGACCTTATAGAGGGGGCAATGCAGGGCCAGGAAAAGGTGTGTGCTGCAGACGTTGCTGCATTTCCACCCTGCACCTCAGAGCAGCATTTTCCTTCCCTCCAGGTAAAAGCCAAGCAGTGGCCCTGAGTGGAGAGGAGGTTCCAAACAGCTCTCACACCTGACACTGGTTGTGTAGTTTCCCTGTGGGCTTCAAGTGGGGCTCATCCCCATCCCTGTGTTTGGGTTTCCTCTCCACCTCCTCTCCACCTCTGGGCTCCCTTTGGTGAGGGGGATGGGTGTCTCTTCCACCAAAGTGATTTTATTACTCCTGCTGGCACAGGCAGGTGCCTCTGCAGGTGTTGGGTTCCCTGGAGCTGGGGAAGGGTCTCCTCATCCTGGGCTTCTTCAACTGTGCTTTCTTCTGCTGATCTTCAAATCCCTGCTCTAACTCCAACCAGAGGAACGGTTTGTACTCCTCTCCCCAGGCTGGGGCCCAGAAGCTGTAGTGAAGCTGCAGTAAATCCCTTTTAGCCAAGACAAACTGATACATTTCGGTTTTGTTGTTTAATTTGATCAGAGATGTAAATATCCTGCAAGTCCAAAGCTGTTGACAACTCCTCAGAGAGTGTCAGAACTGTGATGTGGATTTACAAACACTTAAGTCCTGATGTTGATGGGGACGTATTGGGAAATCCAGTGTGTAAAGGCAGACCTAAAGCTTTTCCTGCCCTCCCTGAGGTCAGCTCAGCCTGTGCTGAGCAGGGACATTCCCCCCCAGCATCCCTCCTGCTGTCACCCCACCGGCCCTACAGCCTGTGCTGTGTCCCCACCCTGCTGTCATCACCCCTCCTGCTGGTGACTCCCTTGTTCTCAAGATGAGGAGCTGGGACATCTCGCCTCCCTGGAGATGTGCTGCAGAGCCACCGTGGCTTGAATTCCCACCGTCTGGAAAGTATCCCTCTCCTGAATCCAGTTGGGTAATTTAGGGGAAGATCTGCTTTGTTTGGGGAAGGAAGAAGATGGATATATGTTCTTCGTGTTCCCAGGGGTGAACACTTCACTTGGCAGAGAGAAAATCACAGAACTGTGGAATGGTTTAGGTTGGAAGGGAACTTAAAGCTCTTCAAATTCCACCCCCATCCATGGGCAGGGGCACCTTCCACTAGGCCAGGTTGCTGCTCTAAGCCCTGTCCAACTTGACCCTGAACACTTTCAGGAATGGTGCAGCCATAGCTTGAGTACCGATTTTTAACTTGTATTTAATTTCTGGGGCTGTTCCAGTCTCCGTGTTCCAGGGTCCTGGCGCCTCCTCATTCCCTGCTCCGTGTTCTCTGTCATCTGCAACGCTTTGTCTTCTTGTAGCTTTTTGCTTAAAATCTTGGAAATTGGACCTGTTTTCCCAAGGATCCCTGTTAAACCACCCAGCAGTTTCAGCATCCTAATTGTGTTGCAAGCAGCTTTTAATCCTGTTAGTGCGTGTCGTGTTGCTCTTGTACCATTCTAATTTTTAATCAAAATGTCATGCGATACCAGGTTAAGTGTCTGCCAGAGTCTAAATCTATTAAATCAGCACCGTTTCCTATATTAACCAATTTTTAAATTCATCAAAAGCTCAAACAGATTTGACAGGGTTCATTTTTCTCCAATTTTGGAGTCCACTCTCTGGTGTCAGCAGATCCTTGATTGGATCGGGGTCAGAGGATGGTGTTTGCCTGTGCTCACATTCATCCTTCTTATTTTTTGGCAGAATCCTGTTTTCCATCACACTCTTGAAACTCTCACATGTAGATGTATAAAATGAGATGAATTTCTGCATCACCCTGAAGCACCTGAAGTTTCTGTCCCAAAGAAATTCCAGTTTAAATGCTTCAACCTGGACTGTGCCAGGAGTTTTCTTTCCCTGAATGCAAATATTTGGATCGTGCCATTGGATGCTGACCAGGACCTGAGTCCTTGCTCTGCAGGACAAGGGAAAGCTCTTTAGAGAGTGACTAATTATTGCAGGTTTGGTCACCTTGAAATCCATGACTGAGAGTGAGAATAGGAGGGGGAAAAGTGTTTGTGGCCACAGCTCTTGAAAGGAGGTGCCAGCATTTGGTTCTCTCTCAGATGGAGCAGATCTGAGTCAGGCATGTGGCTTTTCCTGGAAGCACTATGGGAAGGCATTTCCCCCTCCCCCAGCTAAGGGGTTCCAGCCTACCCAAGCCTAATTTATGGTAATTATTTTTAATATCGCTTTTATGTGATAATCTATTGTTTTAATTCCATAGCAATGCAGCAGCAGATATGAAGGGTTTCCAGCCTGGCTCCAGGCTCCCCAAGGCAACATTTATTAAAATCTCCTTTTGTCCATATTTCATGTTTATTGCTGCCATCTTTAATTAAGGGAGGTAAATATGGCCAAGGGGGGCTGAGGGGCCTTTTTAACATGAATAATTGGAAATGCACTCGCTGATACAAGATGCTGTGGGAAGGGGAAGTTGCTTCTGGCTGTTACTGCTGCCTCTTCCCACTCCAGAATGGGTCGACTTGGCAGGGAAAGGGGTCTCTGCACCCAGGGTCTGGTGATGGTTTAAAATCAACCATGAGGGAGGTGTTTGGCTTAGTTCAAATTTTGTACAGAATTCCTGCAGAATGGTTTGACTTGGAAAGGACCTTAAAGCCCATCTCATTCCACCCCCTGCCATGGTCAGGAACACCTCCCACCAGCCCAGGGTGCCCCAAGCCCCGTCCAACCTGGCCTTGGACACCCCCAGGGATGGAGCAGCCACAGCTTCTCCGGGCACCCTGTGCCAGGGCTGCCCCCCCTCCCAGCCAGGAATTCCTTCCCAATATCCATCTATCCCTGCCCTCTGGCAGTGAGAAGCCATTCCCCCGTGTCCTGTCCTCCCAGGCCCTTGTCCAGAGTCCTTCTACAGCTCCCTTGAAGCCCCTTTAGGCACTGGAGGGGACTCTCAAGTCTCCCCAGAGCCTTCTCCAAACTTAATGTGGGTGTTCTCCTGCTAGTTTTGCTGCTCCAGTGGGTGAAAATTCATTATCAGCTGCTGGCTCAGCTGTTGTGGGCTCTGCAGATCCCAACCTGGAGAGAATTTAATTCAGGAAAACATCCTCTGGGGAGAGCTCAGATGTGTCATTTGTGGAGACATCCAGGATGGGGACACGCTGAGAAGCTTCCGAGATCTTGTCTCTTTGGATAAGGGTGTCTGTGGTGTTTTCCCTTTGTTAGGGCTCCTAACAAAGATGTTCCTGCTTTCCCTCACAACCCTGATGCAGTGGCTGTGGAGCTGCTTGGTCAGAGCTGAGTCACTGTTCAGTCATTTCTCTCCTTCATGTCCCCCTTTCTCCACTTGCTCTGGAGGAGCTCAGTGACAGTCCTGACCTCTCACGTGAGTCCTGTCCAGCTGAACATGTTGCAGTGGGTGAAGCCTGAGGGAGAAGGAATTTTCCTCTCTGACAGCCCAGGCCCAGCTGTGCTGGGTGTGCTCTGGCTTTTCCTTGTCTGTGCCAGAGCAGACAGAGCAGGGAACACATCTGGTCTGGGCAGAGGTGCCACAGCGGGGCTGGCACAGCCAACCTGGAGCTGGGTGAGCCAACAAAGTGCTCCCTGGAGATAAGCCAGGGGCTCTTGGAGCTCGGTGACAGCTGGGATAAAGGAGCAGCCAGCAGCAAGGGGGTTTCTGCAGCATGTGGGGCTGGAGCCCTGTGGTCAGAGGAGGTGGGTGTCCCTCCGGGTGGCACAGGGAGAGGAGCCTCTGCCCACAGGGGTGGATTCATCACCAGGGAGGAAAACAACGCCACTTCCATGGTGGGAGGGAGCTGTGTTGGCCCTGGCAGTGATGGGGAGCTGTCCTGACCCCAGTGGTACCCAGGCTGCCCTGACAACAGTCCTGGCTCTCTGAGGAAATGGAGACTTTTCCTCGGGGGCTCATCTCCTGCCAGCCCTGAGATGATTCGATGTGATAGTGCAGGCACAATGACTTCATTACTGTAATTATTTTTATTGCCTCTGCAGGCCTCTGTTTTAAAATAAACTCAGGAGCCAGAGCATTGAATTCCATCTCAGTACTGGGGGAAGGGTGGGACTGGGTGCTCTTTGAAGGCTTTTCCAACATGAATGCTTCCATGATTCTATGACCTTCATCTCTTTTATTTCATTGTACTTAAAGGGACAAATGTCCAGCTGTCCCTCAATGCCAGGTTCACCCAGCTTTGCTCACGTTTTCCCCTCTCCAGGTTCCTGAGTGGGCTGGGTTATTGCCACACAACTCAGACCAAGGATTTTAAACTTGAGATTTAAGAAGGGGAAATGTTCCCACAGAAGGTGGGACCCACCATGGCATGGGGAGGATGGACAGTGCTCATAGATAGGACGCTTCAGGCTTGTGATCCAATTCTGATTTCTCTTGACAAGGTAAAACCTACGGGCAAGCTTCTGCTTCCCTCCCATCTCCAGCCCTCTCTCCAGCTGCCCATCCTGGTTCTCCAGTGTCCATCCCCCATTAAGCCTCCCCAGCTCTTGCTGGGCTCCCACCTCCTTCCAAGGGCTTTCTGAAGGGGATGTTCTGACCTGGTTCTTGGAAGTGTGAGCCCTATGGATACAGGGGGAGAGTGGCTCTGGGGAAAGCAGAACAGGGAAATGCCTGTGTTTCCTGTGGAGCTGTGGCAGTCTGAGTAATGCAGGGCTGCTGTTTGGATGCTCAGCCTGCATCAGCTCCCATCACGTGCTCCCTCAGCCTCCCTCCATCAGGCCATGCAGTTCCATCTGACCCGGGCTGTGCTGGAGCTTAGTGGCCATCTGGGCTGAGAACAAACACTTTCCCCACCAACACGAGTAATCCCCTTGTGTAATCCAGGTTTTCCCTGAGCACCCGGGGAATGGCCCAGGCTGGGGGGTGTCTGTGTTCCCAAAGGGCTCCTGCTGGAAGGGGCACATCCGTGGGGCAGGGGCTGCCGGGGGCTGTGGTCAGAGCCCGTGTCCTGCTCTGGGGTCGCGGGGAAGCCCCTTTAGGCACTGGAGGGGACTTTGGGGGTGCTCCACGTGGCCCCCTGAGCTGGGGACGTGCAGCAGGGTCAGTAAACTGCTGCTGTCAGTGGAGATCTGTCCTGAAATTCAGGTTGTGAACAAACTCAGCTGTTTCTGAGCCCCTGGGAGAGCCCTGGGCTGTGTTTCTGTGGATTATTTTTATCTCTAAATATGAAATTCTCTGAGCAGCATTTAAAGCAGTGTCAGTGCCCAGTCTGTGGTGGCTGTCTGGGACACTGACACAGACATAGAATTCAGACAGTTTCTTTTCTTGTCTCTGATTTTTAGCATTGCCAGGAGTTGATTTTTAATAGTGATAAAGGAATTTGAACTTGGAGTCTGTTTGCTGACCCGGCCAGGCCAGAAGGGGATGATTGCACTCTGTCTGTGCAATTCCAACGTTCTTTCCATGAGTAAAAATACCCCAACTGTTCTAGAGTGGCTGCCTTTTGGACCTCCCTGGAGCACTCCCAGGGATTGCTGTGGCCCTCACTGAGGATCTGGAAAATGAGAATGGCTTTGGGTCTCAGTTTCGAATGAAAGCCTCAGTGATGGTTAAACCCCTCGGTTTGCCCTGTGCTGCGCCTGCTGGCAGCCCTTCCCCAGCCCTCCCCTGGCCCCCCTGCCTGCAGCAAGCACAGGTTTCCAGGAGCAAACCACACCCGGCAGCAGCTCAGTTTGGATGTTCTGACCCCTGAAAGTGCCAGGATGTGCCCAGCTGGTTTGGTGGTGCAGAATTTGAATGTAAACTGATGGGCAGCTGACTGTGCTGATCAGGGAACAGTCTCTGCTGGAGCCTCCCACTCCACAGGCAGGGAAGGGGCACGGGGTGTGTGCTGGAACCTGCCTTGGCCACGGCCAGGGAGTTGCTCTCTGGAGTGGTGGGATGGGGCTCTGAGGCTTCTGAGACACGTTTGCATATTGCTCAAAGGTACAATAGAACACGGGGGAATGAAGTCACAGTGCTTTGCAATTTAGTAGCTGAATGTTGTGCAGGAGTGTCAGAGCCCCGCTGGCAGGTCCTGGCAGCCCAGGAACGTCAGAGCCCCGCTGGCAGGTCCTGGCAGCCCAGGAGTGTCAGAGCCCCGCTGGCAGGTCCTGGCAGCCCCTGTGCCTCTCCAGGATCTGAGACCGGGCATTCCAGAGGCTCTGCCCGTTCCTGACCTTGGCAAAGTCCTTGTGTGCTGCAAGTCTCCAAAGCCACTGGGTTTGGGTGCCGGGCTCTTGGGCTGGGCTGGGTGGTGCTGGAGCCAAGCTCAGTGCAGGGCTGGGAGCAGGGGCTGTGCTCAGAGCCCAGCCCTGTGGGGCAGCACAGCCACAGCCCCACACGTGAGCTGCTCTGGGGTTTGGGGACCTGGCCGCTCGTGTCTTGCTTTTGCAGAAAGCTGATGCTTCCCCAGGTTTTGGAAGCTGAGCTCCTCCAAGCCCAGCCTGTCTCAGGAGCTGCTGGTGCCCCTCTCACCCACCCCCCGTGCTGGGCACAGAGAGGCTCTGCAGGGAAGGGTTGGAATGGGCTTTGTGGGCTCCAGAGCACCAGGAACTGGTGGCTTTGTCCTCTTCCTGCCACGGGCTTGTTTTCCCACTGGAGATTTCTTCGTCAGAGTGTGGAACTGCCCTGGGCTCCTCCTCGGTGGCTGTGGCAGTGGGTGGGTTTGGCAGGTGGGGGCCCCGGTGTGTTCCCCTCCCGGGGGGACGCTCCTGGTTCCTCCTGAGGTGCCAGGACCTGTCTGTGGGGCTGCAGCCTCCCCTCCAGGGGCTCTTCTCCAGCCGTGGTGCTTTATCAAACATCTTTCTGTTGAGTGGAGCTGAGAATTCTTTATTCTGTCGGGTTTGATATGGAAAGCAAACATGTTCACATCAAGGCAGCCTCCCAGCAGCATTTGGGATTTGGTGGCTGCTCTGAAGCTGTGCAAGGTTGGGTGTTGGGGGGTGCTGTGCTCTGGGAACGGGATTGCTCCAGAGCAGTGGGACCTGTGCATGCCTGCCACGGGGTGAGTGGCATTAGATCACTGGTTTGTGGAAAACAGTGTGGGAAATGGTTTTGCTGTTAGAAATCTGGGCTGGCTTTGTGGGCTTCTCCCCCCACCCACCCACCGTGAAGGAGTGGGGGGTGTGTAGGATGGTCTTGTTTCCTCACCAGGCTTTTCCAAACCTTCTGCGGTGCGACGATGGGTGGAAGGGGGAAGCCCTGGGTGACCTGAGGATAGACCTGGCCCTGCACCCCCTGCATGGCTCTGTGGTCTGGGGCATGAGCCACAGTCCCCATCCCCTGCTCTGGGCTGTGGTAGAGGTTACACAGCCATCTGGGTTTAAATCAACATCTTCCTACAGGAACATGGGTGTCCTGGTGCTTGGCAGTGGGAGACAATCCCCAGCCCTCCAGTGTCCCCTGCCAGGGGCTGTGGCACAGCCAAGGGGGAGATGTGCCAGCACTCAGGACAGAACACAGAAATGAGGTCACTTGTTTCTGTTTGGAAAAAAAAAAAAAGCAAAACCACAACTAAACAAGTAATCCTGCTTTTGGCTTGCTGTGGGGAGTTGGGTCCTGCTGGACAGCTTGGGAAATGGATGGAATAACAGCTTTTCTGCCACTTCTCCAAGAGTTTTCCATGGAGGATGGCACATCCTTCCTGCAGATGTTACTGCAGATCCTGCCTAAATCTGGACCTTTAAATGCCGAGCCCCTCATCTGTGCTGCAGCCTGGTGCAAACAGATGGTTCCCCACCTGGGGGCTGAGCTGGGCTCAGTCCTGGCCTCGTGCTGCCTGGGCATCTCCCCAGAGGACGGGCTGTGGAGGGGGGTGGCACACGCCCTGGGGTTGGAATTGGGGCAGCATTGTCTGCTCTGAGCCCCAAAGGGCCTGAAGTTCCTGATGTGTTCACTGCACCATCCCAGCACTGTGGCTGGGGGGGTTTGCAGGGAGGTGTCAGCCCACATCACCATCCTCCAAACCACAGCACCCAGAGAATGTTCTGTGCCCTCTTGGGTTAATCTGAAAAGGTCGTGTGTGACACTGGCATGTGACTGGAAGGACGGAGGCCTTTGAGGGGGATGGTTCTTCACAAATAGAAGAGCTGAGCGAAGCCCCATCCCTTGTGCCGGCCCCAGGGCAGCTGTGCTGAGCCCTGGGCTCCTTCCTCCTGGCTCTGTGTGTGTGGCTGCGGCGGGGCCAGGGCTGTCCCTCCCTCCCGGGGGGCTGCAGGGACCGGGGGTGTCCATCCTGCAGCCCCCTGTGGCTGTAGCCTGGCCCCGGAGCCAGCAGCCCTCCTGTGCTGCCCCTGCAGTGCCCCAGGGCTCAGCCACAGCTGGGGGGGGGCCCAGGTGGTACTGAGGGACTGACTGGGTGTCCCCACGCTGGGAGAGCTGGGAGTGTTCACCTGGAGAAGGGAAGGCTCCTGGGAGACCTGAGAGCTCCTTCCAGAGCCTAAAGGGGCTCCAGGAGAGCTGGAGAGGGACTGGGGACAAGGGGTGGAGGGACAGGACACAGGGAATGGCTTCCCAGTGCCAGAGGGCAGGGATGGGTGGGATATTGGGAAGGAATTCCTGGCTGGGAGGGTGGGCAGGTCCTGGCACAGAGAAGCTGTGGCTGCCCCTGGATCCCTGGGAGTGTCCAAGGCCAGGTTGGACGGGGCTTGGAGCAACCTGGGCTGGTGGAAGGTGTCCCTGCCCACAGCAGGGAGTGTGACTGGATAGACTGTGAGATCCTTTCCAGCCCAGACCATTCCAGGATTCCCTGGGTCAGCAATTACCGACTGCAGCTCACCCAGGGGGGTGTCGCTTTTTTCCCAGTCAAGTCACCAGTCCTGGTCTTCTTCAAAGGCTTTGACATACAGGAGAAGGCAGAGAGCCGTGGAGAGGGAACTGAAAGGTCAGCACTCACTTAACAGTGCTTTTGTTGGGTCCCAGGTGAAACCAGGCATTTGCATTTAAATGAATATGTATTTTGAGACATTAAACCCAGAGGCAAAACAAAGGCCTTGCTGAGATGACAAACACATCACTGCTGTGCCTGCCCCTGATATCAATCAGTCCAGCAGTCTTTGGAAGTAAAACCAATTCAGCCAAATCAGTTTTTCTTCCTTTCCTTTTCCAAAACCCACAGTCTGCTGTAAATACTCAGTGCAGACCTGAGCAGCTGAAACCTGAAATGAGGAAAGAACTGGTGGATTTGCAGGGTCTGTGTGTGATGCCTGGGAGAAGGATCTCAGCACCACTCTGCAGTTCCAGCTCAGCTTCTCTTTCAACCTAACACCCTAGTAAAGAGAGAAAAACCTGCCTAGAGAGAGGGACACAACCAAGTTGACTCCAGATGACCCAGGAAGCAAAGTGGGGCTATTTTGGTTTGGGTTTTAGGGTGTGATTTTAGTCCCTGGTGCATCCCAAAGCCCTGTCCAGGACTGCCTGGATGGAGCAAGTGGAACTGGCACAGGATGGACTATCACCTGCTGGACTGCAGCCCTGGGTCTGTGATGCCACAAGCTGCAGGTGACAGGAGCCCATGTTGGCATCTTCTGCACTGAGTCAGTGCTTTTGGCCCTCCCTGGCACCAGGCTGGTGTCAGGGGTGCTTTGGGAGACTAGAGAGATGAGAAGTGACCTGTGACCTGTCACTTCCACGGCATTGCTCCCAGAAGGAGCTCCAGTCTCTGCCCACTGAGGCAGCACAGGGCTGGGCACAGGGAGGCAGCAGGCAGGGTCCTGTGCCAGCCAGGGTGAGCTTTGGGAGGGATGGGCACCATAAAACACCAGTTACAGGCTCTGCTGTCATTCCAGGCTCTCATCTGAGTGTGCTTCTGTCTCAGGCTTGTGATGAATAAAACACAAGCTCTCTGAAAGTCGACACCCAGCTGCTCAACACGCTTGTAGAGCATTTAGTGGAGGAGCCGGGCTGTGATCAGACCTGCCACAGCTCTGCTCACACGCTCCCGGCCCGGGCTGCAGTCTGGGAATGCTGAGCTCCCAGCCGGCCAGAGGGAATGCTGTGCTGGAGCCCTGCCTGTGCTGGAACCCCTGCCCGTGCTGGAGTCCCTGCCTGTGCTGGAGCCCCTGCCCGTGCTGGAACCCCTGCCCGTGCTGGAACCCCTGCCTGTGCTGGAGCCCCTGCCCGTGCTGGAG
>VXAU01005776.1:179592-218639 GCA_013399695.1 Formicarius rufipectus | reverse complement strand
GCCCCTGCCCGTGCTGGACCCCTGCCTGTGCTGGAACCCCTGCCCGTGCTGGAGCCCTGCCTGTGCTGGAGCCCCTGCCTGTGCCGGAGTCCCTGCCTGTGCTGGAGCCCCTGCCTGTGCTGGAGCCCCTGCCCGTGCTGGAGCCCCTGCCCGTGCTGGAGCCCCTGCCTGTGCTGGAGCCCCTGCCCGTGCTGGAGTCCCTGCCTGCCCCTCTTGGCCACGGCTTCAGGGGAGAAGGGGTCCGGGCTGGTGCCCTTCCCTTGGCGAGCTGCTGTCACAGAGCCATCTGCGCTGCTGCAACCCTGCAGGAATGTGGCCCCGGTGCCTTGGAGGTGATGCTGGGGGCAGAGCCCCTTCCCCGAGGTCTGCCCGTGTCCCGGTGCTGTCGGTGCCCGCATGAGCTGCCCTGGGGGCAGTGGTGGTGTGAGGACGTTGGCAGCGGGGTGTGCTGAGCAGGTTTGCTTCTGCCCATCCCAGTCCCCCTGAACTGAGCTCCATGGGCAGGATGTCCTTTCTGGGGGAAGGGGAGTGGGGAGCAGGGAGCAGCAGGGCTCTTTCTGTGGGACATCAGCTGCTGGGCACAATCCCTGGTGCCACAGCATCCCCCCTCGGTACGGGGCAGCCCAGAGCAGCCTGGGGCTAGCACAGCCTCCACCAGACCCCCGTTTTGGAAAAGGGGCTCACAGCAGCTTTTTCTCCAATTTGAGCTTTTCCAGCCTGTGAGGCTGCTCTCCCCAGAGCTGGACTCTCCTCTTCTCCTTTCACCTGTGCAGGCACTCCCTGTGCAGTGCCCAGCGTGTCATCTGAGCTTTGTCCACTGTTACTGATAAAATAACATTGTTGTGCTGCAAATTTCCCTTCCACAGTGCTGGTGTCTGGGTCTCATCTGCTGCTGAAAGCACTGTCAGATTTATTGGGAAGTTTCTGCTCCCTGCCCCTCTATTAGTGGGGTTCATTTTACACCTTAAAAGGACACTCTGCCAGGAAATCCCCCCCCGGGATGATGAACCGTTTTATAGCCCAGTGGTGTCTGTGGTTATAAAATTCAAGTTAATATTCAGGGAGCAGTGCCACATCTCCCAGGACAAGTATCTTCCCGTGGCTGGGTATATCAGAGTTCATTATCATGTTAATCTGACTGATTGCAGTCTCCCAGAAGGATTCCACATATGGTCATTCTTGTAGCACAAATAAAAGCTGGTTTGCCTTAATCATGAGGCTTGAGCTCCTCTCTTGCTGCCTGATGGTCATTATTCTTGAGATGCAAGTACGTGAGATGGAAATATTAATTGTTTGATTGTTTTTGAATCGGCTCTTCGTTTTGAACACCTGCCTTGTGTTTGGAGTCAGGATTTTCCTTGTTTTTGTTGCTTTAGTTCAGCTGTGTTTTTTAATCTGTGGGAGCATGAGCTGAGTCCCACCTCCTCCCCATCTCTTTGGGGGCCTGCAGGGATCCATGTCTTTTCTAGGAAGTAATTTTGGTGAAGGTGTAATCCTTGGCACTGGATGCTCGGGATGCAGCGCTGGGTTGCTCGGGATGCAGAGCTGGGATGCTCGGGATGCAGAGCTGGGATGCTTGGGATGCAGAGCTGGGATGCTCGGGATGCAGTGCTGGGATGCTCGGGATGCAGAGCTGGGATGCTCGGGATGCAGCTCTGGGATGCTCGGGATGCAGAGCTGGGATGCTCGGAATGCAGTGCTGGGATGCTTGGGATGCAGAGCTGGGATGCTCGGGATGCAGAGCTGGGATGCTCGGGATGCAGCTCCGTGATGCTCGGGATGCAGCTCTGGGATGCTCGGGATGCAGAGCTGGGATGCTCGGAATGCAGTGCTGGGATGCTTGGGATGCAGAGCTGGGATGCTCGGGATGCAGAGCTGGGATGCTCGGGATGCAGCTCCGTGATGCTCGGGATGCAGCTCTGGGTCAGCCCAGGAGCTGCTGCCAAGGGCACAGCCAGGGCAGCGCCGGGCTGGGGCTTTGCTGGGCACCTGTGCTTCTGCCAGCACCACGCTTGGCTTTCACGGAAAGTAAATTTTTTATGAAGCATTTATAGTTTCCTTTCTTCCCTCCCCTGAGCCCTGTGCTGCAGTCAGCTCAGCGGGAGCGCTGCCGAGAGAGCCGGGGGTGCTGGTGCTCTGGGTGCCGGTGGCACACACGGATTTATGTTTTTGTTTGGTTTATTCTCCGTTTCCTCAGCTGGGTGTGCAGTAGTGCTGAGCGAGGACAGCAGGGCTCGCTCCCTGGAAGAGGATGTTGCTTCCAAAGGACAGTTCCTCACGGGACCTTGCAAACTCCTGTCCTGAGGGGTCTCCACAACACCCCTGCAGCTCTCCAAGGGCTGTACGGGTGGAAACAGGAGAGTCTTGAGCCTGTCCTGCCTCTGACAGCTCACCGTGGCTGTCCCGTCTTCTGCAAACAGCTGAAGGTTTCACAAGCTCTGACACAGCTTTGCTGGAGTTGGGAGATGCTGGACCAACCTGGCAGCTCTGGGATCCCGTGGGAATATGGAACTCAGGTCCATGGGGCGGTTACCACCTTGCACAGGTACCAGAGCAGTGGACAGCCAGTGGGGCTGCCAGGAAATACCTCTGAGGGCATCAGGTCCAACCATTCCCCAGCCCTGCCCAGGTGCCACATCCACACAGCTTTGAAATCCATCCAGAGATGGGGACTCCGCCTCTGCCCTGAGCAGCAGTGCCAGGGCTGGACAGGCCTTCCCATGAAGAATTTTTTCCAGTATCCAACCTGAACCTCCCCTGACACAACTTGAGGACATTTCCTCTTGTCCTGTCACTTGGAAGCAGAAATCAACCCCCCCCCAGCTCTCCCCTCCTGTCAGGGAGTTGCAGAGAACAAGAAGGTCCCCCCTGAGCCTCCTTTTGTCCAGGATGAGCCCCCCCCCATTGCCCTCAGTCACTCCTGGTGCTCCAGTCCCTTCCCCAGCTCCATTACCAAAGCATTTCTGGTTCCTACAAACTCCAGCCAGCCTGACCTGCATTAGCAGAACCCTTCTTGTATGCAGCAGGGAGGGCTGACTTCCTGACAAGGCAATATTCGTCACTGGATGATCCCTATGAACATGTTTATTAACCTCTAAATAATATATACCAGAGCTGGTTGCCCCGAGAGCCTTTTGCATGCTAATGGTGGGGGAGTGCCAGTTTCAGCAAGAGCCACACGGAGCCACTCCAGCCTGCGTGAATGGAGAAATGGACGTGAGCTGTTGGAAAAACCAATTTGCTTTTATGGAGAGAGATTTTCAGTGCCTCTCAATTATAGACTTATAAATTCTAAATTTAATTCATAAAAGCTACAGGGTAGCAGAATGTAAGGTGACATGTCATCAGTCACTGGGAGGGAAGGTGTGGATTGCTCGAGGGCTGTCAGAGCCCAGGGATGCTCCGTGCAACCTCTGCAAGGCTCTGTGGCAGCACCCAGGTTGATGCAAGCCAGGAGCTCCTCACTCCAGGTTGTGATTACAGATGGGTCATGATTAGGAGATGGGAATGTCCTGCCTTGTGCTGGCCCGTGTTGGGATGGGGGAAATGAAAATAAAATGCCAGGACGGTTTAGGTCAGAAGGGACTTAAAGCTCATTTCATTCCACCTCCTGCCCTGGGCAGGGACACCTTCCACCAGCCCAGGTTGCTTCAAGTCCCATCCAACCTGGCCTTGGACACTTCCAGAGATGGAGCAGCCACAGATTTTCTGGGAAACCTGTGCCAGTGATGAAGGAAATCACTAATTCCAAGCAATGCTGGGGCTCCAGGTACCCCTGTTGGTGTTCAGGGAAAACATGGGAAAAATTACTTCTTGCTTGAAATGAGTCAGAGCAGTAAATTCTGTACTCCCTTCCCTTGCCAGAGGTGGTGTGGGGTCCTGCTGGGACAGTCAGCTCTGCTGCCCAGCCAGCTGGTCCTTTCCCTGCACCCCTGGCTGATGTGCAGCCCTGCCCAGAGGTACCACACCCTCCTGCAAACCACGAGTGGATGCAGCACTTGATGGGATGGTTTAAAAATATCTTTTTTCTTCTTTAATTAATTTTTTTAAATCCCTATATTTAATCCACAGTAAATATTTGCAGGGTGTTAAGCTGCCCCTCTGGCAGGAGCCCGTGCTGGCTGTGCCTGGCTGGGACTCAGCAGGGAGGGTTTTGCTGCCCACAGATGGCCCTGACACCGAGATGGGGCTCAGCAGAGCTGCCTTTTGCCCTGCCAGTGCCTCTGCCAGAGTCAGCACTGGGGAGGAAGGGACCAGCTGTGCAGCATCGGTCCCACCTGCCACAGTCCCTGTGGTGGCAAAGGAGAAGGGACAAACTGCCCCATCTGGGATGTGGGACAAGGGAAGACACTGTGGCTTTGCTCTTCTTTGCTCTGCTCCCGGCGAGGTCCCACTCCTTGCTGGGGCAATGCCAGGGCTGTGGGGTTGTGTGTGGGGAGCTGGGGTGGGTAAGAGCAGGGGAAAGCACAGAGCAAGTTTTTCAAAGGCCTTAGGAGTGTGGAGCTTTCAGGAAAACTCATCAAACAGGGAGATTAAACCTCCCCAGATGCAGCAGGAACAGCAGACATGTCACAGTCCCGTCTCTTTGCTTGCAGGGAGCCAGGCACATGCTCAGGGCACAAGTTCCTGGTTATTAATGGATATTAAAAGGTGCTCAGCTGATCTCCCACTGCAGACTCTTTCCTAAACAGGGACATCAGCAGCTGAAATTCCACGGTGGAGAGTCTTGGAGACCCTTCTGCACGTGCCAGCATGTGAAAGACTTGAAAAGCCTGTGGGGGATTAAGTCGGGAATCGATAATCTGCAGTTTCAGGCTCTGAGAGTCCCTTCATTAGGAACTTCTCAAGAGCTTTATAAACTTCTGGATCAAACTGCCCGGATGAGTCTTGAAGACAGAAATTACTGTGTCAGCAAGGAGGAAGGATTAGAGATAACAGGGAATTAATACTGAAATGTATGTGCTATAAATACAACAGGATTACATTGGAGTTATGTAAAACCTCTTTTCCTTACTCTTAGTCTCCTTGGGTGGGCAGGTACTGGTGGGTTCCAGTGGCTGCAGCAGGGCAGGTGGGCACTCTCCTGGCATCCTGGATTCACTGATGACTCCCAGAGGATCTTCTCCTGTCATCTTGATAGGATATAGAGGAATGGTTTCAAACTGACAGGGTTAGATGGGGTATGACGAGGAAGTTCTCCCCTGCGAGGATGGTTGAGGCCCTGGCACAGGTTACCCAGAGAAGCTGTGGCTACCCCAAACCTGGGAGATTCCAGGCCAGACTGAATGGGGCTTGGAGCAACCTGGGCTAGTGCAAGGTGTCACTGCCCATGGCAGGGGGTAGAACTGGATGAGCTTTAAGGTCCCTTCCATCCCAAAGCAGTCTGGGATCCTGTTTTATCCAGGCTGTGATCTCAGGGCACTTTTCTCCTGCCCCACATCACCAGGAGGTCTCGGTGTCTGCACAGAAGCCACAGACGCTGCGGGAGCTGCCCGGAGCCCTGTCCTGGCAGGGAAGGTGTCCTGCCCCTTGGGGACACCTGGCCAGCCCTGGGGTGCCTCCAGCTGCCCCCCAGTCCCTCCTGAGGGCACCCTGTGGGACGAGGGGTCGGTGCAGGTGACACTCCCCGTTAGGGGCTGGAGCACCCTGCTCCAGGCATCCTTGCAGTTTTCTGGGCAGCTTATTCCCTGCCTGGAAATTAATATTCTCAGGCCTATTTTTGCCCATTTCCTCCTCATTCCACAGCTCAGCTGAGACTCTGGCTCCCTGCAAGGGCTGAGAGCTGTGAGTCAGGAGGACCTGGCCCTGCCTGCAGAGCCAACATTGACTTTATCCGAGGGATGATAAATCCTGGGCTCATATAGCACAATGATGAACTTGGAAAATGAAGCATTTAAAACACAATATTGGAGTCAAATTGCTGGTGAAAATCTCTTCATGTTGGCAATAGAGCTGGAGGGTCTTTGATCTCTCCCAGCTCAGATGTTGCTGCCAAAGAGACTTAAGCTTAAACTTCACTTTGTAAAATAGACTTTTTTGACAGTTTCCTTTAAAAAAAATAATCTCCTCCTAAGCTCAGGAAGCAGGGACGAGTGGGCAGCCCACAAGGAGATTTCCAACCCAAATAATGCAGGAAGGAGCTGCTTTCAGCTGCTGCTGTTGCTTCTGTAAATCCTGAGTTTAATCCACCGAGAGGCTGCAGAGAAAGTGGTGTCTGAGCCCCAGCAGTGCCAACTCTGTGGTGGGGCTGGGGGTCTGTCAGGGGCTGGCTGGTGGCTCAGCACTGTGGTGGGGCTGTGGATCAGGCTGAGGACCCAGCAGGTTTGGGCTGGGGATGAGGCTGGAGCTGTGACAGGGTCAGGCTGGGGGTCCAGGACTGCGGGGCTGGGGACAGGGCTGGGGGTCCAGTCCAGGAGACTTGGGGGTGGCTGGTGTTGCTCGCGTGAGCTGCGTTCTCCTGCTCCCCTGGGGCCGTTTGGGCTCTCTCATCACCCAACCTTGGAGTGCCACTGCACACTGGGGTCCCAGCCATGCCCTGCAGGAGAGCTGAGACATGGGTGACACCCCAAAATGGTCATTTCTGTGCATGAAGCCAACAGTGGGACCTGTCTGGCTGTGGGCAGGGGCAGGCTGGTTGTTCTCACCCTCACCATGGAAAAACTGGCCTTGCTGGTTTGGGGCTGGTCATGGAGGTGGCAGGGTTGGGTGGCAACAATGCCTGGGCCAGTGTGGGAGTCTGAGTCGTTTCTGTGGCTTTGGGTTTGGTGCTGTGCAATACCTGATGAAGAAGCTGGAGTGAAAGAAACCCATCATGGCATGTGGTAAATGGTCTAAAAAACAGCTGTGCTTCCAGTCTGTACAGCCAAGACTTTGGGGCAGACCTGGGGTTCATTCTGCAGTGCAAAGCTGTCCCTGGCCACAGAGAGTTCACAGCCCCAGGACAGGTTGGGGACACTCCTGCCCAAAGTGAGCCCTTCATTAATTTTCAGATGAGCTGCTATTTTTAAACCTCTCTTTATTTCTTTTACTTTTTTTGTCTGTGGATGACCCTAATTTTGGCTGAGGAGCTTAGAAAAGCAAAGAATGCAAGGTTACTTTAATCTTCTTAAAGTTTAAAATTCCCCTGGGGTTCTGTGTTTGACAGTGCTGCAGGCACCCACCTCCCTGCAGAGCCCTGCTTCTGCTTTGCAGCGTGTTGGGCAAGACGCCTCCAGTCGATAGTGCTGAATTTCTGCATTCCACACTGTTCATCTTATGGGCCTTCACAGAGGCTGGTGAGAGCTTTGGGCTGCTCCACACTGGGAGGGGACTGGAATGCTGGGCTGGCAGTGGCTAGGATGCAGGTGGAGGGCTGGGATGCGGGTGGATCCCAAACAGAGTTTGCTGAGCTCTGCTCAGAAGCTGAGGATGCCGAGGCTCTGCATCCTTGGCACAGGGAGGTTCCCATCACTGCATCACAGGTGCATTTCCCACTGGGTGGGGGTGAGGGACGATGTGGGAGCTGAGCTGAGGGGTCAGACCCTGCCAGTGCTGCCCCACTGGTGTCAGGGTGATGTGGCTGAGGGACAGAAAATGCAGCTTTGCAGATTCTCAGCCACCTGTGCCACGATGCAGCTCCTGCAGCCTGGGCTCTGCTCACGCCAGAGCAGGGCAACCAGGAGCATTGTGAATCAGAACACTGGTGCGTGTGGTGATCTGAGCTGTCCTCTGCAGCTCCACAGCCCAGCCTCCACCTGCAACACTCCATGTCCCAATCCACTGTCATTAATAACAGCCACACGGTGCCCTATGGCATCCAGATGTGTCTGGGCACAGTGCTCTGCTTGGCTGCACTTCCTCCAGGATTTATAAGTTCTAAGTCATGGTATCACAGAATCAGACTCATTTGGGCTGGAAGGGCCCTTAAAGCTCATCTCATTCCACCTCCTGCCATGGGCAGGGACATCTTCCACTATCCCAGGGTGCTCCAAGCCCCATCCAGCCTGATCTGGGACACTTTCAGGGACGGGGCAGCCACAGCTCCTCTCAGCAACCTGTGCCAGGGCCTGCCCACCCTTACAGGGGAGAATTTCCTCCCAACATCCCACCCAATCCTGGCTCCTGGTGGTGGGAAGCCATTCCCCCTTGTGCTGTCACAGTTCCTGATGAAGACTCCCTCTCCAGCTTCCTTGTAGGCACCCCCAGATACTGGAAGTCCTTGGCAGGTGTTGGCATTCAGATCAAACCCTCAGTGTGACATGTGCCAGCCTGGCACGTGGCATCCCAGATGTGCCAGCCACTGGCTGTGGTCTCCCCATCAGCCTGGGCACCCTGGACAGGTGACCTCAGAAACCTTCAGACAGACAGCAGTCTCGTTTTATAAGAACACAGAAAGATCCAAACACAGAATATTTAAGCCAGTGTTATGCAATGAGAGCTCTTTTAAGTCGTGATTTGTAAAGGCAGTTCAGATAATTTCCTGAAAGACATTCTGCTAATGATTAATTTAGAATATGTTTAATTCAAGTTAGAGAGATCAAAGAGGGAACATTCCCCCTGTAATGCCATCCACGGTTTCACACTTTCACCACATTCCAGGCACTGGGGGGTGTCTGGTTTGTCCTTCCCTGCAATTCCTCTGTGAACATTTCAGAGGAAAGCATTCTGAAGGCTCCGGTCCTGCTTTGGGGCAGGGAAAGGGAGAGGAGCCTGGGGCAAATCCCTGTGAAATTTGCTCTGGGAGGAGCGGAGGGATGGGATGTTGGGGGGAGCTGTGGAACCAGCCCCTTCATTCCTGCAGCAGTGGCTCTGAGCCTGAGAGCCCTTCAGCTCTGTCTGGGAGTGATTTAGGAGTTTGTCTTTGTTTATGCATTTTCTGTTATTAGTTGTTTTAACCTCTTGTGTCTGTGCCAAACGTCCCTTTAGCTCAGCCTGCAGAGCGACCTTTTCTGCAGGGAAAGAATAAACCCAGCATTTATTACTATTTTCTGTATGATGAGGGAGGAGGTGCAGCCTTCCCAAAGCCAGAAGCAGCTGAGCTGGGCAGGTGATCCTGTGCCTGGCAGGTGAGCAGGGCTTGGGCTTTGTCCCACAGCTCCCAAGCTGCTGCTGCTGTTTGTCTCCTCTGAAGCTCCATGTTGCTGCTTCAGCCCTCACTGAAAAACTGAATCCTGTTTAATAAACAAAAAGTAACTTGCTCTGGCTGAGGAAAAGGGTTTTGAATTCAAGTGTTGTTGCTCCTCTCTCTGTGCCCCTGTGCCCGAGCCAGGCACGCAGCCCAGGCCAGGCAGGGCTGGTGGCAGTGATGGATGGTGCTCACAGAGCTCCATCTGCCTATTAATAAAGCACGATCTAGGCCATGATTTTCCAAGTTCAGCACCTAAATCCATATTCTGGCTCGTGGTGAAGCAGCCCCATTTCTCAAGCAGCAGCCAGCAGTAGCAGTGACCAGCACAGGTATTTGCTCCCTGTCCCCAGGCACAGGTGGCAGCAGGGCAGTGGGTGAGGGGCACGGGTTGAAGGGACCTTCAGTCTCTGGGAGGGAGATCCTCAGCAGTTTGGGGGAATGGGTGGGCACTGCAGCCCTGAGATAGAGCCCAGGGTCATCCACATCCATGCTCCCAGCAAAGCAGCAGCCAAGAGGGACCCACCAGTTCCCAGCCACCTAAAGGAATGTCTCTGCCAGAGGAGGGCTGGGGTGCAAGGTGGGCACTGGGGTCCTGGGGGGCGCTGGCTCTGCAGGCCCACGGAGTCACCTTTGGCTCAGGCTGGAGCTGATCAGCTGTGCTCCAAGCCCAGTGTCTGCTCCTTGAGCCGTGCAGAGGGCACAGACACAGCTGCTGCCAGTAGCCCCGGGGTCCCAAATCCCTCCTGCTCCCCGTGTGCCTTCTCTCCCAGCTGTGCATTGGCATCTCATTCCTCTGCAACATGGGCTGTGCTGGACCCGGGCTGAGGATGCTCCAGTGCCAGGGATGCTGCAGCAGCAGGAATGCACCGCTGGAGATGCCACCCAGCACTGTTATCCCAGCCTGGCAGAGAAGGGGGGGCTGGAATGCAGGGCCAGCTGCTCCTGGGGCAGCAGAAATACGGGTTTTCTGAGGATGGAAATAGGAAACTCCCATTTTTTCCAATGCCACGATGTATGATGTGGACATCCCGGCAGGGCTAAGTGGTGGGCTCCGCTGCCTGCCCGGGAGGGGAGGGGGATGCAGGAGGGCAGAGCAGGCAGAGGCGATGCCTGAGGTGAGCTCTGCACTGTCAGGGTGCCGTTCCCGGCTGGCAGGACCCGCTGCCTCCAGGGAGAGCTCCTTGTTGCCGGCCCCGGCTCTCCCAAGGTTCGGCAGGAGCGCTGCCCGAACAGCTCCAGCCCATCTCCCAGCCCTGCTGTGGCTGCAGAGCACCTCATCTGCCGGCACTCCCTGCACCGCTCCCAACACCCTCCCCTCTGCCCCAACAGCTGCCTCCAGTCTGCGTTTCCGCACTGGGGAGAGGTGCTTAAGAACGGTAATAGGTGGGGGGATAGCACGCTCGGCTGAGCTCAGAGGCTCCTTTGCAGACCCCGGGCAGAAGCCGAGCGTGCCGCAGGCTCTGCAGGCAGCGGCGCGGCTGCTCCCCGGGCTTGGGCGGCAGCTCCCAAACCCCAGGGCTCACGGCAACAAAGACCTGGAGGTGCTGGAGCGTGTCCAGAGAAGGGCAGCAGAGCTGGGGAAGGGCCTGGAGCACCAGGAGCAGCTGAGGGAGTTGAGGGGGGGTCTCATCCTGGAGAAGAGGAGGCTCAGGGGGACCTTCTCGATCTCTCCAACTCCTGACGGGAGAGGGGAGCAGGTGGGGTTTGGTCTCTGCTTCCAAAGAACAAGGGACAGGAGGAAATGGCCTCTAGTTGTGCCAGGGAAGTTTTAGGTTGGATATTGGAAACTTTTCTTCATCAAACGGATTGTCCAGCCCCGGCACAGGTTGCCCAGGGCAGAGGTGTGTTCTGATTCGGCATGGGCAGGTGCCAGGCTGCCGGGTCGGGCTGTGCCCGGAGAGCACCAGGGCACTCTCTGACTTCTCTGTGCTCCACCTGCCGGTGCCGAGGCCGCTGCTGCAGAGCCAGGCGAGCAGGACGGGCTCTCCTCGGGCAGAGCTTGGCCCCCGGGACCGGGACAGCCCCTGCTTCGGCGGCAGCACTGCCGGGGTCACCGCCGCATCCCCCCGGTGCTGCCCCGGTCCTGCCCTGGTCCTACCCCGGTGATGCCCCGGTCCTGCCCCGATCCTGCCCCGATCCTGCCCCGGTTCTGCCCCGTCCTGCCCCGGTCCTGCCCCGGTGCTGCCCGGTTCTGCCCGGTCCTGCCCTGGTCCTGCCCAGCTCCGGCCCCAGGGGCACGGCGTGTCAGCAGCTGCATCGCTGCCAATCTGAAAGCTACACAAACACAGTTCTCCCACGGCCGAAGCCACAGGAATGGGTTAATGCGGTCCCGTGGGGTTCTCCCATCGCAGCCTGTGTCTGCTGAGCGGCTGTTTGATCAGATAACGCACTTATTTGATCAGATAACGCACGTGTTCCATGTATTTGTCAGGAAACAAGGCATTCGAACGTATCTGTGGGAAGGAAGGAGGCAGCGGGGGTGTCGGGAGCAGCCTTTGATCGGCGGGGATGCGCGGTGGGAGCGGCTCCGCCGGCCACGGCCCGGAGCTCTCGGGGTCCTGTCCGTGCCAGCCCACATAAATCTCATGGAAATTCTGGATGTGAGACCCTGAAATGTTAAAGGTTCATGACTCGACCAGTCGGCCGTTTGCCAAAGCAGCAGGTGCTTCTCTGGGGCCGGGTTTGCACCCTCGGGACAAGGAGAGAAGAGTTTTTGGGTGTGTGGTGGCGAAATCTTTGATCTGCATGAGAACAGCCCGGCGCGGGGGGCTGAGCACCCACTGCCCGAGGGTGACTGCGAAAAACCCACCTTTGTTTACACCTTCGTTTAACGAGAACCTGGAATTTGAGCCGGATCAGGGAAGAGGCCGGTAAGATCGTGCGAGGTGGGAGATTGCTTTTTATCGTGCCAATCTCCTTTCCCAACCGGCTCAGGGAGTGCTGGAAGGGCATCGGTGTCCAATGCCAGCACCGCTGTGAGCAGCTCCCAGCGCCCCAGTGAAGTGTGAGCTTCAGTCTGCAACTCTGAAAATGAGATGTTGAAGAACTCTGAGATGGAGCAAATTCTGTATCTATGTTACCTCTTAAGTGCCCCATAAATGTTCTGTCTGGTGCTGCTGTGGGGTCCTGCTCCCGGCCCCTCGGGTGGGATGGGAGATGTTTTCTGAGCTGAAAATATCAGGAGGGAGGTGCGTGAGGTTTGTACCATCCTTGTTGTCACTTTACAATTTTTGGACTCCTCACCCCCTGCCCAGCTCTCTACCCCACCCTCGCGCTCCTGTGCCAGGTCACTGAGACTCTTTGTCCTGCAGAGAGATGCCAAGGGCCAGTACCTGTTCGACCTTCTCTGCCACCACCTGAACCTGCTGGAGAAGGATTACTTCGGCATCCGGTTTGTGGACCCCGACAAGCAAAGGGTGAGAGAGACCCCCTCCTGCCCGGACTGGGGAAGGGGTGTCAGGCTTGTCCTTGCCACTCAAAGTCAGAGCACGAGGCAAAGGTCAGGAATAAAGTCACGTTTAGGTGATGATGAGGGGCTCTTCCCCTGCAAGCTCTCCTCTGCCCTGCTGCTGAGACAGAGGTCCGTGGGTGCCCCGACAGGGTCGTTCCTTTGCCCCTGGGACAGGCAGCTACTCATGGCCCTCTGAGCACCCTGGGGAGACCCTCTGTCCCACGCAGGAGGGATCAGGGATGCACCCAGGCTCTGGAAGCAGCAGCAGCCCCGGTGTCCCGGCTCCCTGATGGCTGGGATTTGTGAGCTGGAGGGACTCACCTGGCCCTCGGATCCCGGTGTGAGGGCTGGAAGCATCCGAGTTTGCAGAGCGAGAATGTGATGCTGTTCCAAAGTGAGGAGGGAGGTCCCCTGGCGCTGGGTCTGCGGGACTATTTCTAGCACTGATTCACGTTTTAACACTGAGATTAGGCCATTTGACTCTCTGTGCTGAGGATCCAAACGCTTGAGTGTTGCCTCGGGCAATAGAGAGTGAGATCAGACGTGGGAGTCGGGAGCTGAGAGCCAAGCAGGACCCCGTCTGACCCGGCTCCCGGCACACATCCTTGTCCTGCTGAGCCCCGGGTCCGGCAGAGCTGAGCACAGACCCAGGGCCCAGCGAGCTGGATTCCCACGCCAAGGCTTGGGGTTAAAATGTGTGCAGAATGAGCTGTTCCACCCCTCACTGTGCATGAGAATCGGTTCAAACACACTCTCAGACACAGCTATTGACAACAGCCTTGTGTTGTGCTTACCACTGATCAATACAACAACCAATTCCTACTCCCGAGGCACCTTCTACCACTGCTGCAACAGGGAGCAGCCAGTGCTGATCCAGGAGCTGGGCATAGAGCTGCTCCCTCGCTGCAGGACAGGGCCAGTCTGAACCCCCACTCCCCTCTTTTCCCTTCCAGGGACACTCACTGACAATTCAGGTGGCTTTTTTAGCCTGGAGCAGTATTATCCTCTTCCTCATCCTTCCCACCCTGAGAAATCACTGCCATCAGGCTTTAATTACCTTATTTTTCCTTTCAGCATTGGCTGGAGTTTACCAAGTCAGTTGTGAAGCAGATGCGGGGTGAGTGTTGTAGGTGTCCCAGACGGTATGTGCTCCTCCCATCTTAGGTGTATTCCCATTTTCTCCATCCTATCCCTTCTGGGGTCAATTCAGAGCCCATCTCTCAGAAAAAGGCTCCCCCAAAAGTTGCTCTGGTGGGTTGAGAGCAGGATCACCCACCACCAGCTCTTACTGCACCCCCAGCACAGGACGCCAGCATCCATGAAGACCAGGATGGGAGTGATGGGGATAAGGAAATGAGATTTGGGAGAGGGAAGTGGTTTGGGTGGCCAGCAGATAGTGTCCCTGATGCCTTCTCACAGGGTCATCAGAGACATCTGCCCTTCATGGCCACTGCAGAGAGGAATAGCTCCATGCTTGTCTGCTCCCTCCTTACCAAGGTCAGATGTGTTTGAGGGGAATGGGGAAGGCAGGTGAGACCCCCAGCAATATCTGACTGTATCCTCGAGCAGGGTGGTTCAGGATGAAGGGGAAAGCCCTGCCCTTTGGTGACAGTGTCCCTGTTCTCCTGCAGCCCAGCCTCCCTTCACCATGTGCTTCCGTGTCAAGTTTTACCCCACGGACCCTGCGGCGCTGAAGGAGGAGATCACCAGGTAAGGATGGGGCACCTGCATGGTGGGACAGGCTGGGCCACGGCAATGAAGGCTTGGCCAAGGCAGGAGCACAAGGCCAAGCTTTGTTTTGTAGTCAGGGGAGAGCAACAGCTGTTGGGATTTCCAAAACAACGTGGACACCAGAATTGCCTCAGCTGCAGGGGGAAAGCTTGGAAATCCCTACCTGTGCTGAGTCAGCACATGGGGCCATCACACCTGGTGGGGAGCACAGGCTGAGGGTGGTCAGGCACAGTTTGTCCAGAGTAGCTGTGGCTGCCCCAGCCCTGCAAGTGTTCAAGGCCAGGTTGGATGGGGCTTAGAGCAACCTGGGCTGGTGGCAGGTGTCCCTGTTCATGGCAGAGGGATGGAATGTTACAGTCTGTAAGATCCCTTCCAGCCCAAACCATTCCAGAGTTCTGTGCTTAGCCCCCCTGGCGTGGGCTTTGGCCGCAGTTGGTTCCAGACACACATTCCAGGGCAGAGCGCTCCCAGTGCAGCTCCATCCCCATAATGCTGCTGCTCGCACTCCTGCCACACACAGCGAGCCATTCCTGCCACTGCCCCAGCCCCTCCTCAGCTCAGAGCGTCCTCATTGTGCTGGGTCTGCTGGGAAGGGTTGGAGTGTCTGCAGGTCCCCTGACATTCCCTGGAAGCAATCAGCCCCATGCCTTTGACGTCAGGAGCTCGGACGCTCTGGGAGCGCCGGGCGATAAAAGTGCGATGTAGAACCTGACAGCACTTCTCACGAGCTTCTATCTTTAGAGGCTCTTCAGGCCACTCTTCCTACCAGGAGAAAGGACATGAGGAGAACTCACGGAGCAATTGCAGCAGCTCTGGAAAACAAGCCATGGCTGTGAATTTCAGCAGCACATCAACCCCAGCCCCTGCCTGATGGGGTGGGGAAGGTCGGCTTTGCCTGGGGCAGCTGAGCTGGAGCCTCTGCTGGAGGGTTCTGAGCTGGAGGGTTCTGAGCTGGAGGGTTCTGAGCTGGCACCTTCTGTAAAGGGAGACCTGAGGGCCCCTTTGAGCGCCTAAAAGGGCTCCAAGAGAGCTGGAGAGGGACTTGAGACAGAGGCCTGGAGGGACAGGACAAGGTGGAAAGGCTTCACACTGATAGAAGTGAAGGGTTAGATAAGATATGAGGAACAAACCCTTCCCTGTGAGGGTGGTGAAGCCCTGGCTGTGGCTGTCCCCTCCCTGAAAGTGTTCAAGGCCAGGTTGGACAGGGCTTGGAGCAACCTGGGCTAATGGAAGGTGTCACTGCCCATGGCAGGGAATTGGAACACAGGGAAGAATTTCCTCCCAAAACCTCATCTAACTGTGCCCTTTTCCAGCTCCATGGGCCCAGGTTGAGTCCCTCATGCAGGTGAGCTGTCTCTCTGTGCTGCTGTTTGAGATGTGCCTGCAGCTGCCACTGGAACCTGAGCTTAAAATTCACCTTCCCCTAGACAGAGTTCACTTTTATATCTGGATTTCCTTAATATATTTTATCTGTGAAAATTAGTGGCTTATCTCAGCATAAACATGGATTTGAGCGTGAGGCATGACTGGGAGCTGCAGGGTGTGAATCTGGTTATTTAAACCCATTTCTGAGTGCTCCACTTTACTCCTTCCCTCTGTGACTCACATTTTATCATCTAAAGGTTTTCCCAAACACCACATGACTCAGCCCAAACTGTTCCTTAGGTTTAAATTTATTTAAATATGTAATTTTCCAACATAGTTTGTCCTTTCACTGGTCATGGAGGTAGGGATGGGTGAGCACGGGAGGCAATTCCCCCTGGGTGATGCAGTGCTGATCTCTGGCAAGGATGGAGTATGGAATTGGGTGTGTATGCTGAGACCTGGAAGGACACAGAAAGTTTGGGAAGGAGAAAAATCATGTTATGGGGAAACTGAGCAGCCAGGGGAGGATGCAGGACTGGGAAGTACAGCAGATGCCAGAGGGCTCCAGACCGTTGGATCCCCTTCAGAGCATCATCCTTGGGCACCTCAGCTGGGCTGGGGGTTTGTGGTTGTGTTCTGGCACCATGAAGAAACACATGGGGGGGGCAGCCCTTGGGTTGGGTGTTGGCACCAGAGCAGGCACCATGCCCCTGTGGGCTGGAGCAGGGCTGGGGTGTGTGGATCTGTGCCCCAGTCCTGGCCAAGATCAGCCCTTGTTCACTCTTAGCAAGTGTCATGTCTGGTAAATGAGCTGCTGAGAGAGAGATGTCAGAGCAAGTGTCTGGTGTCAGATACTCCACATCTAAATTGCCTGTTTGGAGAATTTAAACTCTGCTTAATAAATGGGGTCTCTCTCCTGTGCCCAGGTACTTAGTCTTCCTGCAGATCAAAAGGGATCTGTACCACGGCCGGCTCCTGTGCAAGACGTCGGACGCGGCGCTGCTGGCTGCCTACATCCTGCAGGGTAACGCTCTGGGACAGGAGGAGTTCTCTTCTCATGCTGTGGATTGCTTCCATTATTGCTCTTACAGCAAGTCACTGCACCTGGAGCCACCAGTGCTGGGCTGGGCGGGGGGAGGACAAGGATGAGGGCTGGGTCTCACCTGTATTCTGGACATGGTGTTCCTTGAGCACCCCGCTGCTTCATCCAGCCCCTGCCCTCCTGCTTTGTCTTCCTGCCTGCTTCTGCACCTTGAGGAATTAGTACATTTGTGACCATCTGCTGCCAGGTGGTTCCCACACAATCAGTGGAATTAATTGGATGCAGTTAATGGCTGACAAATGATCCCTCCCAGCGGGAAGCACAGCGGGGTTGGAGCGGCATTCCTGGGGTGCTGCTGGGTGGGGATGCACACTGTGCTTTGGTTGTGCTGCTCTTCCTCACTGGATCTGTCTCCCACCAGCTGAAATTGGGGACTATGACCCAGGGAAGCACCCAGAAGGCTACAGCTCCAAGTTCCAGTTCTTCCCCAAACACTCAGAGAAGCTGGAGAGGAAAATTGCAGAGATCCACAAGTCGGAGCTGAGGTGCGGGAGCTGTGGGGTCACTGATGCCTGGAGCACTTTTGTCCCTGTTTGGGGTTTTCACTCATGCTGTGGGCTGAGCCCTCACCCCTCATGTGTCAGATCCAGATGGATGGCTCCTGCCTCAGCTGGCACAGCCCAAGGGCTCTTTGGATGGGCATAGTGACCAACCCCCCATAAACCCAGTCCTGCCTTCACCCCCACTGGGAACATGAGGTGTGAGACACCATCAGAAAATCCCCATCACCCCATGGCACTGCTGCCACCTCTGGGGCTGTGTCCTGACTGCACTGAAGGCCCCCAGGGAGGACAGTGAATTTAAAACCTCCCAAAAACACAGTGGAGGTATGTCCTTGTGTGCTGGGGGCTGCTGCCCTCTGCCCCAAACACCCTTTTCCTCCTCTCCAATGAGATATCTGTGCTGCAAGTAGGGAATTCATCCCTAAGTTTGGTAGATGCTCCTTTTTGGCCCTTTCCAGAGCCCAGTGTGGCTCCTGTGGATGGAACTGGCAGGAAAGCATGGGCTGGGCTCCAGTGCTGTGCTCCTGCTGATCCCTTAAAAATATCTAACAGGAATGTGCCATAGCTGATCCCTCATGGTAAACAGAACTCCTGCAGCTGCCTTTCACCTTCCTCTCTTCTGTGGAATATTCTTTCCCCTGTTTTCCCTTCCTGCAGTGGGCAGACACCAGCTACTTCAGAGTTGAATTTTCTCAGGAAAGCCCAGACTCTGGAGACCTACGGGGTTGACCCACACCCGTGCAAGGTAAAACAGTTTCTAAAGCAGTTCCTTGAGCTGTTCTTGGGGTTGGATTCTTCACTGTGGCTGGTGATGACCTGCAGAGGCTCCAGGGAATGTCCCAAGTGTCACCTGCCAGCAGCTGTGGGGCTGTGGTTGGGGGATGTTCTGGAGCCATCAGCCCTCTCCAGACTCAAACCCATCCCTGGCCAGTGTGTGCACACAAAGGGGAGGGGGGAGAGCAAGTACCCCAAAACCCTCCAAAGGAGTGTCTAGAGAAGTTGTAGGAAAGCGTTTTCACATGCAGACAGCTGTAAGAGAGGGGTCAGTCATCCTCAGCTGAAGGAGGTCATGGGAGGCATGACCCACAAGTTCTGGGACTTTGTGGCTGAGGAACCACCAGGCATTAATCTGCCAGGGATAGTCCATCACTCTGCCCTGCCCAGCCCGTAATCCTGTTTGCTGTTGGAAATGCTCTTTATTGACCGTGGATGTCCCTGCATGTGGCTCTCTCTACTTCCTGATAATCCCATCACGTGCAGATGGGTGTGAGATACAGAGCACAGAGAATTCTCCCTTCAGGCTGCCCCGGGATCCCCCAGGGCTTTCCCCCAAATTGTGCCACATAAACACATAATTGCAGTAAACTGGGGGTGGGGCCCTCTTTAATGGGGTGTTTGTGAGTGCCCAAGGGGTGGCTTTGTTCTGAATTCCCTCTAAACCAGTGCTCTTGCCAGCAGCTACCCATTTCTGATCCTTGCTGCTAAAGTCAGGTAACTGCTCTTCTTTTACCCCCAGAACCTTTTGAATATATTTGAGTTACATGGATTCATGTTCTTACAACAGCTAAGGACAAATATACGCACTTTGAGGTTTATTAGCAGAATTCAGCCTAATTCATCAAGAGCTGCTGGTAATACAGGGTCTGGCAACCAAAGTGAAATGGAGCTGATTCTGTTCTCTCTTCTCCAGTGGACTGTGGAAAGATTGGAAGGAGGGACTGTCTCCTCTCACCAGGCATCCTCAGTTCAGTGTCCCTTGACTCGGTCCTATTTGTCTGAAATTTTCATGGTCCTGTAGTAGTCTTCCCCAAAAAAATGCAAACATAGAAAAAGATTCCCTTCTTCAGCAGGGTTAACCTGAGCCTCTGGTGCCACCCTCGGTGACTGCTTTATATATAAATCCCTGCATGTGTCTGTGAATAACAGGGGCTGCCTCTGTTTTCCTGTCTCAGGTGATGGACAGAACTTCTGGCCTAAGCAAAGAGAATCATGGAATCGTTTAGGCTGGAAAAGCCCTTTAAGACCATCAAGTCCACCTGCTCCCCCAGCACTGCCAACCCGCCACTAACCCCTGTGCCCAAGTGCCACATCCACAGGTTTTTTGAAACCATGCAGGGTCCTGTGGTCCATTTGGCACCCCCAGCCTTTACCAAGCACCCCCAGGAGGGTGTATGTCTCTGTTGAGACCCTTCTTTTTTTTCCCAGTCGCTTTCCCAGATTTGGGAAAAAGCCAGGGGCCTGAACTGTGGCAGGTTTCTGCCCTCTCTTTGCCAGCCAGGGCTTCAGTGTCTCTGGGGGATGAGTTTGGGATTCACACCCTGCCATGTGCAGGTGTTGGGTTGGGGATCAGAGCTCTCTGCCTTTCAACCTTGACAGGTTGAGATGGGCTTTTGTCCTGAGCATCCCTCAAAAGCCCTCTGGATGTCTGCTGGCCAAAACCAAACCCAGCACGAATCCAACAATTACTGATCAGCCACAAGTATTTCACAACCTTTTCACAATTCCATGTCTCTGGTTTTCCCTGCACATGGCGTGGTCACCCATCACTGCCCTGGAGCCCCCTTTGGGATTGCATTAAAGGGCTGCCCACTCCAACCTGACACAATTGGTGCCTTTGAACTGGCCCCGTGCTGCCCAGGGCACTGGCTGGGCAGGGCTCTGAGGGAGGGAAGTGCAGCTGGGGGTTATCATGTTCTGGGTTAATTATTATGTATATTAGTAATGTAGTATTTAGGACTTGGGCTTCGATGATCCTTGTGAGTCCCTTCCAACTCAGGATATTCTATGATAATATAATTATAAATACATTATATAAATACAAAATTATATAAATTATATACATAAATTATATAAATACATTAAACTATGTATATTCTACAAGTTACTATATGTATAAAATAGTGTGTATCTATATAATAACTATATAGTTAAATATAATATTATATTTACAATATCTAAGTGTATCTATTAATTGCAAAATGATAACAGAATATTATGATAAGAGCATATATTCTACATATGCCAATACAGAGTGTACATGACAGCATGTAACTGCAGCCTGCAGGGGTGGCCCAGAGGGTGCTCAGTGCCCGCCCTCAGGCCCAGGGGTGCTGGTGCTGTGCCAGCTGTGACTGGCACTGTTGCCTTGCAGGACGTGTCAGGGAACGCGGCGTTTCTGGCCTTCACACCCTTTGGGTTCGTCGTTCTGCAGGGAAACAAGAGGGTTCACTTCATCAAGTGGTGAGTTCTCACCCCGCGTTCCAGTCACTCCACGGGTGTCCTGTGTCAGCCCGGGGCGTCCAAGGGATGTTTGGGGGTGACCCCCCCCCTGCACCAGGACAGTGCTCAGTGCACCCAGAGCTTTGCTGCCCCAGACCTCCTGTTTCCTACATTTGTCTCTGCTAAACGTCACTGTCCCCACATTGGCCGTGTCCCAAATCCCCCCAACCCCCTGAGCCTGGCTGTGATGTTCCCAGGTTACTGCAGCATCTCCCCTTTTGGCCAGTGTGTCCCTGGCCCTGCCACCAGCCACTGCCCGTGGGATGAGCTCCTCCTCACTCTGGCACCCCCACTGACCATAGGCTTCATCCTGGGGTGTCCCCCATTCCAGCTCCAGGTTTCTGAGCCAGAGCTGTCTCATTGACCCGTGGTTCCCGAGATGGAGAACAGGGGCTGGAAGTTGCCTCTCTGCCATCCCAAACACCAGCTCTCACTGGTGCAGTGCCAGGAGTCAGACTGGGTGGGCTCCAGGCTGTGGTGGGCTCTGCACAGCTCCCACCTGCCTGTCCTTGTCCTTCCAGGAATGAGGTGACCAAGATGAAATTCGAAGGGAAGACTTTCTACTTGTATGTAAGTCAGAAGGAGGTGAGTGTTTCCCCTTCCCGTGGGACTTCCCTGGCACAGTGTGGTCATGTCTTCAGGGGGTTCTTCAGGAACCTGGCAGCAGCATCCCCCTGTCCTGGCAGGGCAGTGGCACAGGGATGGTGACAGGGGCTGCAGCTCCATGGCAGTGCCAGGGTTACCTTCCTGCTCCCACTGGTGCCCTGCTCTGGGCATTAGACCCCTCACCCCCCGTTAGCCCTGGGTTGTGCCATGGGGGAGGCTTTGCCAGGACCCCCTTAGTTCCTGGCTGTGCCTTCCTGCTGGTGATGCCGTGGGGTTTGTGGTGGTTATCCATTGCTGTCATCCCAAAAAGTCAGCTGGAACACCTCTGGATGGAGTTGGCTCCCACAGGAGCTGTCAGCAGGAATTTGTTACAAAAGCTGTATTTCTGGCTGTTCCCCCAGGCCGGGAGCAGAGGGGTAGGTGGCAGAACACTGGCACACATCTGCCTCGTGCCCAGCACTGCACCAGGCTGTCAGCTGATGCTCCAACATCCCTGTGTCCCAAACGGCTCCAAAGCAGGATCTGTCCATGCCAGTGCCACTCTCCAGCCCTGTCTGCTCCAGTGTCTGTCTGTCTGATGGGCATCTGTTCCCCCCTTGACATCCTGTCTTTCTGCATTAGGAGAAGAAAATTGTCCTTACCTATTTTGCCCCGACACCAGAAGCCTGTAAACATCTCTGGAAGTGTGGAATTGAAAACCAGGCTTTCTACAAGTAAGTGCTGGTTTGTTGGGACAATTGGCTGGCTGGCTTTGGGGGATCCTTGGGTTGGGGGTGCTCCAGTCAGGGTGCACCTGGTGAGTCATTTGAGCTGTCTGAAGGGATGAATGCCAGGCCAGGCTCTGTCACAACACCAGAGAGCTGCTGGTGGAGCCATTTGGATTCACCATCCTGCTCGTGCCATAATTAACCCAGCCCACTTTGTGCTTCATAATGGGTTTTATTTTATCAGCAAGCTGTGAGACAGAGCATGCAATGCATCCCCACCAGGAATTCTGCAATCAGCAGCTGCAATCAGCAGGTTTCACTCCTCGTTACATGAACATGAAATGAAATTGCAATATTGCTTTACTAATATCCCTGTGATTAATCGTGTTGATATATTACTGCTGGGTTGTGCACCCAGCAGAGTGGACTGTGGGCTCAGCTGAGGTGCTGCTTGTCACTCCTGGGGCAGGGGATCAGCTCCCATGGAAGCTGGAATGGAAAGGAAAGGAGATGGGATGGTCCTCACAGCAGCTTCACCCACTCTGGCAAGCACTCACCTGCCGAGGGTGGGCTGAGTCCATCCCCCAGCGATGCCCAGGCCATGGAGGGGTTTCAGCCCCCTGCAGAACTGCAGCTGCTGCATCTGGGTGTCACTGGTGGCCCTGGGAGACCCCGTGAGAGCTGTGGGCCAAGCCCTGTCCATCCGCTGGGGGCTCCTCGGCACTGGATCCATCCTGGACACGCTCCTGCTGCCAGCACACACTGTGCTGTGCTGGCACAGTGCTCATGTCCCTCTATGCAGTGCCACCCACTGCTGCCAGCAGCTGGGCTCATTCCTGGTGGCATTCCATATCTCCAGGGCTCTGCTCCTGTCCCTTGGCCCCGCTGCTGTTGGCTGGCAGCACCTGGCTCCCCCCTTGGAGGGGTGCAGGGTCAGTCTGGCAGGGATGATGCTGTGCCAGTACCCCCAGAGCCCCCTGTCCGGGTCACCAGTGGGGTGTGTTGAGAACAGAACAGGGCAGGACTTTGCCAGGATATGGTGCCAGGGCCGTTTCCAGCTCCTGGCTGGCAGTGTGGGATGTTCACACACTCGTGGTGCTGTTGCAGGTTGGAGAAGTCAAGCCAGGTGAGGACAGTGTCCAGCAGCAACCTGTTCTTCAAGGGAAGCCGGTTCCGATACAGGTAAATACTGACAGCAAGGGCAGTTCCTGGAGGCACTCTGGGGAGCAGTTTGGGGCTGCAGCAGTCCAGGGCCACCTCAGGGTCCTGCAGAGGTCCCCCCATTGCAGTGCTGACCCCAGCCAGGCCACCACCACTGCTGTCTCTGTGTCACAGCTGCCATCCCCCTCTCCTCCCTAAGAGAGGCAATTTTGGAGTGACAGGAGTGGAGGAGGGAACATGAGGGTGAATCTGGGGCTTGAGAATAACAAGGAGTGAAACGAGTTGCTACAATCCTGGAATTTCTGGAGGAAATTGCTGTGGTGAGAGCCTGGACCTGGAACCTGCTATCTCTGCAGCACAAGAGAGCCCAGCACATCCCCAGCTGTGAGGTGCACAATGCCAATACCCCTCCTCACTGACACGGGAGGACCTGGATGCACGTGACGTGTCCCCCAGCCGAGGGGAAGTGATCCCTTGGTGTCCAGTATCCCAGGACATGCAGCAAAACACGGTGCCAGCTCAGCCTTTCCAGGCTCCTCCATTGGCCCTATTCCCAGCAGATATTCCTGCTTTCCCCTGGAGCTGTGGGGAGATGCTCCCCAGGAAGCCCCGTGCGTGGGGAGGTGCCGGGTGGTGCCGGGACAGCGATTGCCGGGGGGGACGCGGTGGCTCCGCAGTGCTGTGCTCTCGCCCTCACCTCTGCTGTTCTTGACCCACCTGCAGCGGCCGCGTCGCCAAGGAGGTGATGGAGTCCAGCGCCAAGATCAAGAGGGAGCCCCCCGAGATTCACCGGTAAGAGCCGGGCAGCAGCTCCCGGGGGTTGGCAGCCGGGCTGGCAGCAGGAGCGCTGGGGGTGCCGGGGGTGCCGACACTGCCGCGGCTCTGACTCCGTCCCCGCTGTCGCCCCCAGGGCAGGGCTGGTGCCGAGCCGGAGCTGCCCGTCCATCACACACGGCCCGCGGCTGAGCAGCGTCCCCCGCACCCGGCGGAGAGCCGTCCACATCTCCATCATGGAAGGTAGGACACGGGGATGAGGGCCCTGCACCGCCGGGGCTCGGCAGGGGACACGCGGACCTGTGCGCACACACACACGTGAACACACACACACACACACACACACACACACACACGTGAACACACACACACACACACACACACACACACACACACACACACACACACACACACACACACGTGTCCCGATGAGTCTGCAGTCCCGGTGGCTTGTCCTCGGAGAGGCTGATGTGTCACCAGGCTGGAGCAGAGAGGCTGCTTCTCCCCATGCCCGGGTTGTCTGGCTGCACTGGGAAGAAGGGCTGGCAGAGGGCAGAACAGTGGGAGCAGCCCTGGAGCTGCCCTGGGGGCCGGGGACACGGCGGGGGCTGTGGCAGTGCCGCTGGTGGTGGCTGTTGTACCTCCTGGTGACACTGGGGTGACACGGCGTGTGTGGTGGGTGCCGCAGCAGTGTGTCATGGCTCAGCAAAGCTGCACAAGAGCTTGTAAAGATGCAGAAAGATTTGGAAAACTGGGATGTGGATGAGGGACCGCGGATGGCCAGGAGCAGGGGGCAAGGGAGTGCGTGCCTCGCTGGCCATGCCCTGCTCTTGGATAGCTGTGGAGCCGTTCCCTGTCCTGGCACGGCCCCACCGATCCTGCTTCCAGGCTGTGGGCAGGGACAGGGACTGCCTGTCCCAAGGGACGGGATTTAATTCCACCGAGGAATCCCAGGGCTGGCGCCTGTGCTGGTTTTGGGGGCGGAAGCAGACAGGGTCACCTCTGCCACCCAATCGCATGTGATACCCTCTCCCCCACGTGCCGTTGCGAAGCAGCCAGAGTGTTAAATCATCTCCTACCATAAATCACCCTCAGCTGGTACCACCCCTTTGCTTTTCTTCACTCTCACTTCTGCTCAGTGCCCAAAATAGCCCTGACCCCGGGTCCAGCAGCACCGGTGCTACTTGTAGCAGCCGAGCTGGTGGGCAAGTGGCCGTCCCCGCGCTTCTCGTGCCCCTGTGCCACCATGGTGAAGTGCCTGGTAAAGATTAAAACCAGGGTCAGCGTCCACCTGTGGCTCATCAACCACTGCTGCCGCGAGGTGCGGGTGCGGGTGCTGGCGCTGGGGCCGCGGCTGCTGTCCCGGGCCCTGGGGATCCTGCCCCTCCTCCCGGCTGTGCCCAGCCTCGGCCACGACGCTCCCTCCGGCCCCGGGGATGCTCCTGTGCCAGGTAACGCTGCGCTGCCAGGGATGGGCTCTTCAGGAGCGTCCCATGGTCTCCTGGTGACCACAGCCCCGGGGGCAGGGGGGATGCAGGAATGTCGGATGTGGGATATGTGTGGGGGGGGAGCAGGCTGGGGTCTCTGGTGCTGGCTGGACTCTGGGTTGTTATTACTACAAAGCAGCTCTCGTCGTGGTGTTGGACCCAGGGTTCCCGGGATTTTGTAGCTTCTGACATCAGTGCGATGGAAGCAGACGGCAGGAGGGTTTGTGTCTGGGGGGGCCAGCACTGCTCTTACTGCAGTGATAAGCAGGGGAACTCCCTCGGTGGGTGACAACCCCCCCGCTGGAGGCACAGCAGGTGCCCCGGGCCATGTTCACATGAGACGGGAGAGCACAGAAGTGTCGGGGTGAGAATGTGTTCGCTCTTCACCGCCCGAGCTGCTCCAGTGCCCGTGCGGCAGCCGCGCTAAGCTGGGCTGAGCCAGGGGCATCCAGGCAGAGCTTATAAACGAGAGGCTGCAAAGCCCTGGGAATGCAGCAGGATGGCTCCGGGTGCTGCCCTTCACCCTTCAGCTGTGCCAGGACATGCAGTGACAATATGCCAAGGTGCTTTGGTGCACTGTGCCCTCCCCACGGGGACGGGTCCAACCCCGTCCCCCTCCAGCCGTGGCCCTGGGGACCCACCACGATCCTCAGACACCCTCTCTGGTGCTGGAGACACCACAGTGACAGACCTTCTACCCTGCCTGCCAGAACCACCAGAAACAAGTCCCACATGTGTGGAGATTCTTGGAATTTCGAGATTTGGAGGGGCACATTGGTGGGGGCAGGAGTTGCTTGGCACAAAGGACCATAACTCAGTCCAGTATGGAGCCAGGGGCAGGCACAGGGGGCTGGCACACAGCTCTTCCCATGGCTCCAGCTCCTGTGTGTGGGTGGTAAACACTTGGCTTGTGGTGAATCTTTAGGACTCGGAGCAGCCTGCACTGTGGGGGTCTCTAGCATGTGATGGGAGACATTCCCCCCCTGCCAGACCAGCACAGCTCTCTTTTCACACACATCCCATACTGGGGTCTCTTAGTTCCCACCCTGTTGTGGGCAGAGTCTGTCCCAGTGCTCTGACAGCAGCTTGACCATGCTGCCCACGGGGACTTCAGCTCAGTGGGACCCAACTGTGCCTCTCCAAGGTGCAGGGGTTTGGTACGGGAGGGCTGTGTCAGCCAGGGCATGTATCTGTAAGGATAAATCCCTAAGTCTGCAGCAGGCTTGGCTGTATCCAGCGGTGCCGCAGGGAGAGCCCAGCCCAGCTCAGGGCTGGCAGGGACCCACTGGCTGCCCAAACACGGACCCCCAGCTGTGTTTCTGCCCCTCGTCCATCCCTGCACCCCATCCTGTGCTGACCTTGCTCCCAAGCCCATTCCTGCCCATGTCCCGGCTCCATCAGCAGCTGCCCACTGTGCCAGGCGCTGGCACTGCCAATGGGGCCCCAAAGGTGCTGCAGCCAGGGGGGCTGTCACCGTCGCCTCAGGGCAGATACAGCCCATGGGTGGTTTGTGATCAACTGATGACAAGCCCGGGCCCGGCCCGCGGTCCAGGCTCGCAGCCAGTGCTGTCGCTGATGGTGACAAGCCACCGAGCGGGTGTCGGGAGTGTCACCACCGCGGTCACAACCTGCGGCGAAGGGGCCGCCGGTCCCGAGGGACCGACAGAAACAACCAGCAGCATCCCAGGACAGCCATGCCCTGTCCCGGCGGGGACACCGGGCTGGGGGCGGCGCGGGGGTCCCCGCGGTGGGGAGGGACCCTCTGCACCGCCCTGAGCATCCCCCTCTCCCGCAGGCCTGGAGTCCCTCCGTGACAGCGCCCACTCGACCCCGGTGCGCTCTGCTTCCCACGGCGACGCCTTCGCGGGTGCCGCGCGGAGCGGCCGCGCCGAGAGCAGCGAGAGGGTGGCGGTGATCGCCGACGAGAGCTACAGCCCCGCGGACAGCGTGCTGCCCACGCCGGTGGCCGAGCACAGCCTGGAGCTGATGCTGCTGTCCCGCCAGGCCAACGGGGCGCCCTGCAGCATCGAGGAGGAGAAGGAGTCGGAGGCGGGCACGCCAGCGGCGGAGGCGGAGGGCGAGCTGCGGGCGCTGTGCCCCGGCGCGGGCGGCCTGGGGCCGGCTCAGGCCCAACAGGTGAATAAGTTTGTTTTAAGTGTCCTCCGTTTGCTCCTTGTGACAGTTGGACTCCTCTTTGTTTTGCTCCTCCTCCTGATCGTCCTTACCGAGTCCGACCTTGACACTGCCTTTTTCCGTGATATCCGCCAGACCCCCGAGTTCGAGCAGTTCCATTACCAATACTTTTGTCCCCTCAGGCGATGGTTTGCCTGCAAGCTCCGCGCCGTGGTAAGCCTGCTCATTGACACCTGAAGGCAGGAGGCGCCCCGGGGGCCCGGGGAGAGAGCTGCCGGACCCGCCGGGCACACACTCACGCTCCGTGCCCGGCCCCAGCCCGGCGCGGCCGAGGGGGCGGCTCTGCGGGAGGAAGATGAGGGTGGGCGCAGCCCCCGGAGCCTCCTCCTCCCCGTGCCCAGCCGCGCCGCTCCCATCCCCGGAGCCCGCACAGCACCTCCCGTCCCGATCTCACGCTCACGGCTTGGGAAGCACCGAGCAGAGAGGAATTCATGACTCTGCCACCCCCGCGCAGCAGCCGGGGCTGGCGGTGCCGTTCCGCAGGAGCTTTAGCAATGGTGCTACTGAGGTTTAATTTAACACACCTGTACTGTTACGGTATTAAAAACACACTGTGCCCGCCACCACCGCCCTCCACGAACCGCTTGGCAGAGCCCTCCCTGCTCCCCGGAGCATCCTCCGAGGTGACACACGCCGCGATGCTCTCGGGGACGCCCCGGTGCCCTCCTTCCCCGCGGCGCAGCGATCGGAGCCCTCACCTGCTTCGGACTCGGCCCTTTGCCACTTTTTTAAGCCTTTGAAGCATCGGTGCTCCCGAGGGCAGGGGAGCACAGGCAGCCAGGGAACGCTGGGCACAGGTGGCCAAGCCTGGCATGGAGCTGTAGTGACTGTGTCAGATTTATTGAGACCTTTACCCTCCACCAGTGGTCCCTGTTTTGTAAAAAAAAAAATAAGCAAAAAGGAAAAAAAAAAAAAAGAAATGAGAGACATTTCAAGGTCTATTTTAACAAGGAAATGCTATTTTGTTATCAAATCTAATCCAGTCTTTTTTTACTTTATGGATGGGGTGACCATGGGTGCCGATACCTAGCGGTTCCCAGTGAGTAGGTGGTTGAGGAGCAAACGCTTCCATAGACCAGGAGCCCAATGCCAGCCAAGCCCTGCTGGGTTTGGGACAGAGAAGAAGCTCTGGGTTTGGGACTCTTCTGAAGAGGACAGAAGTTCAGGAGCACAGGTGACACCGAAGAAGCCAGCGGACACCAGTAGCCCCAACTGTTCTTAAGCAAAAGTCAATAAACCCAACTCACGATGCTGGTGACAACCTCCAGGACTGTTGATCACCAGGAGCAGTAGCCCATCCACAGGGAGCAATAACAGCCAGTTCTGGTTAGGTTTGGGTGAGAAGTTTGATGTATTAGCAAAAAAAATAAAGGGTGAAAACAGTTGAGCAAGTTTAATTTCATCTCAGGGAGAGATTTTCTGTAAGCTGGGGCCATAACTGCAGTTTTACAAAGCCTGATGTCCGTGTTGTCTGTGAGCATCCACCACCCACCACTGAGCAGGACGGTGATGTTGGGTCAGACTGGGATCATTGTCACTGCAATAAGGGGAGAGGTCCCGTTTCTCCATGTCTGTTGGAGGCACAGATCCCCCAGTCTGGTCCTGGCCACAACCATCTGCTCACAGCACGAGACCCGAGGAGGGCCCGGGGCCCAGCCCAGGCTCTGGAGCAGGCAGGAACCCTCTGGGAAGGTTCCAGGAGCCCTCCAGGAAGGCTCCAGGAGGCAGAGGAGTAATTTTTTTTAACATGATAATCCTGTTTTATGCAACATAGCGAAATTAACTTAGTGTAGTGTTCCTACCTCAGCCTGTAGCGCTGGTGTTTCTATGCAGTTGTGCTCGTCCCGACGCTGACGTTTTTCACCCCAGTTAACGCTGCAGTGTCGAACTTCCTCCTCTTCCTCCTCCTCCTCCTCCTCCTCCATGTCCTCCTCACTGCGATGTTCTGTGTGATGTGTGACAGCACAGCTCCATCCCATGCTCCATACTCTTTGGACACATCCTCCAAGTCCCCACCTGGGACCTTCCACCTCGGCTTTCCTTGGAAAATGCTCTGCCAGCCCCAGGTCACCTCTGCTGTTGTCACCCAGCGTTTATTGCAGAACTGCAAGAACTGGTGATTTTCTGTTGTATGTTTTTCCGTCCGTTCCAGACTCTGTCGCGTGTTTCAGGCCCCGTTAGTTTTACCCATCTTTATATCAAAATGTTCTGAGATCAGAAACCCATCAATCTCGTCCTAGCATACTGCATCTTTCAGCAGTAGATGGTAAAATACCTGAAAATGTGAATTTCTTAGTTTTCCTAAAGAAGATCTAGAGATTAACCTTTCATGTGCCAAATACTGTAAGTTACATCCTTTTTTCCTTCAAAATGTACCTTTTTCTACATATCCAATACCTTAGTTAGCATAAAATCATTGGTGCCATGAAAAGTATTTTTAAATTTAAATAAATATTTAAATATCATGAAAAGCAGAGTTGGGATGAGCTTTGTTCACTATTTCTGATGTTAGTACTGGGTTATTTTTTCCTTTGAGTGAAAACTCAGCTCAAACTGTAATGAATTTGGTCTTTTAGCAGCTCACTCACTTGGGGAGTGAGTGTTGCTGCAGGTGAGTCCCTCACACATCCCTGCACCGTATGAACATGATTTTACAAATGCACCTGGAATTTTGGGCCTCTCAGGACAAGAAAGGCATGGAGCATGCCCAGAGGAGGGAAGGGGCTGGAGCACCAGGAGCTGGGGGTGCTCAGCCTGGAGAAAAGGAGACCGAGGGGAGACCTTCTCGCTCTCTGCAACTCCCTGACAGGACTGGGGAGCTGGGGGGGATCGAGCTCTGCTCCAGGGAACAGGGACAGGAGGAGAGGAATGGCCTCAGGCTGGGACAGGGAAGCTTTAGGTTGAGTATTGGGAAAATTTCTTCCTGGAAAGGTCTGTCAAGCTGCAGCACAGCTGCCCCGGGCAGGGGCGAAGTCCTCATACCTACGGGGATTTAACAAACACATGGATGTAGCACTTGGGAAACATGGGTTAGTGGTGGCCTTGGCAGTACTGGGGCGACAGTTGGACTCCTTGGATGATCTCAGAGCTATTTTGGTTGAATATGGCAGAGCCTGTGAGGGGTCCCTGGGCACAGAGGCTCCATCCCATGCAGCTGCCCTGGCTCTGGTGCCCTGTGGCACCAGCTCACACCAAGGAAGGATTTAATTACACCCCAGACAGCTCAAGGCATAAATTCTGCTGAAGACACAGACACTGAACACTTCAGAGCTGATGGACAGAGCACACCAGCACTCCCATGGAAATCATTAAGAAGTTCCTCATCCACACTGCACATGCTGATCCCATGTGTTTTCTTTTTTTCATTTTGTCATTGGGGGGAAAAAATCTGGTTTGGTACAAATGTCCCTGCAGGATTTATTTCCATTGAAGACACAAATGCCCAAAGGTAGTTTAAAGGATTTATTTAAGGCTTTTAAAACACACTTCTGTCCTGAGGAACAAGTCAGCTTCGGAACTGCTTAATACGAAATAGACGAAGTTAACACAAAACATACCTAACTGGGGAACTTCTACTCTTTGAACACATGAAGGCGGCCACTGGAGTTGCCCCCCACCAGGATGTTCTGACTGGGGTGCACAACGTTGATGGAACACACAGAGCTGAGGCAGTCCAGGTTGTGGAAGGAGTGCAGCAACTTCCCAGTGTCCTGGAAGACGTTGATCTGCCTGGGCTGTGCCATGCTGCCCACCACGAAGCAGTGCTCCTGTTTGGGGTCCCAGATGGCCCTGAAGCGGGACAGCCAGCGCCCCGTGTTACTGTTGTGTCTGCACAGGAAGGAAAAGAGAAACGTTCCTCCTAGTCAATCTAGGATTTTAAATTGTCCTTTATGTCCTATCTGCTCCCTCGCCTTCTAAACCCTCCGCACTTGCACTGGAGAGATCATCCTGCTCAGATCCCTGCAGTGGATCCCTGTTTTGGGATGGGCAGGATGGGACAAGAATCCCAGAAGGGGTTGGGTTGGAAGGCACCGTGAAGCTTATCTGACTCCCCCCCCTGCCATGGGCAGGGACACCTTCCACCAGCCCAGGCTGCTCCAAGCCCAGTCCAACTTGGCCTTGGACTTCCAGGGATGGGGCAGCCACAGCTACTCTTGGCAACCCGTGCCAGGGCCTCGCCCCCCTCACAGGGAAGAATTTCTTCCCAGTATGCCACATAATTCTGCCCTCTGGCAGTGGGAAGCCATTCCCCCTCGTCCTGGCCCTCCAGGCCTGTAGGGGGTGGCCACCCCCTGGCCCAGGTGTGCTCTCCTCACCTGATGGAGCTCAGGACTGTGATGGTCGATGACATGGATGTGGTGTCGTAGACCCTGGAACACAAATAGCACCTTCATACAATGTACATGTGCTAAAAAGACAAACAGGATCAGCTCCAGCCAGAGCACCCGGGAGCAGCACACACCCAGCTGGGACACAGGCACCAACATCCCAGCTGGGATTACCAGATGTACTTTGTGAATGAGATTTGCTTTCAGCTGGAACTGCAGCCCAACCCTTCTGAGAGCTGCTAGGGTGGCTGGACAGGCCAAACCCAGCATCCCACCCACTCCTTCACCCCCATTAACTTTGGGGAATCCCACCCTGCAGGGCAAAAATGCTGCCAAGGTCTAACTAAATCAGGCAATTACCTATATTATGGTCACAAAACCACAAATGAGAAACAAAAAACTCCATACATGCAACTCACAGCAGCTTAAATTATTAAATGGTAGAGTACTTACAAAAGAGCTGATATTATCATTATTTCAAGTGCTAGCAGCTAAAAATAAACAAATTTCTGAGCACCTTGTGTTCATGTTCACAAGGCAGGTTTTGGCTCGCTTTTGCTTGGTTGGTTTCATGGTTTTGGAGGTTTTTTTGTTGTTGTTTGTTTGTTTTTTAAAGCTTAACAGTACCCGGGTATTTCACTGCTCTCTGTTAAATATCCTTCAGAAAAATGAGAATTGGAAAAAACACAACCAAACAAAAAATAATTAAAAACTACACTAAAAATGTCAATGCAAATAAACCTTTGGCAGAATGTTCTCAGTGACAGGTAACACAGAGAGGTGATAATAATAATGATGATTATGATAAAAAACCTGAAGCTGGTATTTTCCATGACAGTTCCTCCTTCCAGAGCCTTACCTCAGCTTGTCATCAGCACACACTGTCACCACCCTGCTGCCAGTGACAGGTGAGAAATAGGCTGAGGCCACACTTTTGGTGTGTCCTGTGAGGGAGCTCACGGGCTGGTTCCCCTTGGCCTTCAGGTACCGCACATCGAAAACACAAACGTCCCTGCAGGAGGTACCACACACTCAGAAGGAACACTTCACTAATTATCCTTCATTTACCAAAAAAGATCCAGAGCCACAGCAAGCTGTGTAGCAGCTGGTTCACAGTTTCAATATTCGGTCAAATGGTGGCTCCAAGGGATCTGGGGAGCACCAAAACCACCCCAACCAGCCCCGCACTGAAGTCCCTCTCTCTGCCAAAGCCCACCAGGGCCCATCTGTCCCCATTTCCAAAAGGTGAAGTCAAAGCAAATCCCACTTTAAATCCTGCTAAGGACTGAAAACTTGTTTTCTAAAAAGAGCTTTCAGGATACACTGAGGCTGACAGACTGCTCATCCCCAGCTCACCTGCCCTCCCATGCCCTTCAGAGCCCACTCCAGAGCCCAGGCAGACAGAATACCGAAAACAGAGTAACCAGTTCAATTTGAGCTACATACACTAAGCCAGCAGCCAGGAAATACTGTTTGTTCATGGGGTGCACGTGGACTGTCCGTGTCTTCCTGAAGCCAATGTCTGCAGAGAGCTCTGACGACATTCCCGGGGTCCGTCTGTCCACGACAGCCACATCCCCATCCCAGAGTCCCACTATGGCAGTGGAGGCATTGTCTTCCAGGAAGTCAAAAGAAGAGAAGTTTTCCTCACTCCTGCAGATCTGCACACAGGGAAGGTCAAATGGTACCAGAGCTATACAATGAAACAAACCGAGTTGTTCCTGACGCCCAAACCCTCCCTGGGCTTTGGGTTTCACCCTTTCCCTTTGAAATTCACTGAAGATGCTACTGAAGCCTGTCTAATGTGAGCTCTCCAGCCTCACCCAGCCATCCAGGTAACCCTTCCATGGAAGAGGTATGCTTTCCAAGGGGAAATAACTAGGAACTAATTAATCATCCAAACCAGGCCAGCAACAGCACACTCCAAACTCCCTGTTAGAGCTCCTACAAGGCTGTCACCTCTGTGTTCCAGCAATCAAAGAGCTCTTGGCCTTGAGCACACACCGAACAAGGATTAAGGATACCCTTCTCTTCTCCAGTGCTGCAGAAACCTTTAATCAGGTGCAGAAATATAAACCTGTCTCCCTGTAATTTGGGAGATCAGACTCAGGATGTCACCCCATTCTATGCCCATGGATGTTTTCACACCACTAATTAGCACAAGGACAATGGTGCTGCAGGAATACTCCATGGCTCACCTGAGTGTGCAGCTGTGCTCATTCCAGCAACACTGATATCCCTACAGGTATCACAAGGATGGGTAACTTAGCATACGGTAAACTGGGGAGGTTTTTCTTCTCTAACCTCTGAAGACATCATCTTGTGAGCATTTCCCTCAAATAACAATCTCCTAGACCCTCCCGCCCAAGCACCTGCCTGCAGCCTGCCAAAATCATGGTGCCTGGAAGGGCTGGGAGCAAAAAAAGCTTTGAGTAGGTTGTTCCCTTTCCAGCGCCAGAGCTGATCAATGCAGTTGTGCCTGTCAGAAGGCAGCACACCTAGCTCCAGAGACACACAGTTCTGTCTCTTGAAGGCTGAGAAAAGCAAAGGCAGCTCGTGGTTTATGTTGTTTTACAAAGCTCTTTTGGATGGTTTACTTGTAAGACTCAGTTCTCCCAATCACCCTGTCAGTGTTTAAAGAAAATGCCTTGGGAAGAGACACATATTGCTGAGTATGGGAAGAGGAAATTAAACTCAATAATTGCAGCCATCTCTGCAGGGAGGAAGTTGGAAGAACATGGGCTGTTACTGGGTTTTGGTGAGTAGGAAACATCTCCCTATTTTTGTGATGTTAATTAAAGGTTAATTCACATGTCCTTGTGGAAATGGAACCTTGAACCTTCTTGCCAATACAAAAACCAAATAACGACTTGGTACAGGCAGACTAAACCTTTGCAGCAGTGCCCTGGAGAGATGTCTGAGAAGGCAGCACTCACTCACCTCGTCAAAGACAGCCCTGGTGACATCCCCACAGCGCAGAGAGTCGGTGCTGAGGGACAGCAAGTGAGCAGGGTTGCAGGGAGAGAAGTGCATGCAGCTGACCTGGAGATTGTGGGGGATGAAGATGTGGGCTCCTTCCTCGGACCCGCAGCTCTGCAGAACAACGGAGATTCCATGGACACAGGTGATCAGTGTGTTTATTTCTCTTAGTTACTGTAGCTTTCAGAGTTTTTTGATGTTTTCTGGAGGAGGCAGAGGGTGCTGAATGTGTGGAGACAACAGCACAGGTGACATGCAGTGAGGCTGTTTCTGCTCCCAAATTTGGGAAAGCTGCAACTTCCTGCTGCAATTTCAGTGCCCTTTCAGTGCTGTTACAGAGAGCTCAGGCTGAATTACAGTGACCCAAACTGAATGAAAGCAGCATCTCCTACATCTCCTCTTGTAACTTCAGCATCATTCGAGCTCTGTTATTTTAAAAGAAACTGAAAACCTAAAAGGGTTCCAAGAGAGCTGGAGAGGGGCTTTGGACAAGGGCCTGGAGGGATAGGGCAAGGGGGAATGGCTTCCCACTGCCAGAGGGCAGGGATAGATGGGATCGTGGGAAGAAATTCTCAAGTGAGGGTGATGAGGTCCTGACACAGGTTGCCAAGAGAAACCATGGCTGCTCCATCCCTGGAAGTGTTCAAGGCTGTGTTGGACAGGGCTTGGAGCAATGTGGTTTAGTGGAAGGTGTCCCTGCCCATGGCAAGGGTTGGAATGGGATGAGCTTTAAGGTTGCTTCCAACTCAAACCATTCTGGGATTCTGTGAATACACCTGGGACTAGACAGACTTTTCAAGCCATTCTGTTTAGGCCAAATTTAACAGCCACCCTGGTGTTATCCCTATGAATAGGGAAAGCCTAAAATACCCTCATGAGCCTGAGGAAATGCCATGCCAGGATACGGCCCACCTACACCCATCCTGTACCACACACCTGTGCAGGTGAGGAGCACACCAACCACTCACCACATTCCAGAGGCCAATGTGCCCCCACTTGTCTCCAGCTGCCACAAGGATGGTGCTTTCAGAAGGGTGGATGGCCATGGAACACACCCGCGATTTCACCACCTTCCTGACGTTCTCCTCACTCAGCACCATGCTGCTCAGGCTCTCCTGGTACCTGGAAAACCACAACCACCAAAGATCACCAAAATGTTAATTAGAGAAGGAAGGGGAACTGGACAACACCGAGTTTTAGCTGCTGTTTCCATGTTACCTCTCTATGTCAGGTGTGCATCTGTTGGCATCATCTGCTTTCAGCTACAAACAGAAAGGAGATACTTATCAGAGTTCAAGATAAATTACTTTATCAAAAAATAACTAATTATAACTCATAATACCTCACTTATCCTCATCCACGTGCTCAGTAAGACCTCTGTCCATTTACTGTCCTCCACCTGATCCTCTGGAACCATGGGCACAGGTCCAGCTGGAACCTGAGGCTGGGATGACATTGGGAATTTTTGTAACTCACACAAACCAAAACCACAAACAGGATGAATAGGTACCTTCCCCACACCAGACATTCTAAGAACATATCTACAAAAAGACACAAAATAAACAGAAAAAAAAAGTTGAAATTAAAACCTTATTAAAAAGATAAAGAGAATTTCACTGAGCACAGAAAAACTGCCTCTTTGGGTTTTTTGCTTTCCTGGCAGTCAAACAAGGCCTGTTTGACAGATTCAACTCTATTCTACAGCTCCATGGACAATTTAAATTCCCATCTCTCAGTGCAATGTAATGTTTACTTGTTACTCTGTCACTGCTTCAAAAGGTGGCAAATATTTCAAAGGAAAATGAACAACATCAGAAGTTCCAATGAAATAAAAACCAGAGTAATAAATCTTTGAATTTAGGCTTCTCAACTACATGGGCTGTAGATGTGGAACGTTTTACCTCAGGACCCTTTTGCACATCCCAAACTGCACTCTGTCACCAGCCTGAGCCCCAGAGCATTGCCTGGCTTGTGGAGAGGCCGTGGATGGTGAGAGAACTGACCCTTTATTGCTGTCCCTGTGCCACCTCCTCCCAAATGCCTCGGGGTTTACAAGCCCAGCAAAGCCCAGTGCCACCAGTCAGCATCGCCAGCACTGGTTTCGTAGAGCTGCTGTGCACACACACACATCCCTCAGCCCTTCCTCTTCTCACATATTCCTCTGGCCCTGGCAGGGCAGGAGTCTCTGATAAAGGAATCTCTGTGGGCTCCACTCTCAGCAGGCGCATGGATCGTCGCGGGGCTGGTTCATCCTCCACCTTCTTAGGTCTGGGTCTGCCACAGTGAAAACATTTCTGATACAGACCACGAGTCGCTGCATTTAGGGACAGACTCAAGGGTACAGCTGGGATACAGACTGACAGCCAGCCCCTCCTGACCCCCTGCAGGAGGGATGTGGTTCCTTTCCCCCTCAGTGACAGTCAGGAACACCACCACGAGCACTTTGCAATGCACACACACGACCTGCACCTTTATTTTCCTCGTAACACATCCCACCATTGTCACTTCCCTTCCCAGCCCTTCTCATTTATCACCCATTCTGTCACCAACCCACCAAGCTGTCCTTTCCCACCTTCTCCCATCATACAGATTATTCTTTGTTTGGTCCTCAGCTCATTTTCTGCTTGGCCTGGTTTGGCACTGCCAAATGTCTTTTTTTCTACACTAACCGGTTACCCTCTCCCTTGCACCTTGTTCTCCCCCTCTTTTTTTCCCCACACCTTTTCCCATTTGTTTTCATCCCACAAAAAAGGATCAGGGATATAAATCTCATCTACTGTTATTTTACCTTTTGGTGGCATGTGATTGTCTCTTGGTTGCAATTTGATTAAGTCTTGCAGCTGACTTAAGAAGAAAAGAAAATATTAATTACATATATAACAAGCATAAAGGATTAACCTGTATAAAATAAAAGTATGTCAAGGCTGCAATGAACTCTATTGCAATTATTTATAAGAAGAAAGAAACTGTGGTTGCCCCATCCCTGGAAGTGTCCAAGGCCAGGTTGGCCAGGGCTTCCAGCACCCTGGGTTGGTGGAAGGTGTCCCTGCCCATGGCAGAGGCTGGAATGAGATGAGCTTTAGAGTCCCTGCCAGTCAAACCATTCCAGGATTCTGTGATTTTCATGGGCTTGCTCACACACCTGCCCCAGTGAGGGAAGGGTTTCACACCAGGAGGGATGACAGTGCAACTATAAACATTCAGAAAGAGCATTTTGGTGTTATTTAGACTCTACACAAACCTTGTGCAGCTTTAGAGCAGCAAAGAATTTAGCATTTTCTGTAATGTTCTTTAGTCTTTTCCTTTCGTAGGCTGATAGTTGGGAATGTCCATCCTGCAGAAAAAAAAAAGCCAGTTACCCTCCAAAGTACTATTAATGGCTGCAAGGGAGGTGCTGGGCTCTGAGACTCTAAACTGATAGAGTGGCTCAATGCATTTGTAACAAACATAAAACCATGCAAATTGGGGCGATCATGTATTGACACCAAAACTTGTTCATATAGGTACAGCGTGCTTTACAACACTTACTCTGGCATTAAATCTGTGAAAAGACAGTTTGTCAATTTTTGTTAGAATGAAAACAATAACAAAGAGACTCAATAAAAAGAACTTAAAACTTCAGTCTTACAGCAAACACTGCACATAAATGGAATTCAGACAGATAATTTTTGTCTCTCGTAGGGAAGGTGGACTCGACAAGCTGAATTAAGAAGCTTAATGTCTTTTATATTATAGTGTCCAAAAAGTATATACTCTTGAGTATTTTGTCCATCCTTCAGACATTGTAAAAGGGTAACATGAAGTCGTATACTTCCAGCCAGAGGTCAAAACGCGAGGCGGGGTTGGGGAAGGAAACCACATACAGAGGAAAACCACACGTTTTACTTTCATAAAGATAATTACGATGATTATGAAGACAACAGCGAGGCACTCACAGGGGCCGCGTCTGCGCTGTCCGCGCTGTCGCTGTCCGCGCTGTCGGCGGGGCCGGGCTGCGGGCACAGCCGCTTGCGGGACTCGGCGGGGCTCGGCAGCCGAGCGGGCGGGAGCGGCCGCAGCAGCACCCGCGGCTGTGGGACGGGCTCCTGTGCGGGCGGGACAGCGGCGACCATCGAGCCCCCTCCGCACAGCCCGAGCCCCGTCCCACCTCCTCGCGCCGCCGGGCTCCCCGCTCCCCTCAGGTCCCCTCACAGCGCCGCTGGCTCTGCCCGCTCCCCTCACACCGCCGGTCCCTCCCGCGCTCCCGCTTCCCTCCCCTCACAGCCTCCCCGCCTC
>VXAU01005776.1:156300-179453 GCA_013399695.1 Formicarius rufipectus | reverse complement strand
TCCCCTCTCCCGGCCGCTCTCCGGTGCCCCCCGGACCTGCAGGCCGCTCGGCGGCAGCGCCATGGCGGGCTCGGGGCGGGGCGCTCCCTCCCTCGGCGGCTCCGCGGGCAGCGCGGCCCAGCCCGGCCGCGGCCAACCCGGGCCCGGGATGAGCTCGGCGGCCCCTCCCAGCGCAAGCCGCTTGGACTCGTCTCTCAGAAGCAGCGGATGAAATCCTGAGCGCCAGTCGAGCCCTGCCCGGTGCTCAGCAAACACACCGACAGCGGCCGCCCCGCACCCTCACCACGCCGCGGTCCTGGGCAAGGCAGGGCGGCGGAGCCAAGCGCGGCTCCACTGCTCTTGGCGCTGCCAGGGACACCATGGCAGGTTGTTTGGAGTTTTTTTTAAATAATAACTAAAAAAAGCACAGCCAGGGCTGGGCAATCCCAGCTCCAGGATCTGGAGAATCAAACGGGAAACTTAAAAACGTTCATTACCTTTCCTTTCCCACTTGCTGTTTCCAGAGGAGGAGTGCAGGTCTGCAGCTCTGGAGGACTGGGGCAGGAGCAAGGGAGAAGGACAGAGGCAGCCACAGCTCGGGGACTCACAGCTCTAAGGATCTGTGGTCACGAGCATGTGGTGATTGTAAAGCAGGACCACAGAGAGGAGTGTCACCAAAAGGCAAAGGTTTCTAGAACCAGAAATCATTTATGGTAGAAAGAAAGGCCCAAATAAACTTATCAGTTAAAAAAATATTTATTTAAAGTGAGCTTTTGTACTCAACAAACATACAAGTCCCTAGAAGGTTCAGCAGCAAATGAAACAAAAATTTAATAAACAATGATTCCATCCTAGGGACTTATTTTCACCCAGTAATTACGCTTTCTGGTCACAATATGGAATATGAAGGTTGGAGGAAGTTCCTGGATTTGGGTTTGGGCAGTGCCATCATGCCCAGCTTCCCAGCAGTTCCCTGCATGGCACCAACATTGTGGGATATAGAGCTGGGGCTGGAGGAAGCCAGAGGCCTTGAGCTCTGTGGCTTCTTGGTCCTTCTGTATCTGCTGTAGCCACTGCAAAATGAGAGAGGAGGTGTGTGACACACTGCATCACCTGCCCTGTTCCCTGCCCCAGGCTGCACCTCCATTGGTGCAGTCCACCTCCACATGGGCACCACCATTTTGTAGAAGACTATGTGTTCATTTTATAATGTTTTTCTTTTTTTTTTTTTTTTTTTTTTAATATACATGGCTGCAAAACTACTTCTGAAATGCAACCTGAGTGCAGCTTTTGCTCTGGGATGTGCCCAAGGGTGAGCAGCAGCCCTGGATAGAGACAGGGAATGCTGAGCCAACCCGGCTCCAATTAACCCAAACAGAGCACCAACAGCAAGTGACACTTTGGGGTCAGCAGCAGTCAATGCTTCATTTCAGTAGATGGGAAGGTGTAAAGGGTAGAGCAAAACCTGCTGAGCTGAGAGTGGCCATAAACAACGAGCAGAAGAAATGAGGAAAAATGGGGCAGGGAAAGGGAAATTCTTGGGAAGTGATGGATCTATCCTAGAAGCTCAAGCCCAGATGCACGTGTTGTCTTGTATGGCATAGAGTGAGAATTTGAATTAACTAGGGACTGAAATCCACATATTCCATCAAATCTTCAAAGTTTAAAGACCTCTTTATAATTCCAAGCAAGGAATCCAGCCAGCCTGCTAATGTTGGCTACAGCAGCATACTGAAATTTGGTGTCTCTGCTTGGCCTGTAGCATTTAAGTGTGAGGACAATTGTTAAATATCCTTCCTCACCAGCTTTTTAAGGCAAAAATGCAGAAAAACAAGTGGAACAGCTGTTACCAGGCACCTGGATAATTTTAACACCATTGCTTAAGTCCATGCTTAAGCAACTACAGTGGGATAACTGCAATTCTGGGATCATCATCATGCTGATCTGGGCAAAGAGAAGTGACAGGTGACCACAGGCACATACCCTCTGGGCTGAAACTGCTGGCTGCCACCAGCACTCATCTTTTTCCTCTTGGAGTCTCTGGAGTTTGCTGGCCGTTTCCTTTTCCTCCTTTGGTTTGTGTTCTTGCCAAAATAGCTGGAGGTTGTATGTGCATCCTCTCCTTCTCCATCACTCCCAGGAGTGCTGGTGCTCCCTGTGGCTGGGTCAGCTCCGGGGCCAGCAGCATCTTCTACAGAGGGGTAAAACTCATTCAACCAACAGGCCAATCAGACTGTCCCCAGAACACACTGATGGTATCAAAACATCTGTCCTGGCTGTTTCACACCTTCTCTGCACCGCCCTCACCCTGTGCCTTTCAGAGACACACTGAATTTCGTGGGAAGGTAGCAAAGACCTTGGTATGTTTTGGAAGTGTGGGATTGCTCCCTTTTGTAATTATTAGCCTGTAAGAATTAGTTATTTGTGACTAAAACAAGGTAACTTTTGAATCAAGCATCTGCTAGAGGAGGAGAGAAGAGCACTGCACACTGCACCTGGGATGGAGCATTCCGAGTACTTCTCCATCACTTTAATTATTTCTGCACCATATTTCTCCAGTTTGTCTTCCGTGACACCATCGATCTGCAGCAAAACCTCCACATCGGAGGACAAGGTTTCTGCAAAATAACAAAGTAATCTTTAGACATGTCCAAAAAATAACTTTTTATAAAGAGATCCTGGAGAAAATTCCTTTCTGTGCAGAAGCCCTGAAGGACTTCTTAGTAACCTGACCTTACCTGCTATTTTCTTTAGGGTGGAGGTATTGAAAATATTGAAGTAATGCACATCAAAGACTTTGCCCAGTGTTTTGCATGTGTCTGTGAGTTCACTGAGGCACTGTTTAACCATCTCTTCCCGCTGGGACATCTTTGCCATGGAAGCCCTTTGCTTTCTGATGGCACTGGCACTCTCTGTCTCATGGAACTCCACCTGTTAAAAGGAGCCATCGATAACCTGTCAGGGAGTTCCTGCAAAGGTTCATTGACAACACAGCAAAGAAAAGAAAGTATCCTTTGGTGGACCAAAAAAAGCTGTTTATCCAGTATATGCCTTTAAAATGATTTTTTACAGGCTACTCATTCATCCCTATGTTTCTCCTACAAGGAACTGGCAGAGTTTAGACAGAGTTTAGAAAACCTCCTGAGAGCCCAGTTCACAGCTGGCTTCAAAGAGAGGTTACTGAAGTATACTGCAGGCTCTGCTCTGCTTCAAATACAGCACTAATGAAGAAGAAGCATTGCCTCAAGCAATCTGGGACTGTTCCATGGCCTTCTTGAAGCGCATCTTCCATCAGAGCTCACGAAGGACTGGGAAAAATAGAGCAGAAAAATCCAGAAGAGAGTGCTGGTCATTCTCTCCTTTTTAGCCAGCTTTTTGTAGGGATCAGAACTTTCCTTAATTGTCCAACTGGGGGTAGGGGAGAAGTGAAAGACAAACTACTCCAAGCCTCTCAAACTCACCTTTTGCCCCACAACACTGTTGTAATACTGGACTAGGAATCATACATGTTGGATTTTTTTCCTACCCTTCAGCTGGAGGCAAACTGTGTTTTAGCTACCCAGGGAGATATGCCAAAGGAAAACTGCAGCACATTCTTTTAAACAGTACCCTCAAGACACTAAAACAGTTACACACCTGTAGTGACCCATCCAGCACAGCCTGAGCTTTCTCTCCCAGAATGACATATGCCACTGCCTGGTCATTGGCAGTGATGTACAAATCTTCATCCAGGATCTTGTCCAGGACCAGTTTTCTAAACAGCCTTTCAGCATTATGCCTGGAATAGGCAGATCCCTTCCCAAATATTCCAGACTGTATCTTGGCACTCGTTGTACCTGTGCAACAGAAACCACAGGATAAGCCTGTGACCAGAAAGCCCATGTATGTGTGCATTTACAGACCAATGGGAGATTCCCAAGGGAATTTCACAGTCTATTCACATTAAATAGCCTTTGAGCTCCAGAAAACTAATATTATCACTATAGCAACCTGAAATTAAATCTTCATTTTCATTTATTTTGAATCATTTACCACAAAGAGATTCCTGGGAAGATTAATTTTGCAAAACACATGTTCTTTTAAAGCCCTGCTGGCATTGCACAGCCCTCCTGATTCCAGGTCAGGGATTTCTGCACACAGTTATTCAGGTGTTTCTGGAAGAACACTCACCTAAGAAGATGTCCACCATCATGTTCAGGGTGTACCTGCCAGAGCCTGGGTTCTTCCTCCCATTCATCCGTCCCACCTGCCCACAGTGTTCTCGAACAAACCGTACAATGTTCTTCACATCCTCTGTCACATTCCTTGATTTATAATCCTATTAAATCAGATTTGATTAGGAAATATCATTGTGTTGTTTCTGCTCTAGTGCAAGTTGTCACTGACAACCTGTTTTCATTATTGAGCTTTTCCCAGCTGTGAGCTCAGTTTGTTTCAAACAGAGAAATGGTGATTTTCTAGTTAGTAACCTACAGTGATACAGTCACAGAGAGTCTGCATTTCACAACACCTTGAAAAATGCAGTAATAGTCCATCTGACTGTACAGAATCTCCACTGTGATTTTTGTATACAGCAAGGTGCTGAATGAACTCTGGAAATCAAGGTGAACCATTTGGAAAGCATTCCTGTAATTATTCTGCTTCCATGACCTAGAACTTACACTTTCAATATGCATTAAAATGAGAAAACTGGACCGAATATGCATTATTTTGATCAAATTTGGTTCCAATCACACCTATATAAGGGAATGCTTCAAACACAGGACTGAGAAACAACATCCACAGGTAAAAAACTGACCAGGAACCCTTCCCTGCCTGCTTCCTCAGCTGCCTTCCCTTCTGCTCCTGCTCATGCCACTAAGCTTGCTTCAATTCTTGAGGCATATTCCCAAATCTTTGGGCCATCTCCAGCAGAGCACACCTGATGTTGCACTCGTGCTGCTCTGGCAGCACAAAGCTGCCCTGAAAACATCAGAACAGGTAGTGAAGGGATTTGCCATAGCCACTCCAGTGGATCTGATATTAGCTCCTGCCTTCCACAAGCACTGTGGCCAAGAAAATTGACATTAAGAAATATTGTTGCACCTCTGACAGGAATAGGAGCATCAAAAGTTCATGGCCAGTCTATAATTCTGCTCTAGGTTAAACCCTGAAAATAGCTGGAGGGATTACAAAGCTACAGAACATTTATTCCTTTTTCCCATTTGCCTTCCCACAGGTTGCGTAACCATTTTTAATGCAGCTAAATGCAAAAATCAATTTGACAGGACTATAAATAAAATCCGTGGGGTTTACCTTCTGTCTGCTGCAGTTATCACAAATCACCTCTGGGTGGTCTTTGCAGAAGGTGGGGTTAAAATTGGTCTCTCCAAAGTAGGCGAGCAGCTGGATCCTGCGGCACTCGACGACGTTCTCGCAGTAGTGCACCATGCTGTACAGGTTGTTGAAGTGGGTCTGCCTCGTGTGGCTGTTCCCATCCTTCTCCACTGAAACACAACAAATTCAACTGTATTCATTACATCTGTGGTTTTGTATCCTGTCAGACAAAACACAATATTGTTTTTGCTTAAAAAAAAAAGATGTCTAGATTAGTACAAAACTGACCAGGTTTTATCTCTAAAGTTTTAAAAAATGAAGAAGGGAAATAAGCCTGGAATGACAAGAGTCAAGAGAAGGATATATATGACAGGACGAAAGGAAGTGGCCTCAGGTTGCACTAGGGGAGGTTTAGATTAGGTATCAGGAATAACTTCTTCATGGAAAGGGTTGTCCAGCCCTGGCACAAGCTATCCAGGGCAGTGATGGAGTCCCCATCCCTGGAAGTGTTCACAAAACATGTGGTGTGGCTGGGCTGACAGTTGGACTCAATCATCTTGGAGGTCTTTTCCAACCTTAACAATTTCATGATTCTATAAAGCCAAGTGGTTTTGACTAAAATGAAGTACAAGTGACAAAACTCCTGACAGAAAACCATCCAGGGAAAAGTGTCCAGTTCTCCCCTCTTTGCAACACTTAACTACCAATGGCACTTGGACAAATAACTCATCCTGAATGAAACAGAGACCAGCAACAAAGTGACTGCTTTAGGATCACCACCAAGTTCCAAGAGGAGAACTCACTCAGGATGAGCCTTCTCAGCCTGGTCACGTCACTGTAGCTGTAGAAGAGCAGGCAGTGAGATATCTCCCCATCCCGCCCAGCTCTGCCAGACTCCTGGTAGTAACCTTCTATGGATTTGGGAAGGGATGCGTGGATAACGTAGCGCACGTCGGGTTTGTCGATGCCCATTCCAAAGGCAATTGTTGCACATATCACCTGGGAAGGAGATCATAATGTTCTACACATGCATTATGGAAGCTATTCCTGCAACTCTGCACTGAGACCACACAGGTGACCCGGGTTAGGAAACGTGGAACCCAGAATGCCAATTGTAACCCTGCAAGACGAGTACCAAACAGCAACATCTCCTCTCGTATCAGAGGAGCTACTCCAGACACAGGGAAAACCCCAAACTCCAGTCTCTGTACAGTCCAGCAGTGTGCCTGTTTCAGGAGCCCTGCACTTCTCAGTCCTCCCTGCTGGATCAGCGCACCTTGGTGCAGTGCTACAGCCTTCTAGTCATAAAATTCCCTATAGAAAGGTGCTACTGTGCCCCAGTAGGTCTGCTGGGATCGGTTATTCAATACTTCAGCTCATTTGGTGATAATGCTGCACAACTTCCACTGCCCAGGCCAAGAAGGATAAAAGTGCCCAAATTCTCTTCCCTTTCCCCCCATTTTCCTTTACCTGGCATCCTTCCTGATTAACCCACTTCTGCTGCACGAGGTCCCTGTTGGAGTCGGTGAGACCAGCATGATAGGCCAGGGCAGCCAGCCCCTCCTTCTGCAGGATGGCTGCTGTGGTGTCACACTCATGCCGAGAGAGGCAATAGATTATTCCAGAGTCATCTGCAAACAGTTGAAACAAGAAATTGGAGCTACAGTATAGTTTTATCCCCTTTCACTAGTTCAACAGTCATATCTGCCTAGCAGATATTGACCTCTCCCTCTTGGAATAAAGGTAATAACTGCTTAACTAGAGAACTTAACTATTTTATTGGTATCAGATGGTTTTGTTAGTTTTTCCTACCCAACCTTTTGGGGGGTTTCGTGAGATGGAATCAAGAAACATTTTCCTTCTCAATATTGTACAATTTCAGGATTTAGAATACATCATTGAAAACTATATTAATCACGAACAAGAGCAGTTTATTTGATGCTTTGCAAGGGTACAGAACTGGAAAAGCTCTGAGGGAAGGTTGGTGTAGTCCAATTCCAGCAGCAGGAGCTGCAGGACTTCAAAGTGAGCCTAGAAAGGTGGGAATTTCTGAAGATAGCTTCAAGGGGAACTAGAGATTAGTGGACCAACACTATTAAATAATTAAACCAGTATTGATACTGGATGACCTCTATACTATGAGACACAATGCTGAGTTCTGGCAGGGTCCACCAAGGTTACTCAGAAACAGGATCACAATTTACTTTTCCATCTTAACTTGAACCCTTAACTTCAGGATGCACATAAATCTGATTATCACTAACATCACTTTGCCTCCAACTTGCGTTTCCTGTAAAATATTATCACAGCATTATAAAAGCTTTTCCTGCCTTAAGAAGTGGTTCATGGAAAGGCCTGCAGGCTCCATCCTGCTCAGTACTCACGGGGGTGATATTTTTTAATCCATTCCAAGCAATCCATTGCCACCTTCTTTGGCTTCTTGGGCAACACATCATATTTCAAGTTATGCCTGTTGAAGCTCATTGTAAACCTAAAACACAACAGTTTAAGGGGCTAATTAGCTTTATGGGTGTAGTTATGCTCCGTTAAACAGCTTTCTTCATATTCCAAGGTTTTTATTTCTTGCTTTAATATTTTGCATATAACTCATTTGCATATAACCCATGCATACACTTCATTTAATCAGGTACAGCCACATAAGGACTTCAGATGGACCTGTGATACTTTTTTAACTTTTCCAAGTTTTCCACTTAAAATTTCTGCAGCTCAATTTCAGGAAACTGCTAAGCAACTCACACTTGTGGTTTCAGCATCTCAAGCTGATTCTGTATGTCCTTCTGCACCCGGGGGTTGGCAGTGGCAGTGAGAGCCATCATGGGGACCGAGTGGAACTTCCTGCGCAGCATGTTGAGGCGTTTGTAGTCTTGTCGGAAGTCATGGCCCCACTGGTTGGAAAACAAACATTAAGTGTAACACAGTAAAATGCTCCAACAGAGCCTTCTGGAATTTCAAAAAAAAAAAGTCTTTACCTGGCTGACACAGTGGGCCTCATCGATGACAAAACGTGCCAACAGTTTCCTGTCGTAGAGATTCTCCAGGGCTGACATTAGTCGTCCGCTGGCACACACCTGGGTCACACCACCGTGGCATTGGAAAGCAAAATAACAGAGCAAAGTGTCACCTGGCCTGACTGAACACAGAAACAACTGTTCTGTGCTGCCAAGTTAATCCTGACTGCACAGGTAAAGCTTGAAGGAAGAAAAATGATGCCAATCAGCTGCGTTTTAACACTGGTGCGGGATTCCCACGAGGTTCTGGGTTCACCTATCCCAAGGTTCCTCACTCACAGAAAATTTCAATAAATTTAAATTACTTATGTCAGGAAAGACAGTGCTGAAGAAAGAAACATAATCGGCACAAGGACCAGTCCTCCCTTGTGCAATAATACATTTTTAGGAAGGAAGTAATAAACCCAATACAAGCTCTGACACGCTCCTATTACCCTGACAGTGCCACATTTTTCTTGTATTACTCTATTCAGAGCAGCCTGGATTTAGTAACTGCTGGACAGTGATTAGCACTAATATGTAGCAAGATATATTGAAAAGGATGGGCATGGGGGTTTTAAAAATTTAGATTGTACATACTGTTTTCATACTTGGCTAATTGCTGATTGAAATTAGTTAGTTATGCAGAGTCTTGTGAAAATTACCTAAATATCTAAAAGCTGTTTAACAGGTTTTTTTCTCCAGAAGCCTACCCCAAGCTGTGTTTCCCCACAACAGCCCTCTCATTGCCTCCATGGTTTTACCACTCAGAAGAAGTACAAACCTTTTCAGGCGTGACATACAGCAGCTTTATGACAGGGTCTTTCTTTGACAGTTGCATATATATTTTCGAGGCATCAGAATCTGTCCTGTCACCAGTCAGGTATGTTGCAGCAATCTGCATTAAAAATAATATATACTGAGTTTTAATACATGCAAAACAGAAGAATCATCAGTTCCTAAGAAGTGAGGCTGTGATCTCACCCACATTTCCTCACTCTGTGTATCACTTTTCCAGAGGTGTCTAACACCTCCAGAACCCCCCAACTCAGAGACTGTTAGTGCTTCTTCCTACTGCAGAGCCAGGCTGCTCCTGTTCAGGTGTGCCAATACAGTATCAGGATCTCAGAATCAGCATTTGCTCTGGAAAACTCAGCTCCAATGCTCAGCACTCAGGAGGAGCAATAAATCCAGCAGTTACACTGCCAAGATATTCAAGTTCATCCAATTTAGTTCTTCCCAGACAACTTTGTGTGCCTTTCAGTGTCCATCAAATCAATTTATGCAGAGACACAAGATTTGCAGTAAAATTTCAGATTTCTCATCCAGTTACCTGCAGTTTCACTCAATAAAGCTGCTGGAACTTACATCTAAAGTTTTCAGCTTCTGAACTTGATCGATGATCAGTGACCTCAGTGGAGAGATAACAATCGTGACCCCAGCAGACACACAGGCTGGTAACTGGTAGCACAAGCTTTTCCCACCTCCTGTAAGGATTAGACAGAACACAGGAATTGGTGGCTATCAAGAGGAGAGACAGTCTGGAGACCTATTTCTTACTTCCCATTTTACCGCACTTTCAGAAACAATTAACTTTTACCAATGACCACCCCAAAGTGATACCTGTAGGACAAGGTAAAGTTACCATGTGAATTATTATGGAAGAAATTCAATCCCCTGACTCAAAATACACCAGTGCAACAACACTCCAGAAATCCTGCAGTCACAGAATTCCAGTAGCACCTCCCCAAAGGCAGAGAGGAAGAGAAAAGCTCATCCCAGGCCTTGAAAAGGAGCTGCAGGTGTGTACCCTGTGCCAGGCCTTCCAGCCTGCAGCAGGGTGCCAAGGGGCACATACCTGTGGGCATGAGGATGAAGCAATCCTCCCCCAGCAGAGCAGCATTGATGGCCTCCAGCTGGTTTGTCCGGAAAGAGTGCAATCCAAACTTTTTGTGAAACATATTCATCATTTCTTCTGAATGGGAAAATTTCATACCTCTGAAACGTTCCAATGCAGGGTTTTGAACTGCTGGATCTGAGAGACAAAAAAATGTACTTACAGAAAGTTACAGGATCAAGTTTAGGAAGGAATTCTTCCTTATGAGGGTGGTGAGGCCCTGGCACAGGTTGGGCAGAGAAGCTGTGGCTGCCCCTGGATCCCTGGAAGTGTCCAAGGCCAGGTTGGACAGGACTTGGACCAAACTGGGCTGGTGGAAGGTGTCCCTGCCCATGGCAGGGAGTGGTACAGGGAGTGGCTTTTAAGGTCTCTTCTACCCCAAACTCTTCTGTGACTCTGATTTTCACCTCCTCTTTGCCCAGCCTGTTCCTACAGTAACCCCAAATGACACTGACCCACTCCTGTGCCCCAGAGGGGTTCAGTCTGCTTTCACAAGTGCCCATTTTGGAATGTTTTGCATAAACAGAAGAAACCACTGTACAGCTTTGAATTAACTGCAGAATCATTATTTAATTAAAAGACAGAACCATTCTTATTCCCGATATTATCAGCTTCATCTTCCAGCAGCCTGATACGTGGGGAATTTTCAAGTTTGGCATGACTTGGAGGGGAAAAAAAAACCAAGATGACTTTGCAAAAATAAACCAAAAGGAACTTTCACATCAACAAAAGGTATTGATGTGATCTGCAGCAGTTACTTGGCCTTAGGTTTAAAAAGAAGAAAATAAGGATTTAAAAATGGAAAGACAATAATCCTCACAAGTGCATTTACCTGGATAGTTCTTTGTTGCCATCAGGAAGCTTGACTTTGGAGTAGCAGGATTTGATCCCACAGCAGACCCTTTGGCTCTGGACATGATCTTGGACAAGAGAGATTTGGTAGGTGGCCCTTCTCTGATGGGCTGGCACAACGGCATTGATGGCACCTCAGGGGCCGAAACAGCCACCAGGTCTTCCCAGTCCTCATCAAAGTCATCGATATCGAAGTGATCCAGGTCAAATTCGGGACTGTTTGTACCCAAATTGTTGCCGGCAGAACTGGCTGTGGGAGCTGTGCTCCGAGCTTTCAGGGCTGTGCTGGTCAGGGGCTGGTGTCCATTCCTCATTCTCAAACTTTGGTCCCAGCTGTTGTCGCAGGACGGCTCAGACTGAAGGCTGAGCCTGAGGGAACCTCCCTCCCTGTCACTTCCCTTGGGAAAGGGCAGTGTTGCAGTTCCTGGGCAGGGGATCTCCTCAACACTTTGCTTTGAAGCACAAGAGGAGTTCAAGGTGTTTGAGGTATTCAAGTTGTCGGAATGAACGGAAAGCACCGATGGGAGGTTTGTGGATTTGGGGGAGTTCCTGCCAGAAGTGAAGCTCCGGTTTGGGCCAGAACCTGGTGCAGCATTAGGACAGGCACCAGAGCCCCGCTCCATGGGAGCCTTCCAGCTTCTAGGAAAAGTGGTGTTTATGCCATTTTGGTTCAAACTGACAGAATTAGCCAGCAATTTTCTCCTGCAAGACATGACAAGGGATGGAAGAAGGAAAAAATATATTTAGTCACAAGCAATGACACCAAGTTCTACAACATCCATCGAAGAGTTCTGTCCCTCTGGTGTTAAACACTAACATATGGTGGTTCCATTGTGCTCTGAGTCACTGTATTTGAAAAATATTTCAACAAATGTAGGCAAGAAAGAAAACCACCAGAACAAACTAATGACAAAAATATGACATCTTCTCTACAGACATAAAAGAATTCCTAAGAGCAGGGAACAGACTGAGGTGAGATAAAGGATAAAAAATAAATCCTTTGAGCCACAAGTTAAAAATAACTAAAACCATGCTTTTACCAAATTATGGTTTTAGGTACTTTCCAAACACCATGTCTGACTACAGCAATAAGAGAATAAATTAGTTTAACTGGACATTCAGAAAAACCCAAAATCCCAGTACAAGAAAAAAGCAAATCAACGTCCCAAATCCCAATACTTTATCTATGTATTGTGCTATCACATGATGGAGGAGGTAAAGCACCAGGCTTGTGGCAGTAGCAGTCACATGGAAAAATGACAAGTTCAGGTATATTAGGAGAAATCACCAGCCCTGCAGCCAGTGAGAGCAAGTCTCAGGGAGAGAACATGAATTGGACGCCTGAGGTTACAAGAATTGAGGATGACACCTGGCAGGTCACATCATGTCACCTGCTTCTCCAGAAGCACCTGGTGCCAGGAACCTTCCTCAGACTGGGTGTGGAACTGAAGCCTTCCATCTGCCAGAACATTGGGGCGGTTCACACCTCCAGCACTTTGGGGCATGTTTTTCCTTCCTTCAGTCGGTAATTTTAAGTTTTTAAACGCCCTCCTCTCCCACTCTCCAGCGTGCTGGGGACATCTGCAGGCAGGTCCCTGCTCCACACAGCGCTGTCCCAGCCTACCTGACATCCCTGTGCTGGAGCAGGGCTCTGGCACAGGACAGGGCCTGCAGCTCCTGCAGCGGGATGGCATCCACCAGCTCACAGATGGCCTCCATCACCCCCAACAGCTGCCGGGACACGGGCACACCTTCACCTGCCACAGGGAGCAACTGCTATTAGAATAGGTGACAAGATGATACCACTGTCCCAGAGGACAGCATGTTGCAGTAAGTCTAAATAATTTACTTTCAATACATTTTTCGTTCCATTTACATAAAGAAACTGTTTCCGTGTGCAGGAACTCACAGAATCTAAACATTTTTGCCCTTGTCTTTTATTATCCATCTATGCATGTTAACTATCCATCTATGTCAAATCTTCACCTATCCATGCCAATTCTCCATCTGTTAAAGTTCTTGGATTACACAGGGTACACACGAGAATAATTAGTTGCAAACTATCCCCAAAATCTGAGGCATTAAATTCCAAACATTTTGTGTACCTGCATCCCCCGCACTGGGATCATCTCCAGTTCCAGGCTGTACTGTGGGAACCTTCCCCGGCTCAGCCTTGGAGCTGCCAGCAGAGCACCTTCCACCAGGGGGAGAGTCTTTGAAAATACTGCTAAATGAAATAGAAAAAGCCATTAACACACAGATAGCAAGGCACTTCCACAGAACAACAGGATTTAAGATGTACATAAATTCCAGAAACCCCAAGAGGAACCCAAGAGCTGAGCAGTCTGTCACTCGTCCTGTATGGAGAATCTTGCTCCAGTAATTTTTCCCATTCCACTACAAAAGGAAAAGTAACTCTGCTTTTTCTGAAGCAAAAGCCACCTAAAACATCAGACACAAAATAAGTATTTGATAAAGCATTAAGTGCAGCTGCCAACCATTGACCTGCCAGACAGCAAAGAGACACAAACTCAATCTACCTTTTTAAAAAGCAGGACTTCTGGGTCTTTTTCAGTACTTTTCGAATCACCCTACAGACAGATGGTTTCACCAGTGAACTCTGGTTTACCTGACACTTTGTAGAGAAGGGGAGAAGGGAGGCAGCTCCTCCTCAGGGGAGGGAGGGATGATGTCCAGGTCATCCTCCTCGAGCTCAGCACCTGCCAAGGGCCCGGCAGCCTCATCCAGTTCTGGGGGCCTGTTCTCAGCCCGCCGTGGCTGCTGGCCCCCACCTCCTTCAGCACCAGCAGCTGCAAGAGAAGTGGATTAATACTGTTAACTCAGCCTGGTACAAACAAAAGAGAGGAAAAATTAAAAGCTAGATTTCAAAACACTTGTTTGATACAGTTTCTGACTGTTAAAGGACAAAATGTACTGCTCCCTTTTCCCTCCATTAAAAACAGGTAGACAAAACTCCAAACTGTCTTTTAAATGGAAAAGTTACAGAAGGGAAAGAGCAAAGATGTAAATTTTCCTGCAATAATTTTCCATAAAAAGCACTTACATAAAAGCATTACATGAAAGCCTATTTCTATAAAAACCTCTTTGTTATATTAAATCCTAGCTTTAAAAGACTGCAGACGCATCAGCAGGGCCAATCCCTATAGGGGAACTGGAAGGTAAATGTACATGTTTTGTTTGTTAAGAGATAAATCCTGCCAAAAAAGGTCAATAGTGTTAACATCCTAATTTCATAAAGAAGGAAGATAATAAAATATTAATAGAAATACATTTCACAAATCCTTTTACCATTCAGTGTAAGGCCAGCATCCCAAAACACTGTTTGATACTGTTCAGCAGCATAAACATGTAAATTTCCGATGTGTAGGACAGGGAAGCACTGACTAATGGGCAGGAACTTTGTGGCAATAATTGAGGGCGGGAGTTCTTTTGCGGTGCACTTTCTTATTTGTTTTAAATGGAAAGATAGTCCTTTTTCTGGTTTAACATTTCATTTAGGCATAAGATGACTATGTACAAATTCCAAAAGCGATTTTCTTCCTCTAACACCCCTGTACATCACTGCTCATTTGTGGGACGCCATGTAGGGAGCCTTACAACTCCACTACACCACCAGCTGCTCCCCCTGCACTGGGACAACACTGCAGTGCTCCCAGCCCCGCACCCAGAGGGAACGCTTGGCTGCTTATCCGACACAGCACACAGCTCCCTCTTGTTCCTGCCCAACCAACACCCCGAGTGCCAACACAAACACCGTCCCATCCTGCGCTCAGTTCCCCCACAGGGCGCATTACCCGGGGCAGGCTGTGAGGTGTCCCCTGTCTCCGGCGGTGTGTGGGGCTGAGGAGGCCGCTCCGTGCCCGCCCGGTCAGCGGCGCGCTGAGGGCCGGGATCGGCCCGCTGTGCTCCGGGGCTCGGAACCGAGTCCCGGAGCACAGCGGCCCGACCCCGGCCCTCAGCGCTCCGCTGTTCCGAGCCCCGGGGCACAGCGGCCCGACCCCGGCCCTCAGCGCTCCGCTGCCCGGGCGGCAGGCTGAACCTCTCCACGCCCGACAGGTCGAAGTCGTCGATGTCATCCCACTCGTCGTCGACGATGATGACGGCCGGGGAGGCGGGGGGCGCTTTCTTGCCCGGGGTCGCCGCGACCAGCGGGGTGTTCACGTCCTTGTCCCTCAGCACCGAGGAGGAGGAGGATGATGATGAGGAGGAGGCGGCGGGACCCCCGCGCGCCCTCTTGAAGGTGAAGCCCCTACAACGAGACGAGCCCCGGTCACGACACGGCCTCTCCCGCCACCGTCCCGCCAGCCTCTCCCCGCACCGATACTCACGGCGGGCGGTCCCGGGACGGTGCTGGGGCGAGGAGGGTGCCGATCCCGGTGCGGGCCGAGTGGAGCCGCAGCTGCTCCCGAAGGTTGTTCTGTGGTAGCGCCGCCATGGAGGGCCCGCCCCGCCCCACCGCCAGGGGGCGCCCCGCACAGCGCCGCCGTTTCGCGCCACAACGTCGCCACGCCCCGCCCTGCGCGCGCAGCACGACGGAAGTGACGCTACCTGTCACTATGGTGACCGCGGGAGGCGCCGGGGGATGGCGGGAACGCGCTGAGGGAGGAGAGGGCCCGGTACCGGCACTGACACCGACACCCGGCACCCAACACCGACACCCGGCATCCGACACCGGCACCCGACACCCAACCCCGGCACCGGCCCCGAGCTCGCTGTAAACCCCGCGCGCAGGAGCCGCGCCGCCCCGCGAGCCCAGCACACCGCTCACAGCACAGCGCGCCAGTGGCGAGGCAGGTTTATTAGTGTCAGTGGCAGATTTAAGTGTGAAAGAACATAGACGTGCCCTGCTGGTTACCGCCTTCATGCCCCTGTGCCTGCTCATAATTAGCAGCACCGAGCCTCTCCCTTCATTGATTTGTTTTACAAAATTGCCCATTTCTTATTTGCATTAAAATACCCTATTTGTTTAATACAAAAATTACTAAAGACATTTTGTGAAAATAAGTAAAATGTACAAATCACAGCACTCATCCTTCTTTAGAGGAGAAATTACCTGCAAGCAATATTTAAAAATCCCTAGAGTTTACACTTGGTGATTGTGAGAAAGCCACGTGAAGGGCAGGGGAGCTTTGTCGGGGCAGTGTTTGAAATCAGGTAAGTCTGTGGTTTCCCAGCATCCAAGAAGCACCCCCTGCCAACCTCCCCAGGTGGATGGGGCACACCTGGGCTGGGAGAAAGAGCAGGGAATCTGGAGCCGTGTGTTTCTGGCTGAGGAGAGGAGGCACAGTTTTCCTGCTGCAGAAGGTGTGTGCAAGCTGAGGAACCTGCCTGCAGGTAATGCCTTTCAGCAGACAGGTGTTGCATCTTGTTCTCCCTCCCATCATATTAGCACTCAGAATATGATTAGCCACTCCTGTCCTGCTCCCCCTGTCACCAGCCTGTGCTCCCTCCTACACCTGAGGAACAGGGTAAGAGGCACAGGCAGCGAGACCACACATGTTCTTCCCTCGTTCGATAAGAAAATACCTGAAAAGAGAAAGAAGGGGGTGTGAGTGTTCCCTCCTCTAGCAGAGTCAGCACAGCAGGTGAGCGTGGGCAGGCCCTGGCACAGGTTGCTCAGAGAAGCTGTGGCTGTCCCATCCCTGGAAGTGTCCAAGGGCAGGTTGGAGAAGGCCTTGGAGCAACCTGGGTTAGTGGAAGGTGTTCCCGCCCATGGAGGCATCCATGGAACTGGGTGACCTTTAAGGTCCCTTCCCACCCAAACCATCTCTGAGTGCTAGCCCCTTGCTCATGCCAACCCAAGGAACAGGTAACTGTGGCAGGGCTGCAACTGCTAGAATGGCAGCTCTGCAGGCACTACCATTCCGTGACCCCTTATACCACAAACCAGCAGAGTTAGCACCTGACTCTCAAGAATTTCACCTGCAGCTGGAAATACTTGTGGAGCTGGAGTGAGAACTCACTCCTGGCTCAACCAGTTCCTCTCTGGCCTTGTGACCACGGGAGAGCACACGGGTGAACCAGTGGCTCTGCAGGCACTGTATGAGCCCTCAGGGGCCACGGCAGCTCCACTGAGCCAAGGGTCTGCTCTGAGCCATCACCACAGGACTGGGTTTGTGAGCTGTGTCACTGTGTTTCCCAGCTGCCAAATTTCAGCTGGAGAGCATAAAGGTGACCTGGGGCTGAGGACGAGTGGAATCCCAGCACTGTCCTTTCCACAGGTACAGGCAGGCCATGGTGGGCCCAGTGGCACTGGGACCCCCTTACCCATCCATGCCCCACAGCCGGCCCCAGGAGTTCTTCACAATCCAGTAAGGAGTTCCATTCTCCTCCCCATAGCCCACAGCCAGGACAGCGTGGTTCACCTTGTCAGGGGTGTGCTCACAGCGTGGGCTGCAAGGAAAACAACATAGACACGTTACATGAAATCCAGCCTGTAATTCATCAGGGATTAGCCAGCAGTCTTGACTGCACTCTGCAAACACAACTATGGGGTACTCTGAAATTCCAGCTGTGGAAAGTAGGGAAGGAAGCCAAGGAAAGGAGACACTGCTCTGTATTCCCACTCCAAAATTATTACTGCTTGTAGAGGGAATCCACAGAACTTTGACCTGAGCTCCTGGACCAGTCTGTTGTTAACAATTAACATCACCTCTACCATCTCACTAGGACAAGCTACAGTGAAAACGTTAAGCAAAGGAATTTTTTCAATGGAAACCACCAGCCCTTAGAGCCTCCCATTAGTGGTTTGTGCTGCCCTAAATGTCAGGGGTACTGTTCCAAGTTTTACACAGGAACAGAGAGCTCCAGTCTAAACGCCCATGGTATGAAGCAGGACAGCACAAAGTACATGTTCCCATCTCTAGAGCACCTATTTCTAAACATTTTTAAACTGCAGAGGAGGGAAAGATCAATAATCCCCACCTCGGATTTACTTTTTTTGGAATCTGTTAACAGCTGCTCAGGGCTGAAAGCACTGGAACATTAATTATTCCATGCACTGTGACTTGAAATCCACCTGCAGTTCTACGTGACTGAGGGTTCATTACTCCAAAGTTTTTTTCTATTTCTCCAAACACACTTTTCTCATTCCTGAGCTAACAGCATCTGTCCTGCCACAGAGAGCTCCCATCTTTCCAAAATCCCATAATCAGCCTTTCAAGTGGCTTTTTGCCTGGGACATGGAGCTGATACCACAGTCAAGACCTGCTGGGTCACTTCATGTCTCAAACTGTTGTCTCTGTTACTCTTCCTACCTGTCCAGGTGAGCACCTGATGGGATTGGGGCGAGGTGCTATGGCACCTGCCCTGCAGAGAGGAGCAATGCAGGACCTGCCTAAAGACAACCTAAAGAGGTGCCAGCTCAGCTGTAGGGCAGTGTGAGGGCAGCCACACTTCCCACCTCTGCTTCTCTGAGCTCTGGCACTGGAGGAGCCACCCCAATCCCATGGAAAACCCACTCTGCTTTGGGCTTACCCTAGAAAACCACAGGTGTTCTGCTGCCACAGCTGGGCTGACCCCGTTGCCATCCCAGCTCAGACACATGGATCAGCACTGGGACAGGCTCCCCCCAGCTCCCTGACTTGGTGACCTTCATTCCAGCACAGTCTGGTCTCCAGGATGGACTGGTTCCTAGCAAGTAGCCTGTTCCCTGCTCCTATTCCCCCAGGAAATCAGCATATCAAGGCTTCATTAACTCATTTTTTCTATTTAAAGGAAGTGTGAGAATGCAGTGCAGTGTTGTTCCGACATCCATCAGGAGAAACAGGGATGTGTGTGAGTCCAGCCCTACACCTTCTCTTGCCCCCACCTGCCAGGTTCACACACTCACTTGGAATACACTCCTTTCCTGTAGTGCATGAAGTTACTCGTCACCTCAAAGGCAAAGCTCACTGGGTTGTGTTTCCCCACAGCATCCACCATGCCATCCTCATCGTACTGCAAGTGAGGATCCAGGGTCATCCCTCCGGCCCTGGCTGTGCTGGGATCAGTCTGGATCTGGGCCCAGCAGCCAGGGCACGGGGGGATGGATAACCCTGGCTTCCCATGTGCATACAAGCAATCAAGGGCTGCACTGCAAGACAAGAACCAGCACTTTCCCACAGCCCGGAGCTGCACCCACTGTGGGAAGCAAGCAGGGACCCAGTGCCTGTATTTCAGCTCCAGCACTTCCTTGGCTCTACCTTCAAAAAGGTGTGCAGAAGAGAGGAGTGCAGGCCAGATCACACTCCCAGGAGCACACAGGCTGCAGCTCCTTGGGAAGCCTGGCACACCGTGGGGCCGCCCAGCATCTTCCTGGTACAGCCCTGTAAGTTTGGAGATGAGGTCCTCGGGGCCTCACCTGTGTGATATTGATAACATCCTTGACAAAGGCAATGGCCTTCTCTGGCTGAAACTTGCAGGTGCCATTCTGTGGGGACAGAGAGGAGCTGCTGGAGCCTCTGCCAGGCCCTGCTCTGCTGCTGCCACAACAGCCTGGGCTGTGCTGGGAATACCTTGGCCTGGTACGGATAACTGTCCTCCCCCATGAGCCCTTTGTTGTACAGGATGTATTCAAAGGCTTGGCTTGGCAGGCCCCTGCAAGACAACACAGCCAGAACACAGGTCAGTTAGGACAGTCACAACAAATTAGGATGGTAACAATTAATTAGGATGGTAAGGACCAAGTCAAACAACGATGCTGTGGCTTCTGCAGAGCAAACCCTGCAGTCCTGCAGACCATTCCCACCAGCTGAGGGACAATGTCTATCTCAGAACCTATAAAGGCACAAACTCCTTTCTGTTCCTGAAGCATCTCCCTGCCTGGGATTCCAGGCCCAGCCCACCAGTCTGGCATGGTCAGACCTCATTCTCTGGGTGTCAAATCCCTAGGGGAGAACACTGATGGCATAGGGCTAACCTGGCCCACATAGCACCAGCCTCACACACTGGTGAGCCCTCTGCCCTGCCTGGCTGGTGGGGGATGAGGGACACACATCCTCAGCAAGCAGCTGCTCTCTTCCCCAGCCACCTCTCACGAGCCTATCTCAGGAGGGAAAAAAAGAGCATGATAAAAATAAAAAGCACCAAGAGTGGCTTTGATGTCCTCTGGGACCGTTTATTTCACAGAAAACAGAAGTTGTCAGAAAGCTTTATTCTCTGTCTTCTCTAGCAAGACCAGGAGGAACTTTCCAAAGGGGAAGTCAAGGTTTCTGTGGGTTCCTTACAGTGCCACGAGACACATGTGACCCAGGGGTAGAGCAACAGCCAAAACTCCCCTTGCTCTCCCGGAGCCCCTCAGAGCCCAGCCTGTGGCTGCTGTGTCACAAGACATGTGAAAAACATGTCTCAGAAGAAAACTAACAAACAAGGAAGAGGTTGAGAAATACTGGAGATTTTGTGAAACATCCTAACCTCTAGCGAGGGCTAAATTCAAATAGGCAAACCAAAAACTGGTTCCCCCTGACAGATCACAGCCAAAGAAGACAAAAACCATTCCAAGATCTGGAAGGACCCCTAGATTTTGCGGAAGCTGTCAATCACAGAACTCTAATTTCTGTTCATTATCTGACTTACCCACTGCAGCCATGGTTGTTAAAGGCCTGGGCGCAATCAACCAACTGCTGCTCCGCCTGTGGGAAGGGTTTGGGGTCAGTGACTGTCCAACACCTGTGCTCAGAACAAGTGACACAAACACACCTGCGCAGCAGGAACGGATGAGCAGCGGTTTGTCCGTGCACCTGGCTGTGCCACCAACCACAGCACTGGTTCATCTGTGCACGTGGCTGTTCACCCACCAGGAAACACCTGGAAATAGCGCCAAGTTCCAAGGAGGGGGATGAGGGAGACCTGGAGCCAGCAGCCCAGGACGGTCAGGCTGCCAGATAGATTCCTTATCATGCCTGCTGGGAAACCATTCCCCCCTCAGAAGCACTGGCTAAGACTTCTTTCAAAGGTCAGGTTTGTTTTTAACACACAACCCTCAGCTATTCCAGCCAGTCATGTAAGCAGCTACGTCTGGGAGTCAAAAATCAACAGTGTCCCAGTGTGCTGCTTGCACTGAGGAGCCCCAGCCAGCTGGCAGGGCCAGGCACAGCTCCCTTCCCCATGGCTCCAGGCAGCCTCCAGCCCTTCCAGCTTTATCCTGTTCCACAGAGGGCTCTGCCCAAGCCCAGCGCAGCGGGACACTCGGAGCCTGAGAGGGGACAGTGACAGGTATGTCCTCGGGCACACAGGGCTCCCAGCCACACTGCCTTACATGTCCCCTGCAGTGCTGCTGGGCTCACACAGAGCTGCAAGAGGGCAGCGGGGGCTGCGAGGGGTCTGCGGGCAGGCCCCATGCACAGCCCCAGCAGATAACCAAGGGCAGGACTTGGTCAGTGCACAGGAAAGGAAAATCTCTTACCAGAGATAGCAGCTTTCCCGTGGCAATGGCAATAGCAGACTCCAAACAGCCTGTGGTGGAAAAAGTCCAGCAGCTCCCACAGGGACCCTGTGTTCAGAATGAGAGAGGAACTAAGAATGTGCCACAGAGTCACCAGCCTCCCTCAAACACCAGGGCCAGGGCAGAGGGGCATGGCAGGAGCGCAGACCTTCCACCCCACATTGGCAGCTGGGCTTGGCATTCTGCTCAGCCCCTGCCCAGGGCCCCACAGCCTCCCCTGGCCCCAGAGAGGCTCTGGGGGAGCTCCCCTGCAGCACACACAGCTCAGCACTGCTCACAGACCCTCTCTGGGCACGTCACCCATGGCACACGCTCCTCACCTGGTTTTTCACAGGTGTCACAAAATTTCCCTTCTTCCTCCAGTCGATGGAGTCAGGAGGCGGCCCCGAGCTGCGCAGGAAGGTCCCCTTGGTGGCGGAGCAGTTCTGCACGCGAGGAGGGAGGGCTGTGCTGAGCCACCGGGCCGGGGGCCCAGGAGAGCTGCCCCCCAGGGGGGAGGGACTGGGGAGCAGCCACTGCAGCCGGGAGCCCCGGGCCAGCCCCGGTGGGCACTGCCAGCCAGCACCCCCAGCTGCAGTGCCCGGGCTGCTCAGGGAGCTGGCAGCAGAAGTGACAGCTCGGCTGGAGCCCGGGCGGAGGCAGCTGGAAGTCGGGAGGGTGGGGATGTGATGGTCACCTCGCTCTTACCCTGGGGGTGATGCTTATCATTGGAGAAATAACCCTCTGGACTATTTTTGAGAATTAAAAGGCAAAAAGCACTTCTTTATTGGGGCATACCTGGATTGCATAGGCTTTTACAACTTCATACTATCATCTCTTCAGTTTATATTTGCAACACTTGGACATTACCTCACCTGTTATACCCACTTCCAAAACCATCCCTCCCATAGCACCACCTTTGCCATGCCCCTGACACATCTCTGGAATCTGAGATGGTGATCCCCAAAAGATTATCTCATCTTCTCTGACCCTTTTGGAATGGCTCTTGAGCAGTTTTGACCACTTAGAGCAAGTGTTACATCTCTTTCTCAACACCTTTTTACAGATAAGAGACCCTCCACCATGTTATAAAATCCCTTGTCTGTTGAAATTCTTAACAAAGAATGTTAAACAATATTTTTAGAAATCTTGTACAAAGGCACTAGCCATCTAAAGGTACTAACAATCTATACTAAAATTTATATAATATAGATCTTAAGGCACCAATGGCAGAGCATGTGCCCTTAGCAAAGCAGATTGCACTCGGATGGGTGCTGGCCCACGAGTGGGTATAGCTCGGTGCAGAATACCCACTCATGGGGTCCAGCTGAACCCTCTCCTTCTCTGTCCGTCCACTCTGCCGGCAGTTACCTGGGGCTCCCTCCACAGGTACAGCTTTTTAAACTCCTCAGCGGTCATATCCGAGAACTGGTTCAGGCCCACTAGAAGAGGGAGAAGGGGTCGCGTTGCTCAGCGGGGCCCCGCGCCCAGAGGCGGGCGGGCCGTGCCGGGCGGGGCCGGGGCTCGTACTTTGGTAGCTGTGGTTGCCGGCGTTGTGCTCGTCGATGAGCCGCTTGTTGTCCAGGAAGATGCGCATCCTGTGCGGGAGCTGCTCCGGGCTGTATCGCCGGCCGTGCTGCGGGGGCACGGCGCGTCAGGGCGCCTGACCCCCGGCACG
>VXAU01005776.1:124766-155969 GCA_013399695.1 Formicarius rufipectus | reverse complement strand
CAATGATGCGCGGGGGCGGAGAGATGGGCGGGGCCACAGTGGGGGCGGAGCGATGGGCGGGGTCACATCGGGGCGGGGCTATGTGACGGTGGGCGGGGTTATATGACGGTGGGCGGGTCCCGCGTTATCCCTCCCGTGAAACCATCACAAACCCCGGTTCACCCTGAGATAGAATAGATTTATTAGCAAGAGGTAATCAGGAAACATATATTTTTACAAAAAAAATGGAAATATTTTTTTTTTCCCAAACAAGCTGTAAGTTGAAATAGTTTTAGGGCTTGAAAGAGAATTCCCATACCACGAGGTATTGCTTACAGCAAGTGTTGTGTGAGTGGAGCATGCCTGCCACTGCCAGGGAACCGTGTCAGGGACTGTACAATGTAAAAAACCCAGGTACTATTCACAGAATAAGCACTACATTACTATATCCTGCTAGCAGGTGGTTAGCCAGGATTACAGTAGATGTAATAAAAACACTCGTCATCTCTAACTCTACGTCATGGTACTCAGAGTGGGCACAAGGGTACAGATCTACAGCATATCAACAGGAGCTGGATGCAGCGAGGAGAGGCAAGGGGATGCTTCCATCTTCCCGACTTCGGAGGGACCAGGGCAGCGGCCAGGGTCCCCCGTGCCCAGCCAGCGCGGGGGTGGCACACACAGAGGGCAGCTCACACTGAGGGACAGCCTTTAATGTGTTCCCTTCTCCCGCCTTACAGAGTGTGCTGTGGGATGTACCTGCTGGCACCATCCGAGCGAGAGCTGCCCCGTGCTGCCCCACATCCCATGGGGACACGAGGACTCACCTGCCCTACAGAGACAGGGCTCACCTGCCTGGCCACCAGCCCCCTCAGGAGGAACAAATGACAAAAATAACATCATTGAAAAGAACCCGGGACTCCAGCGAGGTGTCGATGTGTGAAACCTTAACCGGTGCGGAAAATCCTACGCGAGGTGGAGCGTGGGCTGGGGCGGGGGCGGATTGCTCGGAGAAGCACAGATGTGGGAGTCACTCCAGGGCGTCCAACGCAACGACAGGTATGTACAGTATGGTATAGCGAGTGTACACGAGCGGCCGCCGCGCTCAGGAAGGCAGTTTGGGCTCTATTCGCAGAGAAGCTTCATAAAGGGTTTCCTCATCCATCACAAATGACTGGTCCAGCAGGTACTGCGTGACCTGGGAAAGGAGCAGGGCCATTAACGGGCTGGGAGAGCACAAACCCTGCTAACTGAGGCAGCCAAACCCTGGTAACTGAGGCACCCACACCCCTGGTTACTGAGGCACCCACATCCTGGTAACTGACACCCCATGTAAGTGGGGAGTGACATTCCTGCTGCAGGAATGCTGCTGACACAGCAGGACTTCTGCTCCATCTGCTTCCAGTTCCTGGTAGGTTTTTTCCAAACTGGTTTTTGGCCTCCTTAGCAGCTGATAGCACAGAGAGGCACAGACCCAAATCAAGGCAAGGTGCCATGCATGGGTTCAGAGCTGGCCAGCACGAGGAGCAGTGAGCAGCAGAGCCTTTACCCAGGAAAAACCAGCAATGGAAATGGGCCTCCATCCCATCACGCACAGAAGCATCTGGGAGCTTCCACATGGCTGAATCCCAGCTCTGCAGGAGACAGGACGAAGTGTGGCCATGCACAGCCCCACCTGCACTGCCTCTCCCTGCTGTGCTCAGCTTGGCTGCTTTCAGACAAGTGTTTGGGGCAACAGGCTGCTTTCACAGCCACTGATCCTCCTGGCCCCGTGGCTGTCAGTCAGTCAGTCTGCAGCAACTCCTCCTTGCAGCATCCTGGAAGGGCATGGAGAAGCCTGATGGAGCCCCAGAAGTCACGCTCCATTCCATTCTCTGCCCTGATGCTGACAGCCTCCAGCCATGCACAGCCACCACTCCAGTATGGAACTGCCAGGAACTGCAGGCTTAGACCCTGCAATGGGAGAGGGAGACAAGGAGTAGAGGGAGCACGTGGCTCCAGGGACAAGGCCATACCTTAGGCTGGTGCTCAATCTTGTAGGAGGTTTGCTGGAACTGGCGGATCTCTCTTATGATGTGTGAGATCTGTCCAGGAATAAAACACAGAAGGTGTTCATGGCTCAGTCATCCCCCCTGGCACTGTCCCAGGGCAGGGGCACACACCACGATGCAAAGGGCCTCTTTTTGCCTCTTCTAGATACCAGGAACAACCCAAGGTGTGTGCAGGGACACGTGTGGCTGCCTGTGCTGTGCAGGGGACAGCTGAGGGGACACAGACCTGGCCACAGCCACATCACCCCTGGCTGGCCCCACACGCCCACCCCAGCAGAGGTGGGACTCACCATCCTCATTTTGGAGAAGTTCACCAGGCCATCCTCAGTGTAGTTTGGGGTCCCCTCCTCGATGAACGCCAGGTCGGTCAGGTACATGCCCAAGTAAGGGACACACGGAGGGTCACAACTTCAGGAGAAACCAGAAAGAAATGAGGAAGAAAGCTGCCTTAGCTAGGAGCTTTGGAGGGGAGGATGGTGGATTTCAGAGTCAGCAGTCTCTCTAATAGAGGAAGGCTCTCTCCAGGAAGGCTGCTGGTCTCCTGCTGGCTGAGCAGGATGAGCAGGACCTGCAGCCGTGCCCTTCCCTGAGCCATGGGATGCAGAAGGTGAGCTGGGACAATCTTCAGCAGGGGGTTGGGAAGACTTTTGGAAGCTTCCCTGGGCAGTGTGGCCTAGTGGAAGGTGTCCCTGCTCGTGGCAGGGGGCTGCAATGAGATGAGTTTTAAGGTCCCTCCCAAACCAACCCATCCCCATTCTGTGACAGCGATGGGGAAAAACGTTCCCTGGTGTCGAGCAGTGATTTACCCCTTTGCAGTCCCTTTTGCTCCCATTTTTTCACACTGCTGCTCAAAGGAGCAGCTCACTCCTGGGATCACTTTGCCAGCCACTGTGCTGGCTCCACAGGACATGCTTTAGTGCAGGCTCTGCAATGCTCCTGTGAGCAGAAGCCAGCCACAGGGTGGGCCAGGTGGGATCCAGGCCCCCCCTCACTGTGGGTCCTGGGCTGGCTGGCAGCAGCCACAGAAGGAGAATCACTATTCACTCACTTTTTCAGAGCCTCCCTCAGGTTCTTGAACCTGCCCTCCGATGACACCAGCTTCTGGAGCTTATCAATCAGAGCCTTCGTCTGCAAGAAACCCAAAGTGCCACTCAGAGGGGTCCTGGAATATTGCTGCAGATGCAGAGACAAGGCCTGCAGAGCCACAGGGTCCCTCCCGTCCTGCCCTGCCCAGAGCACATCACCCCATCTGGCTGGTCCTACACCCTCAGGTGCAACTGCGCTCTGACTTCTGGTGATGTTCAGAGGATCTGAGTGAGCACCTGAGAGCAAAGCTCCTCCAGCACGTAATAAAGTCAGGCTGTGCACTCCCTTCCTCCCCCTGCTCCCACCTCTGCCCTCACCAGTGCCTGTTTCATTCATAGGTTTATTATTTTATAAGAAAAGCGACTGTTCCTGGCTGAGAGGAGCTCAGAGTGGTGCTGGCTTGGCAGCCCTGGGCTCCATGCAGCTCTGCACTGTACAGCTACTCCCATACCAGGTACCTCAACACAGGAATTCATCCTGTTCATCCATAACTGCCCTGAGGAGCCCAGAAAACCAGACAGAGAATGTGTGTGTGTACAGGCACTCTCAGGGAAATGTTTAACTGCACGTATGACCTGTGGGGTGGGGCTGATCCCATCTCACAGGTAACAAGTGGTAGGACAAGAGGAAAGAAGTTGTACCAGGGGAGGTTCAGGTTGGAAATTGGGAAAATTTCTTCACAGAAAGGGTTTCCAGCCCTGGCACAGGTTGCCCAGGGCAGCGATGGAGTCACTATCCCTGGGAGAATTTAACAGAGACGTGGACGTGGCACTTGGGGACATCGGTTAGTGATGGCCTCAGCAGTCCTGGGGGAATGGCTGGACTTGATGACCTCAGAGGGCTTTTCCAACCCAAACATTTCTGTGACTCCCAACAGCAAGGCAGGTCTGAGCTGACCCCACACCACCTCCCTCCTGAGAAAGACCTAAAAAAACCTTCCTCCAGTTTCTAACTTTTTCCGATGCCCGTGACTTGTGCTGCCCCAACACCATCCCCGCCACGTCCCCAGGAGGGGGTCACCCCGGCCCCACCTGCTTGGAGACCTTGAGCCAGGTTTTCTTGAGGCGGAAGATGGCGCTGCGGTTGAGGGAGGAGGTGATCTCCAGCACGGCGTTGTAGTTGTGCAGGCAGCGGCAGATGTCGGCCACCGCCACCCACTTCTCGATGGCGCTCACCCGCGCCGTCATCTCCTCGTTCCGGATGATCTCCGACGCGATCAGGTTGCTGACCTGCAGGAGACACGGGGCCCAGCCTGAGCGTGAGGATCAGTTTGGACACGGGTCTATGCCCTCCAGCCTCGCGGCAGTTTTTAAAAGATCTCCCTGCGCTGCAGCAGTCCCAGAGGGAACACCTGCACCAGGAGATGCACCGCTCGCAGAGGATCCCTGAGAAAGGTAATATCTGTGGGGACAGGTTGCACAGCCCAGGCCCCGGGGTAGGTGGGCTATGCTGCCTCCCCTCTGTCCATCCTTCCATCCCCCCGTGGCTGCACTTACATCATTGAAGTGTTTTGTGTTCTTCATGATGTACGGAGTCCTCTCATTCTTCTCCAGCTTCATCCAGCCTTGCCCAAAGAACTCTCTGCAAATGACAGTGTTCAGATCAACTTCTTTCTTCCATTTGATGGGATGCCCAAGCCCTGCAAGCTCCACTGCACTCGCACAGGATGGAGACCCCAGGGCCTTTGCTCCCCACGCTGCTGGAAAGCGACTACATGGATACAGCTGAATGTTTGATGGACATGGGAAGGTGTCCCCAGCCCAGTCGCTCTGGGGACACCAGCAGAGAATCAACTGGATCAGGACTCAAATCTCTGCTTGAGCCAAGTCTGGGCTACTGGCAAAGCCTGGGAAGGCTTTGCACCCTCTGGGGTCAGCTCAGCCAGCCTGGCCACGGGCCCCTGGGTATCCAGAGCAGCCCTTCCCATCTCATGGGGATCACTCACTCATAGGGGATCTTCTTGAAAACCAGGTGATCCAGCAGTGTCAGCTGTTCTGCAATCTCCAGGGCTGAGTGGTTTTCAAACGGTTCTGCTTTGACCCCCTCGGCCTGTGGGACAGAGGAACAATGGGGCTCCCTGGGCCAGGGCATGGTGAGAATTTCCACGTCACATACCCAAACCCAAAGCCAGGGTTGGGCTCCCAGGTCAAAGGCTTTTCCCCAGCAGAGCCGGGCTGTGAGGTGCCGTGCTCGTTCAGAGCCACCACTGCCCATGCCGAGCTTTGCCAGCTCCTCCAGCCCTTAAACCCATGGATTTAATCACGTTATCACCCGTGCACAGGTACAGACAGGAAACTAACTGATCCTCTCCACTACAGCAACGAGGTGTCAGCTCTGGAGTGGTTCCCAGCATAGACTCTGTAAACTGCTGCCTTTTGGCTCTACATACAGGGAATGGTGCTGGCCTTGTTCCCTGCAACACTTCCATCCCCTCCCACTGCTGACCCACTAAACACCCAGAAAAAACAAACCCCACCAACCTCCTGGCCAAACAAACCCTGAACAGCCCTGACAAAACTGAAGAAGTCCCCAGGATCAACACACCCCTCCCAGCCCACAACAGCCCATTGCACAATCCCTCCTGGCTGTGGGAAGGAGGTTGCAAAAGCTCCAGGGAGCAAACACCAGCTGGGCCCCTCTCTGGCTCAAGGGTCACTGGAGAGGCTTCAGGGGTCCCTTTGGAGGTGCAGGCAGAGGGCACACCCCGACAGAGCCCGGGGTGGGCAGGCTGCGCTGGGGGGACTCCAGGCACCCCAGAGGCACCAGCCAAGGGTCAGCATTACACACACCCCAGGCTCAAGAGGAGGGGGCTGGGGAACCTGCAGCCCCCTCACCCCAATGTGCACTTGATGACCTCGGGTGCCCCCGTGTCCCCACCATGCCTTTGACTGCAGGTTGCTGCTGCTCAGCCTGAGGGGCAGAACAAAAACCCTCTGGGTTTGTGTGTCTTCTCTTCAAAGGAAGTTTACAAAGGAACCCACAGTTACAGGTAGCAGCTCAAGCAAAGTCCAGGAGAGATCAACACCCCCCACCCTGGACCCACGAGCAGAGCCAGGGGTCAGAATCTTGGGTGTTTCAGCTGCACCAGGCTGGTTTCAAGTGGCTCTTGAGTTTTTCTAGAACATCTTTGTTTTCTTTTCAATGTAAGTGCTCTTCAGCCACTGAGAAGGTTTTAAATCCATGGCATGTTCCCAGGGCTCTGCTCCTAGGTGAGCAGTGCTGATGTGGGCTGAGCCAGCACCTGTCACTTGGATCTGGAGCAAGTTTGGGAAGAGGACACAGTGGGAACTCCAGAGCTTTCCTGTGTCCCTTGAGCAGGCACTGCTGACAGCAGGCAGGTGTCTCCATGCCCTCCTCAGCCATCCTGCTGACTGCAGGAGGAATAACACGCCAGTGGGCTGGTTAGTGTTGCCTTTGCCTGTAACAGATCCAGCTGTGTGCTCACAGCTGGCCCCTTCCCAGAAAACTTTCCCTCCTTTGCAGAAGCACTGCCAGACATTGGGCTTGGAGACACCCTCTCTCCATGGGTGTCCTGGAGTGCCAGGATCTTTATCTGTTCCCCTTCCACCACCCCGAGCTACTGAGCACAGGGAGGGAAAGGGTATTTACCATCTGCACAACCTCCTCCAGGGTTATCTGGTTGTCTCCTGGATCCTCCTGCGTCAAGGTCCTATGGCAGGAAAAGACAGTGTCACTCTGGCTGGGAAAGCAGCACATCCCACATCTCCAGTGGTGGAGCACAGCTCTGGGGGCTTCCATGGATGAAATACTCAGCATGTGTTTCATAAGAATCTTCTGAGTTCCATTTCCCATTTTAAAGAGGAAAACACTCCTTAACCAAAGCCACATGGCCCCACATGTGACAGAACATTCTGAGTTGGAAGGGACCCACAAGGACCACTGTGTGTGTCAGCCCCACAGCAAGACATGGTGCCCTGGCTCTTGCACTGGGTGGTCAGAGCTGTCCTGCTCATTGCAGGAGCCCACAGCCCCTGGTGATAGGAGCCATGGGGCCATCCCAGTAACCAACAGTGGGAAGGGCCACCTGCTGCCTGGCTTCAATGAACATCACACCTCAGCCATGCATGACGGGCGGTCACACCTCACTCGTGGCCACCCGTGAGGTCCCGATGGTTGGATGCAGCCAGCACCTCCCATCCTCCTCCTCTTCCCTGGCACCTCCTAAGCCCCTGACACAGCTTCTCCTGGAGCTCTCATGCCTGCTGTGCTCCCAGGTGAGAGAAGGAATAGCAAGAATCTGCCATTGTCCAGAAAAAGCCACCTCCCACCCACAGCCTTTCACCTTATGATGTTGGCAGCCGCTTTCCTCTCCTGGGTCAGGAGCTCAGGGTCATGGATCACCTCCTCCAGGAAGCCAATCACTCGGAACTTCAGCTCCTCGTTGGTCTCAAAGTCCTGTCAAGGCCAGCACAGCCACAGTGTTAATGTACTGGGAGTGACACCAAGACCCAGCTGGGGGCAGGGGCTGCCTCTTCCTGGCAAAATCCCAGCAGCTGAGAACTGGCCAGGAAGGCACTGGGCTCACTCTGCCCCACTGCATCAGCATCGCCCAGCCTGGGAGAGTCATGGGCCTTCCCAGAGACAACCAGGATGGCACCACTCCCAGTGGCCCAAATCACCAGTGCAGGGAGGGACAGGGACAGCAGGGAAACCACCCAGCACCCAAACCCCTACCCCAGCCTGAGCCTCTAAACAGGCACCAAACCCAGTGACTTCCCTTCCTCCAGCCCAGCCGGGGGCACCAGCAGATCCGGCTCCCCTCCCCTGCACCCCAGCTGTGCCAACACTGGGATCCAAAGCCTGGCCCCTCACCGAGGTTCCCAACTCCCCACTCCTCCCCATGGTCACTCTTTCGCTTCATTAACACAGAAGTGCCAAGTTGCCTTCCCAGCTGGAGCCTGGCTGGGCCAGCTGGCATGACGCTGCATTTCCCCTTGCAGGGAAGGAGGGAGGGAGGAAAGGATGGAGAGAGGGAGGGAAGGATGGAGAGGGGGAGGGAAGGATGGAGAGGGGGAGGGAAGGATGGAGAGGGGGAGGACCCACCACCCACCTGCGAGTGTTTGGAGACCCAGTGCCGCAGCACGTTCAGGACACGGTTGGTGGCCGCTCTCCGGATCACAAACTCCTTGTCCCCATTCCGCTGGTCTGTTGGGAAGCCTGAAACTGCCAGTGGCCCCTTAGCAGAGCACAGGTCCCTTGGGAATGGCCCAGGGCTGCTGCAGCGCTGCCAGAAGGAGCATCCCACCCTCTCTGAGGATCTCTGAGCTGCTCTGTGCTAGGCAGCAGCAGCAGCAGCGTTCGTGGGGCCACCTGCCCACAGGTGTGATGGTTGAGGTGCCTGTAACCTGCTCAATCCTTGGGCAGCACAGTGCCCAACCCAGCTGAGAGTATGGAAATGGGCACCCCAAAAGTGTTCCCACTCCCTTGGGGGGTAAGTACCTGTGCTGGCCAGGGACATCCTGCGGTACTTCTCCTTGGTGGGGGTGCCCTCGTTGGCCCCCGCCGTGGCGATGGCGAAGGCAGAGGTGGCAGACAGGGCGCTGCGGGTGGTGTCGAGGTCCCGGCAGGAGGTCATGACCACGCCGTTGTTGTAGGAAAACAGTGAGAAATCTGGGGAAGGAGAAACGCAACACCACTGCGGGCACCGCTGCTGCCCACACGGGTTCCCCCCGTGCACCAGCCCCACAGTGCAGGGGCACCCCCCAGGTTGGCACAGGCCTTGGCTCTCTTGTTACCTGATGAATTTTTGCATTTGACGGACTTGGGAGTTGTTGGAGATTTTGTTGGGGAAGTTTCAGCTTCGGCTTCATCACTGTGGTTGGGATCCATGTCTGACTCCTCCCTGACTGACACCTCAGAACCTGGGAGGAACAGGGAACCCCTTTACCACCCACTGGACACAAATGCAGCCACATTTAGCTCTTCCAGGTTTTTCTGAAGTCTGACCTATTCCAGCTGGGGATGCAGCCACCACATATGGGAAAGGTACAGAGTCCTGTGGTTACTCTGGGATTTTGTGGGATGGGATTTTCCTTTGAGGTTTGGAGAGTTTGGGTGGGTTTTTTTGTTTTGTTATTACAGGCTACTGAGTTTTCAGAAGGCAGGAGCTCTCTGTGTGCACCCAAACTGGCCCCCCTGGGCAGCAGCCCCCCACCCTCAAGCCCACAGGGACTCACTTTGCTTGCCCAGTGGTGACTCCTCTTGCTTTTCCGAGGCCACTTCTCCCTCATCTGGGATTTTGTTGGGATAGCTACTGGACACGTACAGTTTGTTGATGTCCAGGGTGGTCTTGCTGAAGGGGGCCATGGAGGAGTACATGCTGGCGTAGCCATTGGAGGAGCAGCTCAGTGCTGCCAGGTCCAGAGCCTTGCCCCCCGTGATGATGGGGATGTTGAGGGACAGCTTCCTCCGGCGGCTGGGGGACGAGGACTTGGTGATGGAGAGTGGTGGAGGAGAGGAGAACTTGCGGTTGGCTCTGGGGGACTTGGGGGGCTCCCCATACAGCAGCTTGTTGTTCTGGCTGTTTGCAAACAGGAGCTCCAGGGACCTTGCAGAAAAGATATGGAGAGGCTGAGCTGGCACCTGCCCTGTCCAGGAGCTCATGGGGACACCCCACTGTGGCACTGGGACCCTGGGGTACCCTCCCTGCTACGGCAAAGCTGGTGTGAGCCCCTTGCCACCCTGGCTCTCCCAGGAGTGGGGACACCTGCAGACTTAGGTTCATCTCCTTCCTCAGTGTGGGGGTATCACAGCTCACAGAGAGCAGGTGACACGGCCACAGGGTGGTCCCAGGGCTGGGCAGGTCTGGGATACAGAGAATGCAGACAGGGGATGGAGAGCAATGCCACAGTCTCCCCAGACCCCTCTGCTCCTTTGGGGACAGGACAGATCCTGGGGCAGCACCGGGGCCAGGCAGGGCTGGGTGCAGAGACTGACTGGGGATGGCAGGGGACGAGGAGCAGTGGCAGTCCCTACACAGACCCTACCAGGGACGGGACGGGTGCCAGGACAGCTCTGTGGCAAAGCCCCACAGCCTCACCGTGCCGGGATGGCACTGATGGGCTTCTTGTAGATGGTGATGAGCTTGTCAAGGACGACGAGGGCGGTGGTGAAGACACGGTAGGAATGCAGGAACGTGTTGAGGAAGTCAATGCTCAGGAAGCGCAGGTCTGTCAGCCTCTCCAGCAGCCGCTCCACGCTGGCATAGCGGATCTGCAGCACCTTGCAGGAATTCATCGTTTTACTGAACCTAATGTCAACATCATCACAATACAAGCTGGCATCAGACCTGCAGAGAAACAAGATATCTGTGGTTCCAGCCTGGAACGAAACCAAGAGACCACAGAAAGAGGCATAGGAAGGAGCCTTGTTCATATGGGGTGTTCCCATGGAAAACAAGGGCAGAAATGCTCCAGGGGAAAACAGCCCAGAACAGGTGGAAATGCTGCAGAGTGCTCAGCAGGCAGAGGGATGTGCATGGACCATTCCAAGGAACACGTGAGCAGTGAGGGTGGCCGACGTGGCAGGGACCAGCCCTCCTTGTGCCACGCGTGTCCCACTGTGGACTGGGGCAGCCCCTGCACCCCAGCACCCACATGGATGGCAGCCCCCACGCCCCTCTCTTCGGGTACTTTCACCCCTCTTTAGTACTATAATTTTTCTCCAAGCTCTTCCCTTTGACATTCCCACCTCCCCGAGCACATCCACAGAAATCCAACAGCTATTTAATGCTTCTAATCACAACACTGGAAACAGCCCATGGAGAACATGGGAATGCCTGGGGATTCTGGGGCTCCTGGCCATGCCAGCTGCCACTGGAGCTGTGTCCTGGCCCTCTCCACACTCACTTGATCATCTGGGGGACAGTGACCTTGGAGTTCTCCTCGAAGGCATTCATCATCAGGCCGTTGCAGCGGATGTTGTCCACACACTGGAAGAGACACAGGGTGGGAGGTGTGGGGAGAGTCAGAGGTTGGCCTTATCCAGACCAGACATATCCCTGCTCACTGCATCCCCCACGTCCAACGGGAGAGTGGGGCTGGGGCTGCACTGCTGGGAAGGGCAGGAGCTTCTTCCTGGGGACAGGAGCTGCATGGACACGGTCCTGCCTCCCTGTCTGGGGGGAGCATCGTGCAGAGCTCTCCCTGAGCTGTCCCCTCTGTGAGGAGCCAGCCCAGCCCTTGCCCACAGCTCTTCTTGAGGGCCAGCACTCAGCCAGGGGCCACAGGCAAGGACATGGCCCAGCAGAGGTGGCAGGGGGCAATCCCCACTGAACCAGGAACTCTGCCTCTTCCACCTAGGAGAAATACCTTCAGGGTCATCTGCATAAAGCAAATGAAAAGCAGGTGGAAATTGTACCACGTGTTGGAGTCAGAGGAGGAACCCACAACCTAGACTGAAAATCTCCGACATGCCAAGAGCACCAGGAAAGCTCCCAGGGTGCAAACCCAGTGCCAGGGCAGGCAGTGGGACCACAGACATGCAGCAAACCTCAGGCATTAATCTGTGTGTCCAAACTGATGCTGCTGGCCAGCAGAGATCAGCCAAGCAGGGATCAGGGATCAGCTCAGCAAGGATCAGCCAAACAGGGATCCCACGGCAGCTCCTCATCCTGAAGACTCCACACCCCAGCAACCCCTCTCTGCTGTCTCCTACCTGGCTGATGTCACTGGTCCATGCAGCCTTCTCCTGCCTGGATGAGGCCACAAGGATAACTGTGAAAGACGAGGAATCTTTTGGCTCCACCACGATTTTGAAGTCAAGGTGGTCAATGTCTTGTCCTGACGTTTTGGCTTTGGGACAGAAAAATCACATACAGTGACTGGGAAATACTTTCCCACACCCTCTCCCCGAGATGGGCTTTAGTCAGGTTTTAAGGAGGGTTTATTTGGGTTTTTGCAGGTTGTTGGCTGCTCCAGGACAGTTGGGTCTGTATCAGTGCGTGTCTGCTTGGTTCATAGTAAATAATTAACCTAATGAAACTTTGATAATGTCTTCATTGAATCTATTGGCATCTGAGTGTGCTCCAGCTCTGACACAGCTGGGTTTATGCCACGGGGACAGATGGTGAGGACATTCAGGAGTACCCCAGACCCCTGACAGGACACTGGCAGTGCTGCCCCCACTGTCATCATCCCCAGTCACAACCCACGGCAGCTGTTTCCAGCTGGGGAAGCCCCCCTGTCATCTCCCCAGCCCCAACACCATGGGGTGACAAACCCAAAATCACCGACAGTCCACGGCAAGAGACCTTGCCATGCTGGTGGTACCATTTGTGCCACTGACCTCAGCAAAGGAGATCCTGTGGTAGTTGTGACCTTGCTTTTGCTGATGTCCATCTGCTCAGCCCCCACCGGGGGATGCACAAGCCCAGACACCCTCCCCACACCCACCAGTGGGGCTGAGCAGGGCCCCGGGCACGTCCCAAGGGGTGACCTACCGTCCTCATCGGTGCCCTCGGGCTCCTCCACCAGGGTGCAGTCGATGAGTGAGATCACGCCGTTCTGGGGACGGGAGGGGGGCTCAGCAGCGGGACCACCCCGGGGGGCTGGGGGATCCCCCAGACCCAGAACCCCTTCACAGGCCCCCAACCCAGGGGTGGGAATCAGGGTTCAGGGGAGTGGGGGCTCCCCCATCCTCACTCCCCACTCAGGCACAGCCAGATGCCCCGGGAGGGCACACCCAGCCCAGGGTGGGGACAGGCACACGGAGCCCATACCCAGCACACCACCTGCTCTCACTGGGGAAAGAAAGGGCATTTTCCCCTGCCCGCTGGGATCTCTGGGTTCTCCTTGTTGAGCTGATCAACTAATTTGTTTATAAGTTATTTAATAGGAGCTTTAAATATAATTTTCCCAAAGTCTCTTATAATTATCAGCACTTTGCCACAGACTGTAATTCTTCAAACTGATAATTTAATGCCAGTAACAAGCAATTTCTGTAATTACAGAAATTTCTGCATTTTCTGTAGTTTTCTTGCTCAATTAACTGCCAAACTTTGCCAAATAAACACAGGAGCCCTGGGAACAGCCAGAGGAGCCGGGAGCACTCCGGACAGCCTGGGCTGTAATTCCAGGTTCTCCCAGAACAGACTGTCAAGGTTTCTGCTACAGATCAGGGTAAATTCCTCTATCAGGATCTTGTAGTTTCTCAGCTCTCCTGTGACTCAGTTTTGGCAAGGACCACGTTAAACAAGTCTTGATGCCCAGTCGTTCCCAGCCCGGCACCCCCGGGGCTGTGCCAGGGCAAGGCAAGGCAGTCCCTGGCCCCGGTATCTCTTCTCCTTTTTCCTTTCCCACAGTCACCAAGAGCCCGGCCACCCTCTGCCCGGTGCCCGGGGAGCAGCAGCATCACCAGTCCCCAGAGCTGCCCCAGCCCTCTCACCTTGGTGAGGTGCAGCTTTCCCCCCGAGCCGCGGGTGCAGATGATGAGGTGCTTGGAGAAGAGGAAGCACTGGCGCTCGCCCTCCTTGCGGAGGGACAGGGAGCCCAGCCGGCCCCGCGTGATCTTCCCCTTCTCCGACATGGGCACCTGGATGAGGGACCCTGCAGGGGGAGGCTCCCGTCAGCGCCGGTCCCTGGAACGGGACACCCCGAGCGTGTCCCTGAGCGCCAGGGCCGGGACTGGCCCCCCCCTTTATGGGCCCCCCCATCTGGGTGGGCACCGCCCGTGCCCCCCAGCCCATCCCTGCACCCACATCACCGCGCCCAGCAGCTCAGGGTGGTCCCCTGACAGGGGAATCAGTGAGCCAAAATGCAACTTCTGCACCCTGATGCAGAAAAACGCAGCACCAAAACTGCCAGAAAATGCTGAAACTGCCGGAACATGGGGCACTTCAGAGCAGAGAAAACTCAGAAATGAGATATATTTTTAAATGTCACAGCGGGGCGGCAACACGGGGCTCCCGTTAACTGCAGAGGGGAGGGACATCGGTGCTGACAGACCTTGTCTGACGAAGGTCTGGCTGGTGTCCAGCAGGATCTCACACCCCTCAATGATCATCCTCTCTATCGCCAGGTTTTTCCGAATATTTTCAGTCTCGCTCACTTCATCATGCATTATCCTGAAGGAGGGAGAAGAGAAAATTGGAGCTGGGACAAGATCTGCACGAGTTTTCCTTGCGGATCCCTTTGGAGACAAGTATCACTTGGTGGGGCTGCACCAGGTAAGACAAAAGGCAAAGATACATCATGGGAATTATGGCATTATCCACCCAGACAGAGCCATGAGCTCCAGAGGTGACCCGCACATTCATTTGGACTGTGTCTCCAGGCTCATAAATACTGAAACCGAAGTGCTGGGAAATCACAAAATTCAGATTTAGGGCAGACAGACACTCTCCCCCCACCTCCCCCATCACCAGCCCACTCTAATAGCCCTGTTCCCTGAAGAGCAGGCAAAGGGATGGAAACTGTTTACTGGGCATAAAGAGAGCTGGTGGGTTTGGCACCAGCACCCAGAACACTCCAGTCTGTGGGCTGGGGGGGGAAAGGGCGAAAATGGGGAATTATGGCTAATTCCCAAGTGCTCATGTGGAGATCCCAGAGGTGCTTAGCACCTTCCCACAGGGTAGCCCCACCAGTCCAACCAGCCCTGGGGACAGAGGACAGAACTAGACCCTTGGAAACATCCCAGCCCTCCAAACCCCTCATTTCATCATCCAGGAACCCTGGAAAATGCAGTCCCCATCTAGAAGCAGCCAGGACCCATCCCAGCTGCCCCAGGGATGGATCAGGGCAGGAGGGCAGGGAATGGCAGCAGCAGCTCTCACCTGGACAGCTCTTCCAGCTTGGACTTGGCATAATCCAGGCTGTTCCTCTCTACGTGCTCGTGGGGGGTGTGTGCCAGCAGCTCATGCAGCGTCAGGATGTACCTGGGGATCTGCAGCACAAGGAGCAGAGTGGGGGGTCAGCAGGGAGCCCTGGGGCCACAGGTACCCCTGGACTGCTCCCAGTGCCACTGAGGGCACCACGGCTGGGGACACTGATCTGGGAGTTCAAAGCTCCTTGTGCCAAAGTTGAACGAAGAAGGGAATGGTGTGGGACCATGCCCAGGACCCTGCTCTCCTGCTCTCTCCTGTCCCAGAGGTGGGGAGCAGCTTCACACTGAGCCCTTTCACAGCACCAACAAGCCCAGTGATGGCCCAGGAAAAACGTGGGACCACCAGGGTCCATCACCAGGACATCTTCATCCGAGCCTTGCATCCCCACCATGCGGTGTCAGCTGTGGGGATGGGGTTTGCACCGTTCATCCCACTCCCCTGGGCGTCTCCGGTGGGGATCCCAGTGCCAGCAGTCACCTGGAACATGGGGTAAGTGAGGAAAGTCTCCAGGGTCCTCTCCTCACAGTCAGGCTTGGCCTCGTAGTGCTTGAGCAGCTTGTCGAAGTCGCGGTTCTGCTTGCAGTGGGCCAGGATCTGCAGGCTGTACTGGTGGTTCCGCACAAACTCCTGGTAGATGTTCAGCATGGGCAGCAGGATGTCGAACAGGTCGGCTGGGAGCAGAGCAGGGGAGGTGGGTGGGATCCCTCAGCCCGTGTCTGGGTCTCAGCACAGCCTCCTCTCCCCCCAGATCGCACCCAGAGCACCCCCCCAGCTCTCCTGCTCCTTCTGTCTCCCCCAGCTCTGCCCAGTTTGGGTTTAAAGAGGGGCTAATGGGACACAGAGGTGCCCTCCAGCACCAGCCTCCCTGTGCAGGGTCCAGCCCCCCCATCCCACCACCTAGCAGAGCCAGGAATGCAGGAATTGGGGTCCTCTGGGGTTTTAACTCTGTGACCAACATGACCAAGCAGTAACATGCTGTGCAATGTGTTTTACTGCTGGTTGGCAAACGTCTGTTGAGTTGCAGGAGGAGGAAGAGGAGGCAGTGGCACTCACCCAGCACTAGCGTGGGCCAGCTGGAGATCCGTGCCTTCAGGCCTTGGTAAAAGATTTGGTGCAAAAACATGATTGTTTCACTGAGGAAGAACCAAGACAGGAATGAGCCAAACCAAGAACAGATGAACAAGCAGCAAATAGCGAGGATTTAGCCAAAACCCCCAGTGCAGGGGGAGCAGGGCAGCCCTCAGGCTGGCTGCAGGGGGCTGCACAACAGAGTGCAGAGGGTCCCTGGAGCCACAGGGAAGAGGGAGCTGCAGGCTCCTGAGGATCACTTGGCAGGAATGCCCAAGTGCTCGGGGAGGGAAGTGGGTGCCTGGAGCTGTTAAGATGACGCAGAGCTCCCCGAGCCCAGGACGGAGCTCACCTGTTGAGGAAAATGCTGCTGACATCATCATGTGTGATGGGTGGCTTCTTGGAGCTGGCAGCCATCCGCAGCGGCCGCAGGAAGTTGTTGACGAGGATGTGGAGCTGCTGGACGTACTCGGCCTCAGCCTCCAGCATGCTGAACACCACCTGGTTCCTCTTGCGCATGCTGTCAGCGTGGGGGGACCTGATGTAGTCCTGGATGATGGTCTTCCACTTCCTCCGGCACAGCCAGCCCCGCAGGAAGCTCTGCACCTGAGGGGAGCGGTGGCCGGGGGTGAGGGATGGGGCTGGGGGGCAGGCAGGGACCCCCCACTCGGCACAGGGCAGCCAGGAGGCTCCCAAGCTCCGTGCCAAGGTGTGTGTGCTGGTGCCTCTTCCTGGTGCTGCTCTGAACCCTCCAGGCTGGGAATCCAACAATAACTCTTAAATCCCTGGCACAGGGTGCCCAGAGAAGCTGTGGCTGCCCCAGCACTGGAAGTGTCCCAGGCCAGGTTGGACAGGACTTGGAGCAACCTGGGCTGGTAGGAGGTGTCCCTGATCATGGCAGGGCATGGAACTTGACGAGCATTAACGTCCCCTCCCACTCCAACCACTCCATGACTCTATGATTAAACCCACACTTTCTTATTGCAGACAATGTCCCCTTTTCTCTTTTCCAGGGATGCATGGAGGACTCCTACAAGAAGCAAAGATCCCATTTAATTCCTGACCTTTGAGGCACAGCCACAACACCAGGCACTGTCCTGCCAGGTGCTCAGCCCTGCCCAGTACTCCCAGTTGCCCAGTGAACTGGAGCACCAAAACCCTGCCAGAGCTAGCACATGTCCTGCCACCAAAACATGCAGAGATGCACTAAGACACCCAGAACATTTTCTGCCCTTTCCTCATGTAACTGGGCACCTGCAGCACATCCCACTCCATGCCCAGTGCTCCAGCCCCTGCCCCAGGCATGGGGTTCAACTCCTCATCCCCTGCACAGGACAGTGGGTGCCCGGGCCCAGTCTATTGCTCCCTGTGGGAAAGCTGCTGGGGTGATGGTTTTGCCTTTGCCAAAATAAAAGCTGTGACCATAATCACAGGAGGAGATGTCAGAGGTGGTGCAGGAGCCAGCATAGGAAGAGATGCCTTGTGCATGCAGAGAACACCAGGAGGGTCCCAACGACAGACGGGCTCCCAGCTGGCAGAACACATTTTGTCCCTAAAAAACCCTGTTGGCAGAGGCACCTGCTCAGACACCTCTGCCAGCCCCGCACAGAGCACGTCTGCTGTGCCTGCTGGAACCCCCTGAGGGCCAACCCTCACCACCACCCACCTTCTTGATCTTCTTGATGTCACTGTCGTCGTCGCTGGGCGCGCTGCTCTGGCTGGCCTGGATGCGCTCGTGGTCCTTGAGCAGGGAGGCGATCTGTGGGCACAGGGTCAGTGGCCTGGGGGCCAAGGACATCCCAGGCTGCCACCGTGCTGGGGAACAGCACGAGCCTCTGCCTGAATGACAGACACAGGGACACACCGTGCTGGTCTGCCTTCATGGGAATCCCAAAATCATAGAACCATGGAATCACAGAATCCTTTAGGCTGGAAGAACCCTCTGAGATCATCAATTCCAACCACTGCCCCAGCACTGCCAAGGCCACCACTAACCCGTGTCCCCAAGTGCCACATCCCCACAGCTTTCAAATCCCTCCAGGGATGGGGACTCAATCAGTGGATGAGGCAGATGAAGAAACCTGGCAGAGCTATCAGGGCACCACTGACTCCTCAGCACCCCCAGCATCCCAAACACACCACTGAGGCTGGGACCTGGAAATCCTGCCGGGTGCCCAAACCAACCCCCATCCCTGTTTCCTGAAAAAGAGTTCACAGCAAGTCAATGAACACAACTTGGAGAGAAAATGTCAGAAAAGTCTCCAGCACTTGCACCCCAAGCCGTGCAGGGGAGAGCAGGCCCCCCCAGGCTGTGATTCCCACACAGGTGGGATCAGAGCCACCAGCTCCCAGAGCTTCAGTTTCACTGTTTCTCCCTGTACTTTCTCTCCCTCCTCTGCTCATTGCGTGTCTGGGCCCCCACGGCCAAAACCACTTGGAAAGTGACAGGAAAAGGCAAGAAAGCAATACATGTGCCATCCAGAACGTGGGAAATTGGGAAAATGTGATTTGAATTTTGATTTTTATAGAAAAGAAGTAAGAAAACAACTTGGAAAGATGACTTTCCTGGGGGGAGAAAAAGTCCCATTTTGGAGAGAAAGGAGGAACAAAGGTGGGTTTTGCTGTCTGGACTGTTTGGAAAAAGCAGGAACAAGCTGGAGGTGGTGGCCATGGGCTCAGTGTCACTGATCCAGCTCCTACACAGCTCCATCCGTTTCACCCCATTTCATTATATTGGATCAGATTTTAGAGCTTTTTCCTCTCTGCTCTCCTGGGGAACCTGAAGTCCCCAGGACCTCCTGCACACCACCTGCACTGAAGGATTTGTGGGCACTGAGGCCATTGCCATGGGACAGAAGGACCCATGGAAAGGGTTTGCAAGTGCCACAGTTTTATTTTGGTTTGGTTTTCCTTTTCTGAGTGAGCAAAATTTGCACATTAAGTAGAAACTGATGATTTGATCCCTGCTTCAAAGCACAGGGAGGAGTGGAAACATCCAAACCACCCAAAGTGAAACCAGTGTATGTGGGCCCAGGGACAGGACACTGTGGCCCTGCCAGCAGCTCTGGGCTGACCCTCAGCTAATTCCAGGGTTCACAACATCTCCCACCTCCCTGGACACAAGCTCATGGGGATGCTCATTCCACTGCCCCTGCCCTTCAGGGGAGGAGGGTCACCCCAACGTGGAGGTTGGACCAGATCTGGGGGGCTCCCAGGCAGTGCAGGACCAGGGTCTCAGGAGAAACCCCACTGAGGGGAGGGGCCCTGGATCCCACCCAGAGACGTTTGGGGGCTGATCCTGTTCTGCTGGAGAGCACAAATTCAGCAATCCTTGGAAAGGCTTTTGGCTCCCCAGCCTCACAAGACCAAAAGAACCTTCAGTGCATCCCAGCACATGCTCAGGGATTGCTTACAGGTCTGCACTTTCTAACCCCAAATTTGTAAATGTAAGGAAAAGCCCACCCAAAGGACAGGCCAACCCCCCCATTCCCTCACTGTCTCTCCAGATGTCTCCTCTGGAGCCATTTTGAGGTTCTGACTCATTTAGGGTTGAGGTCACAGCCTTGTTGAGCTGCTCCCAGCTGCCTCCACCCTGATGCCACTGCCCACGCCCCTCCCGGGCACAAGGAGGGGGCTTTGGGGTCTCCGAGGTGCCCCACGCTCCCACCCCACTGCCCACTGCCCACTCCCCAGCACCAGCACCCACCTCAGCCAGAGCCCATGAGACTGTCCTGGGGAGCACAGCCCGGCAGGGCAGGGACCAGGTAGCACAGGGATGGCCAGGAGGATATCCCCACTCCTGGGCATCCCCTGTGCCACCAGGCAGCACTCACAGCCCCAGCCATCCCCACAAAGCATCCCGCTCAGCGCTGAACAAGCGCTGCCACGGAGCCTCCTCCTCCCGGCTGCCCGAGAGACCCTCGCGTCCCTCGGCACCGCCGGCTGAGCACCTTGCTGCTGCCCCCGGGTCACCCTCCCCACACCAACACCCCCAGCACACCGCTGCCACGGCTCCGTGGGCCCATCCCACGGGATCGCTCGGCTCAGCACCGCGGACAGCGATCCCCGGGGCACCGAGAGAACGAGCCCCCCGCCCCGCTCAGGTGAGACCCCACCTGCAGAGCTGCCTGCAGCTCCAGGGCCCCGGCATCTGGAGGAGGTGGAGCTGCTGGAGCAAGGCTAGAGGAGGCCACGGAGATGTTCCAAGGGCTGGAGCCCCTCTGACATGGAGCCAGGCTGGGAGAGCTGGGGGGGCTCACCTGGAGAAGAGGGGGCTCCAGGGAGACCTGAGTGTCCCTTCCTGAGACCTGAGCGCCTAAAGGGGAACCAGGAGAGCTGGAGAGGGACTTGGGACAAGGGTCTGGAGAGACAGGACAAGGCAGAATGGCTTCAAACTGCCAGAGGGCAGGGATAGATGGGACAGTGAGAAGAAATCTTCCCAGTGAGGGTGGGCAGGCTTTAGTACAGGTTGCCCTGAGAAGCTGTGGCTGCCCCAGCACTGGAAGCGTTCAAAGCCAGGCTGGACAGGGCTTGGAGCAACCTGGGACAGTGGAAGGTGTCCCTGCCCATGGCAGGGGGTGGAATACAATGGGCTTTTAGGTCCAGTCCACCCCAAACCATTCCATGGTTCTATGATACAGTGGCTGTTTTCACCTCTCACAGGAGACAAGAACCAGCTCCCCAGCCCACCCCCCAGTGCTCCTCTCTGGAGTGAATCCTTCCCTTCCACAGCAGCTGTCCTGGCTCCAGGGAGGACCCCAAGCTCCCCACACACCCCAGGCCAGTGCAGCACAGCCACAGCCACTTACTGCACCACTGCTGCAAAAACCCCCAAGGGAGGTGATGCTCTTTCTTCTCTTTGCAGGAGAAAGGCCAGCCCTGTGTCAGCAAAGCCAAGCAGCTCCACAGCACCGTGACACCCCCGTCCCTGCCCACACAGGGATGTCTCCCCCCTCCCACAGGCCCCCCCAGCAGCGTCAGCACATCCGCGGGGCCGCGGCGGGCGCTTCACCTCAGCCTTGAGGCGCTCGATCTCAATCTCCCCGTCCTCAATCTGCTGCCTGAGTTGCTTGGCAACAGTCTTCTCTGTCTCCACAATCTGCAGGAGATGGAGGTACTTCTGCATCAGTGCCTCGTGCTCCGTCGCCAGGTTCCTGTAGCTGCAGCAGACACTGCTGTGAGCGTTCCAGTGCCAGGGACCCACGGGGTGCCCCCAGGACATGGCCCCAGCGTCGGGGACTGCAGCTGGACAAGGGGGCCCTCCTTCCCAGTTGCCCCCGTGCTGCTCTGGCCCCTCTGGATCAGAGAACCACAGAGGGAACAAACCAGGGCACCGTTCCTGCAGCTAGGAATGCTATTGCTCAGAAAGGACCAGTCTGGGGAGGACACAGGTTCCTCATGAGGGTCAAACAGAAAGGACAACACAAAGTTCAGAGAAATTGTAAGAAACAAAAAAGTCCCCAAATACCCACGGCCAAAACTTTGTCACCCACCACATCCCAGGAGTTTAGGGAAGAGAAGGACACATGTGGCACAAGCTCCTACACAGTCCTGGTCTAATCAGGGACTGAAAAGGATGGTGTTTCTCCCATTCCCTGCTCACAACTCCCACCTGATCCCACACCTCACTGCCAGCTCAGCAACCTCCCACCTGACCCCTCTTCATGTCAGCTGGGTTGTGCCAGCACTCCCATGGCACACAGAGAAGAGCCTGAACAAAACCCCTCCTGGCCAGTTTGCTACTCCAGGTCAATCCCTTCCAGATGGGCTTTGAACCTGTGGGGGAACTGGACATCCTGCCAGCACCAGGCTGGTACAGGCAGCACCAGTGGCATGGGACTGGAGTGGGGATGTGGGACAGCTGAACACAGCCCCCTGCTCCTCATGAGGGTCCCCAACACAGGGCTGGGGGACAGAAGAGTTCTGCTGTGTCCACTGGCAATGCCCAGCTCAGTGGTCCCGCCCCCAGCCCCCTTGGCACAGCTTCACTCTCAGGCCCCTCGTCGTCTCTGTGCAGGCACAGGGACATACCTGGCATGAGCTATGGCTGCCACCCATTCATCGCAGTCTTTGGCATCCTCAGTCCTCAGCTCCAGGGTCTTCTGGTTCTCGTGGTTGAAGTTAACGGTGAAGTAGTGCTGGGGGCAGACACAGGGCACAGTTACACTGCACACAGGGCCGGCAGGAAGCGCTTTGTGACCCACCACAGGTTGGTTTGTTAAAAAATCACATTTGGAAACAGCAGGAGAACAGCCAAGATGTGCTGCCCCCGGCACAGCCATGCCCCCGGTGAGGACAGGGCTGGGTAACGCTCCAAGGGCAAATCCCACAGGACAAAGACCCAAAGAATCCCAAACCCACCTAAGCCAAGTGCAGGGGGCTTCAGTCCTGAGCCTGCAGCACTGCCCTGGGGACACCCTCACCCGGGGAAGGGGGCAGGGCAGCGAGGATGCTGAACTGGACCCACATGCCTGTCTGCACGCACAGGTTAACCCTCGCACTCAAAAACCTTAGAGGGCTTTTCCAATCTTAATGATTCCATAATATTACGATTCCTGTCTGCATCCAAATGTTAATAGTGGGACTTGATGGTCTTAGAGGTATTTTCCAATCTTTCTCTTAATGATTCCATAATTTTATGATCCTTGCCTGCATCCCTGCCTGCATGCATTAGTTGATGGCTGGACTCGGTGTTCTTGGAGGTCTTTTCCAACCTGAATGTCTCCCTGGTCCTCCGATCGCTCCCCGCACACATCGAGCCCCGCCGGGCGCAGCGGAGGCGGCGCCGCCATCCGGAGGCGATGCGGGCACAGCCCGGGGGCTCCGGGGAGGGGGCCGTGGCACGGGGCTATTTTTAGCCTCCCTTGACATTTCCAGTGTTTGTGCTAATTGTGTGCGGCCGCCGCCGCTCCTCTGCTTCCCTGCAGTCTCCAAGGAAACGGGTACCACGCTGCAGTGCCGGATACTGCCCGGAATAACTGGGCTAAACCAAACCCACTGGAACGAGCTCATCCTGACATCATCTGCTGGGTTTAATGAGGGACCTGAATTCACGGGTATCTTGGAAAAAACCCACCACGGTGTAGCAGCCCGACATCTCCCCCTGCCCCCCAGGACATGGGCAGCCACTGTCTGCAGCCACAGAACCTCCTGTGCCATGAAAACACTGATGGGCAGCACAACGCTCTTCCGTCCCCATCTCTGGTCAGGCCCAGTGGTGCTGGGGAGAAGGGCCTCCAGAGGGGTGCAGGAGGCCCTGGGTGAGCCCAGGATGCCGGGGAGCCAGGGAGGAGCCAGGGCACAGACTGTGGCTGCTCCTGGGTGGTGCTGGCACAGGCAGCACAGACTCAGCAGCCCCGAGCACCGTGCCCACCCAGGGCTCGTGTCTCAGCATAACAGCCTGAGAAGCAGCCTCAGAGCTCACCCAACACCCCTGGGTTCTGCAGAGGAGAGGGGGGCCAGGACCCTGTGCTGCCCAGGGGCACTTTGGGGGGCAACTGGTTGTTGTAGAGACCCACTGATGACACAGCTCCTTCACTTCTGCCCAGGATTCTTTAAGTGCAAGCTTTTTTATTGCTGATCCTGTGGACAAACTTTCTCCTTATGGAGCCATTCCCATGGTAAAACACCGTCATCCATCACCTCTTCCTTCCCCAGCCTGCTGTGTCCAGGCTGCCAGAGCTCTGTGTCTGCCTGGGGGACACCTCTGGAGCTGCAGTAGGTCCCCAGTCCATCACTTCTCAGCCCATAAAGGCTTTTACTGACAATTGAGGGAAAATTAACCAGAAGTTCGAGGTCTCTGCAGTGTGATTCCGTGCCTTGATTTCACACCCATCTCAGATCCCTTCACTTGTAACTGCATCAAGAAGAGTCCATCAGATTGGCAAGGCTGGAAACGTCTCTTTTGCAAACTAAGGAGGTGTGGGGGAGCCCCTTCTCCACCCCAATACCCCTGGCAGCTTCTGGTGCTGTGGGAACAAACCATCCCAACACCACAGTGTGCGTGTTCCCCACACCTGACCCACCAACACCAACAGCTGGTGCTCGGCCAAGTCCCCACAGCACCAGAAACACAGAGATGCCTCCAGGGGTTCCCTAAACTGGTCCCTGGTAGGCAAGAAGGGATGGGGTGGTGAGGCCTGAGCTGCCCTTCCCAGGTGCTGTGGATCCCATGTGGATGATGCAGCACCCATGTGAGCTCCCGAAACCCCATGGGGATGACACAGCACCTGGTTCTGCTCCCAGGGGCAAGTGCACCCACTCAGAGCTCTGCCACCCACAAGCAGAACCAAGCACCTCACCAGATTAGGGCAGCCTGACCCTCTCCAGGGCTCTGGGAAAGCACCAGAATCAGGGCCTGCCAGAAGTTAAAATAAGGGGTGCAGAGCCTAGGGCAGGGATCAGGACAGGGACGGGGGGCACTGGCCCTGAACAGGTGCCCACTCTGCCTGGCTGCCTTCTTTGCCCACTTGAGGCACCTCCCAACACACCAACACCAGAAGGTTTGTTAAAGAGTTCCTGGTTCATCCAATTTAAACCCAAAAAGTCAGGAAGGTTTTTCCAATGGCAGTTTCAGTGCTGTTGGCAGCAGAGCCAGATGATGAGGGCTGTAGGCTCCCACTCCCACGGGCTGCAGCCAGGACCCCTGAGTGCCCACCCTTGCTCAGCCTGGTCTCCAAAGCTGGCTCCCTGCAGCACACACTCCTTGTGCTGCTCCCGTTTATCCCTGCACAATTACCAGGAAGTGCAGTGTGCTGGAAAGGAGGAAGTTATTTTATATTTGAATAATAAAACTCCCACCACCGTTTATCTACGCCTAAATGAAGATCCCTCTCTACTATCACAGTGACACATGGCACCCAGCAGCCCAGGAGTGCTTCCTGCTGCACTCACTGGGTCAGGGACTGAGGACTGGACCCATGGACAGGACCAACCCCACGGATGGGACCAGCACAGGACCAGCCCCATGGACAGGACCAACCCCACGGATGAGACCAGCACAGGACCAGCCCCATGGACAGAAGGAGCCCCACGGATGAGACCAGCACAGGACCAGCCCCTCACAGCACCAGGGAAAGCTCTGAGAGCATTAAGATGAGCCCCTGGCTTTGGCCTCAGCACAGTGTCCTTGGGGCAGTTTGTGCTGCCCAGGGAAAGGCACAGGTTACCCACAGCATCCTTTTGCTTCTCCAAACACCAATTTCAGACCTCACCAACTCACAGCCCTGGTGCTGAAAACCCCTCTCCCTCTACTCCTGCCAAAATAAGCAGATGTGATTCCTTGAGGAAGTCCCTCATTACAGGGGGTTTTCCAGTCTCTGTTTCTGTGGTGCCTTCTGAGCCCCCACTGTGGGAGGTACGTCCCTCCAGACCCCGGAGCTGTGGGATGCACAGGTACCCAGTCCCCAGGGATTTCCTTCAGGGAGCCCCAGGAGGCACAGCAATTCTGCCCAAAATAATGACACTGGAGAGTTCCAGGTCACCAAGAGAAACACAAAAGCATCTCCAGGGGCATCTTCAGCCCTGGAATGCCCTCAGGCAACCATCACTCAGCTCCTCCCAGGCCACCCCCAGCCCTGAGACCATCACACAGCTCCCGTCAGGCCCTGTCTGCTGCAGTGGGGGTTATTTCCAAGGCCCCTGGTGTGCAGAAAGACTCAGAAATAAATCCAAATAAGCTTTAAAATGATGCATTATTTCCAAAATAAAACCCCCAATCTATTCCCAGAATTCTTTTAAATTTGGAGCAGGGCATTCTTCCACTTGAACAACTCAGGGCATCATTCCCAGGGGTTGCTGTCCTTGCACCCCCACGCTGGTGACTGCACACGTGAGAGTGGGGGGACCACGAGGGAACTTCTGCCCAGCAACACCAACGCAGCGACTGCCACCCCTTCCTTGCTCTGTTGTGCCGTCACAGGACTCTCTGCAGCCCCCGGGAACGCTCCCCATCACCCCCGGAGCCGCCCACCCTCCGCCCTCCCGGAACGGGCACATCCACGGCCGCCTGTCTGTGAGGCTGATGGTTATTCCAGCTGACGCAAAGGGCAAAAGGAGGAGAGTTTTCCTGCTCTGGGTGGATGAGTCTAAAAATCCACAGCCAGCCATGGCAGCTCTTAACATCCCTGACCTACATACCATGCGCTTTGGGAAAATAGGACTTTGGAGTCGGATGCTCCAGCAGCTTGTTTCTGAGGGAAAAAAAAAATCTCTGAGGCTGCAGTTTCCCTCCTTTGCTTCAGGATGGGCTGTCAGGATGCTCATAAATGGGTGCTAGAGGTAGGCATCACCTGTGTAGAGCATGCTCTGGAGTCACGGGCAGAAATATTTGTTAAAAAAATTCAAATAAATCAAATTTTCCCTGATTTTTTCCAGTGATCTGGCAGATGGGAATGCAGGCAACACCAGGACCAACACCGTGAGCACCCCTCCTCACTCAGAAATCCCCACATGGCATCACTCACTACAGTAATTACTTCAAACCCCAATGTTCCCTCAAAGCTGATGAATAGTTCAGGTTTAAGTTCAAAATTCTGATTTATAATCCCCCAGAAAACCAGACTGCATGGAATTACATTCACATAGAAAAATTCCCACTTCATGAGGTGGCTGATGCTCCTGCACCTGCAGCCACTGATGGGATCTGGGGATTCAGTGCCTGGGACATCAGTTCTGAAGTCTGTAAAACCCTGAGAGTTGCCCTGCTAGGGGCGTCCATGGGGCACCTGCTCACCCCTGCTCCACAGATGGGATCTGTCACCTCTGGCCACCCTCCACAGCCCTTTTTGGGGGTACCCAGGTGAACCCCCATGCAGGGACGGGCACAGCTGGGTCCTGTGGCCCTGCTGACGCACCCCCAGGGAACTGTCTGAGCTGTGCCATTGCCAGGAGCAGCTCCATGTGTGGGGCCTGACCCTTGGCTCTGGGAGAGCTGGAGCTGCTGGGCTGGCAGGGGCTGCTGCAGATCCCCAAGGCACCCAAATATCCCCATCTCAGCTCCCCTCCAGCACTCCCAGTGTCTCAGGGATGGGGGCTATGGGACAGGGTGCCTTCAGTGCTTTGGGCACTGCTGGTGCTGGGCAGAGCCACGGCTTTCCTATGCCCTCCTTGGCTCCACAGGAAAAGAAGTAGGACTGGGTTTGGACACATCGCAGGTAGATGGGAGACAAACTCTTTCCCAGGTGTGCCAGTGAGAATCGTGTCCCCAAGCACTCTGCCATCCCATGGGAACCACAGCCACCTGCATCCACCCACTGCTCGCTCCTCTCAGCTTTGCACTGTGGTGCAAAACACTTCCTTGAGTGCTCCCTGCCTCTAACAGCACAGACACAACCCTGGCCCCATCACTGGCACAGGAAATCCCCATCCATGGGCAGTGTGTTCTCAGGAGCAGCCCTGGCCTGGGGCAGCACAGCTCAGTGCTGCAGAGCTTTGGAGCCTCGAGCCAAGGGGACCGTTCTCTGACTCAGCACCACTTTGGCTCTGTCTGAAGATTCCTGGTTAGGAACAATGCACAGCACTGGGATACGGGTCTGGAAAGTGACACAGACTGCCCAGGGCAGTGGCACAGTCCCCATTCCTAGAAGTGTTCAAAAGTCTTGCAGATGTGGCACTTGAGGACCTGGTTAACGGCGGCCTTGGCAGTGCTTGAGAAATGGTTGGACTCCATAATCTCAGAGGGCTTTTCCAACCTTAGTGATTCTGTGATTCTAAATCCAGTTCCAGGCTGGATCCACAGAGCAAACCCAGCTGTGATTCCGGCTGCCCAACTGACGTGCATTGGAGAGTCCTCACCTGATGCCAGGCCCTTCCCAGTCCTCAAGGTTGGGTTCAGATCAACTCTGGACCTCACACCTGCTCAGCTCTTCCTCCAGGATCTCACCTTGGCTGCGTGCCCTCCATCCCAGGGCGCCCCATATCCTGCTCTCCCCACAGAGAGGGGAGACGTGGCCCCATGAAAGCATAACCCAGCACCATCACCCTCGGGGGGCCAGGCACAGCAGGGCCAGGGGACGGCATGTCCCAGACACTACAGCAGGGTAAAAGAGGGGGTTCACCCTCCCACCTCCCCCCAGCACCGCTGGCACCACCACCCCACGCAGTTGGATCCCAGCCCCCCGTGATGAGAGGCCATGCTGGCCAACTCTATGGACCCCTCCCCTGGCCACAGCCTGGCTTCACTTAGCAGTAAAATATCTTCCACATCTAACCGGTTGGAAGGAAAATTCATTTGTGGAAAAATGTAGCCAAAGCAGAAAACGAAGTTTCCAGAGGTGGCAAATCCCTCTTTGGTGTTCCAGTTTTCCAAATGTCTTTGCTGTCTTATTCTCACATGCGCCAATGCTAAAATTCACCATATTCCATGGAAAAAAATCCCCCCAAAAGCAAAATATATGCACTTTAAAAGAAGGAGTTTGAAAGCTCCATCTCTTAAAACTTTTCCTTTGTGGTGAATTGTGAACCTTTCAGGCTTTACTCCAGTAAGGAAGGAATCCAAACCTGGAGCTCCTCTGCTGCCGGGAACACTGTCCTCAGAGCTCCAGCTGGAACTGCCCAGTTAGATAAATACCCTCAAAGCACAATTAATGGGGATCATGGGAAATGGTAGAAATTTCCTCAGCACCTTCCCTTCATGGGATGCTGAGCACAGCTGGGTTCCAGGTGAGAGGGGAGCCAAGGCTTTCCCTGGTATGGGGAACACGGACCCTTCCTGGAGCGCCGCCAGCCCCGCATACCACCCGCTCCCCCCTCCCGGCCAGGCTGCAGATCTGCACCATCAATATTCACCGCTTATCTCCTCCCATGGCCATTAATTAGCTTGCAGAGCAGCGGACAGCCAGCGCTCCCGCACTTCCAGTTACATTTGGCCTAAGGAATTACACAGAATTACGAGCCAGGCGCTGAACTACAGCAAATCTGTGTGGATCAGCAGACAGGGAAATACTTGGCATGGCAGGAGCTCCCCATGACAGCAACCCCTCAGAGCAAGGACCAACACTCCAGGTGCATTTTGAACTGGAAAGGAGATGTGACATCCTCCCCATAGTGTTTGCAGGATGGAAAATCCCTCCTGCTCAAACACAAGGAGTTAAAGCCTTGATTCCAACCTCAATTCCGACCTGGTCAGAAAGCTTGATTGTAGCCTGGCTGGTAAACTTATTGGAAGCTGAAGCAGGAACACACAACACCTATTACTGAAGGGACAGCAGTGACAACCACAGCAGTGTGACCCCTCGCAGCCACAGCCCCCAAGGTGCCACACATTGGGGCTGCTCCAAAACACGTGCCAGGCTGCGAGGAGCCTCAGCTGGGCAAAACACACAGTACTTTGCTCTGCACAGGGAAACAGTCCCGTGCTCCCAGCCAGGAGGGAGGGAATGTGCTGGGGAGCAATAGTGCCTGGCTCTTGCAGCAGGGCTTTCCAAGTGCCAGGAAGAGCCAGAATTAAGGTGCTGATTTCCTCACAGGCTGCCCCGTGCCCCAGGGTACCTGAGGCTGGCCCACGGGTCCCATTCTGCAGTCTGCCAGCAGTGCTTCCACCGCTTCCCCAGAGCCTGCTTAGGCAGGAATTATGCAAGACCTGCAGAGCTGGACCCAAAACACTCCGTGCCTCCTGCACGTCCTCAGCCCAGTCTGGCAGTGCCAGGACCCTCTGTCTGCTCTCAGTGAGAGGCTCCCAGTGGCACTGTGCCGTGGGCACCACTCTCACGGGGAGAGTGGCCATGCTCCACACACCACAGTCAGGGGCAAATCCAGCTGGCTCCTGTCCGTGCTGAAACTGGAGGTGGTTTTGGAATCAATGGATGGGGATTTGCCCCCTAAGTTGAAAGCCAGCCCTTCTGCCCCTATCTGGCTCCATCCCATCCCTCCTGGCTGCTTCGGCACATCCCAGCTCCAGCAAACACCCCCGAACAAACAGCTGGGGGCTGCCAGTGTCCGCTCCAGGACACGCACCCGCCCCATGGCAAAGGCGCAGCTCTGGGGGAGGAACACACCCCCGGGCCCGCTGGGGACTGAGACCCCAGCAGCTCCGGGGCTGGGGGGAGATCCAGATTCTCCCAGGGTCTCGCAAAGGCTTTGGTGTTTCCGCGCTGATCACCCACAGGCAGCATCGGCAAAGGGCACTGCAAACCAGCGCCAGCACGGGAGGCATGGGGGGCTTGGGGTACCCCACTCCACTTCTCCCCCTGCCCGGGGAAGGGATGGAGGCACAAATTGCACGTGTGGGGAGCAGGAACGGGGTGAAATTGGCCTAAAACCAAGCCCCTGCTCCCTGTGCTGAGCACCGCACACCTATCGCCAGGCTGTCCACAACCCAGGGCTAAAGGTGCTCCGGCAAACCACGGGGGCATACGCGGAGTGGGAAACAGCGAAGACTCGTGATGAGCCGCAGCGTGGCTGGAGCCGCCCCACGGGAGTCCCGGGGCCCACTCGCCCCGCCGGGCCGGGGGTCGCGCCGCGGACTCGCAGGGGGCGCGGGGCTCTGCAGCGCCAAGAGCGGCCGCCCGAGGGCGCCCCTCGCCGCAGCCCCGCGCTAATTACCGGCAGTTAATTAGCCGAGAGCCGGGGGTGGATGGGAGAGGGTACGGGGGTGCTCCCGACAGAGCCCGACACCCCCACAATGAACCCACACGTCGCCCTGGCACTGCAGCTCCGGGGAGCATTCCCCCTCCCCGGCACAGACCGGCCTCATCCTCACCCCCCGCCCCGGTCACGCGTGGGGCAGATCCTGAGCGCCAGAAGCCCCGCGAATTCGAGGCCTAGACCACGGCGGGGCATCCCCCCTTCCTCTCCGCGGGGCCCCCCGTATCGCCCACCTGCTTCTCCAGGGAGTCCTTGGCCGAGAGGGGGGGCTTGGGAGAGGGTGCGCGGTCGCAGACGCAGCCCTCGAGAAGGTAGAGCCCCGAGGGCCGGGAGCTGGAGTCGGTCTCGAAGTAGAAGAGCATGTTCTGGAGCAGCGCAAACCACTTGGTGTGCCATTTCGTGTTGTCGGCGCTCCGCTTGCTCAGGTACCCGCGTCGGGCCCCGTCCTTCTTCGCCAGCAGCCCCAGGTGGGCGACGTGCCCGTCATTGAGCCGCATCCCCTTCTGCATCCTGCCGGCACCGCGCTCACATGGCCCTCGCCGCGGGCGGGGCCGCGCCGTGCCGCCCCCGCCGCCCCCGCAGACCCCGCGGTCC
>VXAU01005776.1:89696-124667 GCA_013399695.1 Formicarius rufipectus | reverse complement strand
CGTCACCGTCAGCACCGCCACCGTCAGCACCGCCACCGCTCCGCACCGCGAGAGAATCCCGGACGGAGACAGACCCCCGGGCACGCGGGACTCCGGACCATCATGGAATCCTGTCCGTGGCTGGAGCGCCGGGAGAAGAGAGACCCCGCAAGCTCAGCCTGAGTCCTGGGCCAAGAGGAATCCCCAGAGCAGATGAGACCCAAGGGCACACCTAGAGCCCCGGGCTAAGAGGACACCCCAGGCACAGGCAGAGCCTCATGCTAAGAGGGAACCTCAGACACACAGGACCCCCAGACCAAGAGGGACCCCTGGGCACATGGGAGCCCCCCAGGAACAGCTGGAGCCTTATGCCAGGAGGGACCCCAGACCAGACAGGAGATCTGGGGACATGGGGTCCAGGCCAAAAGGGATCCTTTGGCCAGAAAAGACCTTGGTACAAGTGTCAGCCCCGGACAGAGCAGACAGACCATTTATTTCCCTTTGTCTCACTCTTGATTCTTCTCCTCCATCCTGGCCTTGTGTGCTCTGCCAAATAGGGCAAAACAGGGGAAAATGGGCACTGGCTGCAGCTGGAGCCTGTGCAGGGAAGGGAATGCCCTGGTGCTCCCCATATCCCGGGGGAGTTCCTGCAGCCGGGAGCGCTGGGTCAGCCCCGACCCCACCGTGATGGGCAGTGTGAGACCCGCAGGGGCTGCGAGGTGGCACGTGAGCCCTGCGGCAGACGAGTCGGTCCCGACCTGAGTCCCAGTCGTGACAGAGCCCCCACAGACAGGGAGGGCAGCAGGACAGCCCTGGCCAGTAGTTTTATTTCTGCTGAAAATGCTGGCAGAGCTCCAAGAAACCCAGTGAGGTCATGGGTTGCCATGGGAACGGGAACGAACGGGCTGGAATTGGGAAGGGTGCTGGCCTGAGTCCTGCCGGGACGCGCGCCCCTCGCCACTTCAGTGAGCACAGCCCGAGGCCTGCCGGGTGCCAGGTCAGTGCCGGAGAGGGGCACAGTGGGAACGGGACCACCCGCTGCCCTGGCTCCCCCATACCCCTTGCCCTCCAGCTCCTGTCCCTGGCCAAGTGTGCCCGCTGTGCCCAGCTGCAGGTGGGTTTGTAGCTCCAGGACTTTCCCACCAGCACATCCAACTTCCTTCTGTGGCCAGGGCTCTCCCATTTTCCATTTGTCCAGCCTCACCTGTGAGGTTCCACATTCCCATTTCATTGTTGCAGCCTCCACTTGGGGTGAAAGATGGGTCCCAGCATGGAGCAGAAGGTATGTCATGTATGAAACAGTGCAGTGGCACAAGGAGAGACCCTTTGTGGAATTCTGCAGAATCCTGGATGAAATCATAGTTGGGAAGCTAGCACTGCCAATAATTCCTGTATGGAAGTTTTCGTAGGACTGTGCCTGGAGATGCAGTGTGCCAGGCAATGTGGTGTACTTGTGAATGCTGTGTGCCCAGGGACATCCCCAGTGTTCCCAGAGACATTCTCAGTGTGCCCGCTGTCCACTTGTTGTCTTGTTGTCCTGTTGTCCTGAGGACAGCGACACACAGCACCAGGGGCAGGTTGTGATGGGGTTGGTGCCAGACACAGCAGCTGGACTTTGCATCCCAATAGTGTTGGTTCAGCTCAGACTCCCTTTGGAAGATACTGAGGGTTATGGAAATATCACCGACAGCTTTCAAGACTCAAGTAAACAAGGAAAGTTTGATTCCTGGAGCAAAGGGAGGTATGTTTCCTGCGGGTGACATTGCATCAATTGATGGGGAGATGTTTGCAGTGTGACCTTCCTGCTCCTGCAGCAGGGGGAAGCAATCCTCATGCCCCAAGACCCAGGAGAGCCAGCCTTGGCGTGCTGACCACGGGACACAGAGTTTGTCCAGAGTAAAGATTTCCAGGGTTTCAGAGTGCTTTGATTGCTGTGGTTTCTTTGCTCTTCATTTAAGTGTTTAACAAACATGGAAGTGGTTCCTGTGGGCATCTGTCCTGTGCACAGCCTGAGCAGATCTGCAGGCAGCAGGAGCAGGGACAGCCGAGGGCACAGGTGTGCTGGCATGGGAGAGCCAGGGGGCCAGGAAGGACTCTGCTCGGGACAGGGGAAGGCTGCAGGAGGCACATTGGCAGTGGGGGGAGGTCCCAGGAGGGGCACAGTCGCCAGCAGAGGCCCCTGAACACAGAGTGCTGGGGTCTGGGGGGCCAGTGCAGAGCACCCACTGAGCCAGCAGGGAGGCAGTGAAGGAGTGGAGGGCACGGCACCCGTGGTGTGATAGGAGCTCAGCGGGTGTCTGAGCCACTGGTGTGGCACAGGACAGGTCTCAGTACGGAATGGGTCTCTCAGTGCTCTCACCCAAAGCGCTCTCCCGTCTTGGGGATAAAACAAAGTCTGGTGGTGCAGCTGGGGCAGGGTGGGGAGCACCCACGGAGGTTGGCGGCTGTATCCTCAGACAGGGCAAGTACCACCAGTGCCCACCACTACCACGGATGTCCCTTTCCATCCCCTGAGTGCCACTGGAGGTAAGCGCTCCAGGTGCCATTGGTGCGCAGTGCTGGAGAGGCACAGGGCTGTATAAGCGGGGTCTCCTCGCCAGCATGAGGAGCCCGTGAGCTCATTAGGCTGATCTGTCACCTCACACCAAACCCGCCGCCAGGGGCCAGGAAGGGGCTGGCTGTGCCCAACCTATGGGGCCATGGGCAGCCACGCTGAGGAAATGGCCTCTGTAGACATTTTTTAACGGGAAAGCTCCGGGACTGTGATCATGTGAAGCGAAATTGTTTCAGCAGCCCTTTGAACTGCTAAGCTACTCCCTGGGAATCTCAGCTCTGGGGATGACAGCATGGTAATTTATGCCAGCAGCTCTCTCTTGCTCCTGTGCACACAGAGGGGGCTCTGGCACTGATCCTGGCTCCTGGCTGAGGTGCTGGCTTCCTCACCTGAGAGATGGAGGGGAAGAACTACATCCCCACATTGCATCAAGCAAAGGCTTGCTGGGGTTCTTCACCACGGGTGTGGGGCAGTGTGAGGCACAGCAGCACTCCAGGTGTCAGACCTTCCTTCCATGGCATTGGGTGATCCCTGCCTGCTGGCAGAGCAGCCCCAAGCAGCCCTCGCAATGATGGGCAGCTTCTCTTCCCTTGGGAACAGCCACTCTCCTGGAGCCGTGTGTCTCCGGTGGGTCTGTGCATCCCAGCTGGCCGCAGCTGTCCCTGTGCCACCTTGCTCCACTGGGACAGTGGCACAGCATCTCCCCAGCCCTGCTACAGCACCCTCAGACAGAGAACAATCATCTCCATCCTGGGGCAGGGTGAAGCAGAGGGGAGAGGCACCAAGCACCTCGCTGCACACCTTGAGCCCCTGTGTCACCCCAAGCCCTTGCAACACCCCCAGCATCGTCCCTGGGGCTGCAGGAGGACACGCAGGGCTCGTGCCTGCCCTACATTCAGGTTGGCTATGGAGCAACGTGAATCATTAATATCTCCATGGGGAGCACCCAGGGCTGTGTCCTTCACAGGGACCAGGGCTGCCCTGCACACAGCTGTAGCCAGCACTCTGGGCTGGTGTGGGTCACCGAAGAGGGAGAAGATGGGCACTGGGGTCACCACGGAGTGAGACTGGGAATGAGAGCTCCACCACCACAGGCCATATGCCCGGAGCAGCCCCGTGCTGGGGTGTCTGAGCTGCTGCAGGTGCCTCCCTGAGCGTTATTTTAAGGCATTGCTGTGTTTTACAAGCCCTCAGAATGCGATACAGCCGAGAGGGATGTTCTATATCTGTGTGATGCTGCACTCCATAGGCTGGAGTCCCTGCTGTTACACACAGAATTTACCATCTGATGGACAGAACAGCACTGAACCTCCCCAGACACTGCAGCTGCAGGATTTTAAAGCCATTTTCTCTATATATAGGTACAAAGTACCATCAGGCACAACCATCCCCACTGCCTGTGTCTGATTGTGTCACCTGGCTCTGTGCATGCCTGTGAAGAAGGTGCTGGTGGCATAGCTGGATCACCTTGGACAATCTGTCCTAGGGCTGGACAGGCCATGTCCAAGCAGGTAATCCCCAGGGCCATTGGGATTAGCCCTGGGGAGCAAGGTCAGCACCACCATTCCTGGGAACAGCCCAACCAGGTTCTGTCATGTGTCCTTGCACACCAAAGTCCATTGCTAATTAAAGATTTAATATCCTAATCTCTGGAAGAAAATAATTCCTTATTGTTATGGAGAAATCCTTTCTCCCTGTCTCTCTGCCAGCTGATTTGGAAGACGATGAAACATTCTGGTTGTGCGGTGGTGGCTTAAGGACCTGCAGGAGCCACAGGACTCCTTCGGGGGGGCAAAATGGGCCCCAAACACAGACAACACTATCAACATGCCAGGTGACACAGGGGGCCATGGGCAGGACACGGTGTCACTCACTAAACCAGTTTTTGCCCCACTTGCTGCTTGGTAAAGGCTCCACAGTCACTCGCAGCACGAGCTGCTTACACGGGCGCTGGGACTATCCACCCCAAGGGCACAGTGGAGATGCCCATGGCCACAACAGGGTCCTCCTGCATCCCTTGGACAGTGTGCCACAGCTAGGCAGGAACCCAGGCAGGAACCACAGCCCCATGGAGCTGGTTTGCCAGCTGTTTGCCTGGCAGCTGCCCAGGAGCAACCAAACAAGGTCATTACACCGCAGGGTTCAGCAGCAGCATCCAGCCACACTCGGGAATGGAGCTGGGCAAGCCCTCGAGATCCTGGGAATGAGGAGCCGCAGGCCCAGAGATCACAGAATCACTGAATGGTTTGGGTTGAATCACCTTAAGGACCACCCAGTTCCAATCCCCTGCCAAGGAGTGTCCTCACAGCCAGGAAAGAAGCCCAGGGTCAGGTCAGCAAGTGGAAAGCCCAGCAGGCTGCAGGAGGTCCTGCTCCCACCTTGAGAGGGAGTAAATAGAGGCAATTCATCTTCCCCATCCAGAGCCATCACCCTGCCCAGCTAGGATCCCCTCAGCTCCAGGGGCTGGAGAACACAGACCCCAGGCAGGTCTCCTGCCCACGGCACTGCCCCACCACAGGGCACCGCAGCCACAGACAGCATGGTGATGGTGCCCACATTTCCCCAGCACCCTCAGCCCCATGGGGAGTGATGACCCCACTGGCCCAAGCTGGCCCTTGCCCCAGGCAGCACATGCTACTATACCTGCCTGTGCAATGCATCAGCAACATGCTGTGTCCACTGCTCAACTCCCAGGATCCTTGTGGGGATGGACTCAATGCCACAGTAGCTGCCAACCCTGGCATCTGGGGCACTGTGGGGGGAAAAGGACCCACAGGGGTGCAACGATTCACCACGGGGTTGATAAGAGGAATTTGGGCCTGTTTTAGGAACCCACCAGATTCCCACTGCAGCTGCTCCAGCCTGACTCATGTCACCCCCCAGAGGGAGGGAGAGGACCCCAGCTGTCACGTGCACGACTCCAACAGTGGCACCTTCCATGGTGTTGCAGCAGGGATGGAAGTGCTCCCCTGAACCAAGCCCTTTCACTGCTCCCATTTCCTGGAGTGGAGACAATCCCAGACACATATCCAGCACTCATTAGCTTGTTTAACGAGATGGAAAGCAGAAACCCTCTTTGCACCACAGTTCACCTTCCTAGGATGAAAGTGCTGGCCCCGTTGTTCTGTACTCTCTGCACCCCTTTCCCCAACCACAGCCCCTGGCACTGCCTCTTCTTTCCAGTGAGGAAGTTTTTCACACTGTTTCAGTGCCTCATAAACTTTTTTTGGCATTTTTTGGCATTTTTTGGTTGCTGCACAGAGCTGGTCACTCATGGACATAAAGGAGCCTTCTCATTCACCATGTTTTCCATGCTACCCCAGACTCATGGCAAAGGGACCGAAACCCTTCCCCAGAGCCCAACAGGGAGAAAGTGCTGAAGTTTGGCAGCCATGGCTGGATTCTGCATTACAGTGGGATTTGCTGTAACAGATTCCCATCAGTCACAGGAAAGTGATGGATTTATTTTTAAACAGATTAAGCATCTGCTGCTGACAGAGCACATCTCGGCACCGACCGGGCAACAGGCAGTGCCCGCAGGGGAAGGGCAGCAGGAAAACCCCAGGAAGGCAGTGCCTGAGCTTGGCTGGCTCGGATATGTGCTTTAAGATCACTTGAAGCCAAATGTGAGTGTCCTGTCAGGGTGCAGTGACATTGGGACCCTGGCCCCACAGGCTGCCCAGACTGGCAATTGCCTTGGGTGCAGCTGCCAGGCATGAGAGATGTTTTTCTGTCTATTATAGAAACAAACAAAACAAAACATTTGCTAATTCAGGGAGATTCTTCTGGATAAGGCAAATTAATCAGCTGTGATTCATTCTTCTGCTCTCTCTGGGACAGAGTCAGGGTGGGGATTAGGGAGGCGACTGGAACGCTGTGGCCACGTGAATTGGCACTGCCAAAGACTCAGCTGTCTGGGTCCAGTGGAAGCCACAGGCTCCAGCACTCAAGGCAGCAGAGGATCAGTCACAGGCTTGTTCTAATGATCCTAGAATTGGCCTGGAAGCACTTAGGAGTTTGCTGAATTCCCAGGCACAGGCCCCTCTCCAACACCTCCCGTGCAGCTCAAAGGGATGTGGAGTGTTTTTCCCGTGTTACCACTGGATCCATCACTCACTAAAAGTAAAGCTGACTTTTCTGCAGCGGGTGAAAACTGGTGATAAAAATCCCCATGAATACTTCATCAGGCTGCCTGCTTTCCCATGGATTTTCTGTCACCGGGGGAGAGTTTCCAGCAGCTGCTGGTGCCTGGAAACCAGGACTGGGGAGAACCCAAATCAATCACATCTGAAAGAGGGTATTTTCTACTAAATCCTACTGCTCCCAGTGGCATTACCCATGCAGGAGCTCTGGCAGCAGCTGGAGGGAGGACTTTTACCCCGAAACAGAGATCAAGAGGTCAGGGTCCAGGGCTGGGGCACCCCAGCACCTTCCCTTTCCTAGTTGGAGAAGCACATGCAGGAGACACAGGGCAAGGACGAAGCAGCAAGAGGATGAAAATTCAGCAGGGAAGATGCAGCCCCAAAGGTACAGGAAACTGTCTGAGCCACAGGGACACTGAAGGCTTCGCAGACCATTGGCCAAGAGGGTTTGGAGAGGTGACCCTGTCACGGATGTCAACACCTTCTGCCCTACCAGAGTGCTGTGCTTTGAGGTCCCAACCCAGGGGAGCCACTGGTCCCTGCCCCTCACTGGCCTCATGTCCTGGAGTTTGCTGGCTCATGGCATCACCCAGCATGCAGGGAAGAGGTTTCCCCCTAAAATAAGGCCTGAAGACTGACATCCTCATTGCCTCGTGTCTGCCTGAGCAGACACTGAATCATCCTGCACGCTGGTATTTAAAATAGCTGAATTCCTCCTTTTAGAAAGAATATTGCTCAGCCTGAAGTGGAGGAGGAGGCTGAAGGGGACCTGCTCACTGCCTCACTGCGTGCAGGCAGGCACCAAAGGGGTTTCAAGAGTCCCCAGGGGTCTGCAGTGCTGGGGTGAGTATGCACCCGATGACTTTGCTGCCTGGCTTACACAGAGCATCACCCCCAGCACAGGCAGGGGCTGCCCATGCTCTGTTGTCACCCTCAGGGATACTCTGGCTTACAGGAGGCACCGGTGCCATGCCCCTGGCAGGGTGCCGGTGCCAGCGGTGTGCCCAGTCCTGTCACAGGCACAGGTACAGCTCGTCCTCCCTGACCTAGTTAGAACCAGCAGCGAGATGCAGCTCTGGGAGAGCAGAGTCTGCTCAAAGCCAGCAGCAGCAGAAGCATCCCTCTCCCCTCCTGCCCTCCCTGCTGCTCTCCCTGGGATCCAGAGTCAGCACCCACAGGAGTCCCAGTTCATCTTCCACTGTGCCATCCACACGCAGCAGAATTCCATGTGTCTGTCCCATATCCCTTCCTGCTGTCAGGGATTCCTTCCAAGACACAGGCACATGAAGCCAGATCTGCTTTTCCCCGGCAGGCCAGATCCTCCCCCAGTTTTGGCCACACTCCTCACACACACAGGGCTGTGTTAGCTCCGATCAGATGCAGCATCCGGAGTGATTCCAGGTTTGCCATTCCCCACCGAGGAAGCTTCCCAGTGCATCCTGCTCTCAGGCATCTTTGTGCCATGGAATCACAGAATTATTTGTGTTGGATGGGACATTGAAGCTCATCTTGTTCCACCCCCTGCCATGGGCAGAGACACCTTCCACTATCCCAAGTTTCTTCAAGCTCTGTCCAACCTGGCCTTGAGCACTTCCAGGGATGGGGCAGCCACAGCTTCTGTAGGCAACCTATACCAGGACCTCATCACCCTCACAGGGTAGAATTTCTTTCTCATATCTAACCTAAACTGACCTGTTTCCAGGTCCCTGTCTTCATATTCCTCCAAACCACAACACATGTTCAGACAAGCCAGGCTCTTGCGCAACCTGGGTCACCCCACCAGCATTTATGTAACCCTGGATCATCATCAGCAGTGACCTGTTTCCCTATAAATTACTCATCCTCCCAGTAAAAGACAGAACAGCAGCAGGTGCCACCGGGGCACTGGCTTGGGACACTGGCATTACTGGGAGCACATTCAAGCTGCCTCAGCACATCAGCCATTCCCAGCATGAGGGTCCTCTGCAGCACATGTGGTGCAGAGCTCACCTGGCTGCAGTGGAGATCACCTCCAGGAGTAACACACTGGTGTTGCTGGTCATCTTCCATGCACAGCTCCCACTCTGTGGCTTTCCAGCTCGTACCTGCTCTACCCAATGAATCCCCATCCCAAGGTTTTCCACCGGTACCATCACCCTCCTGTGGATGCCAGCAGAGCCTGTCTCAGTCCCATGAGGAGAAACCTGGCCAGTGACTGGAGAGTGGAGCACCTGGAAGGGCAAGACACTGGAGAGAGACTGCAAGGTGCACACTGCATCCCTCCTCCTGCATCCCTACTTCATCCCTTCCACTGCATCCCTCCTGAATGCTCCCCAGAGCATCCTTCCTGCACCCCTCCTCCTCCATACCTTCTGCTGTCCTAGGCTGAACCCATGAGGGGCAACTTCTGTGCCAGTGCAAAGGGACCCAGAGGAGTGTATGTCCTCAGCTATTGGCTTTGGGGTGAGGGGGGATAAACTCCATCCTCTCCAGCAGCAAGTTCTGGGGAGCAGCAGCACAGGAGCATGGGAGCACGTACTGGGGAGAGCTTTCCCCCACCTCTGGCAGCACCTCAGGGATGGTTATTTCGTTCAGGAATTAATCCTGAAAAGCCAAACACCAAACAATCCTTTAAAATCTCATTTTCTGTGTAGTTTCAGTGTTCAGAACAACATTGGTATCCAAGAGCTCCCCGGAGTTTGGCACCACATGAACAAGATTTCTGCTATTCCAAAGCCAATTTTATCATTACAGTAGAGGTTTGGGGTTTTTTTTCCAAGCCGGTCTGTTCATAATGGAGTGAAACCATAAAAAGGAGGAATTCCTGCACTGAAGAACAGCAGGAAAAATACAGTGTAAAGGCCTGAGGTTTTGCCTGGCAGCAGAATGAGAGAGCTTCAAATGTCAAACCTGCTGAGCTTTGCTGCAGCTGAAGGAGTCCTTCCAAGCCATCGGACGTGTCACTGCGTTGGGTTCGGTCTCTCTGTTCCAACTGACTTCAGTAAATGGCAAAAATACGCCTCTAAACCCCAGCCGTTGGCAACGTCGTCTGCACAAATAAATATGCTTGTCATCGGTTGATTTTTTTCCCATTTTCCAAGTTAAAAATGTTCTGAATGCCAAATGCCACACATTGGAGCCATCCCTGTATGTGCGCACAATTAGCAGGAACACCAGGCTGGGAACAGGACTGGGGGAGGTGTAAATCTGACCTCAGCATTGCTGCACCTTGCCTAATTAAAATGCAGTTTAGAAAAAAGGGGAGATTAAAAAATAAATTAAAAAAATTATTCAGTCAAGAGTGGAGCAAATTAAATGTCCATGGGGAAAGAGGGTCTGGGACAAGGGCAGTCAGATGGGTGGTCGTAGTGCTAGCAGCACAGGGTGACAGAACCCTAAAATGTCCTGAATATGCCTGAGGTGGTGGAACTGACACCACCTCCTATGGGAGGAGGATGCTTCCCAGAGCATCTGTCTCCCAGGCTGCTGATCTTCCCAGGATGTGCTCGGGGCACAGACACAGGGACTGCCTGGCATCCCTGGGAAGCTGCAGGGTAGTGAGTTCCTCTATGGTCCCAAATACTCAAGGAGAGACCTCATGCACTGTGAGGGGCTCAAAAGAGCTGCTGGAGGGCAGGAACGGCCTGTGGGGAGGCAAATCCCACCTGCCCCTCAGCAGCCACATGAGAGGGAAGGTGGCCAGGGCAGGATGTACATAGGGTGATATCCTCTCCTGAAGCCTGCAGGGGTGGTGGAGCAAGAGGCAGCCCGTGACACAATGGACAGGACACAGTCAGATCTGCTGGTGGATCTGCTCCAGGCTCAGCCCACTCAGGAGCAGAGATGTGGAAGGCTGAGTAGGGCCCCTGTGCCCCACAAGGAGCTGTGGTCTTGGACCCCCAGAGCAGCAGGAACGAACCAAAATGCAGCATTGATGGGATCCAGTCTATGGTGGGGTGGAGAGCACCAAAGCTGATGCACACCCTCAGATTGCTGAAGCAATCGTATATTTAGCTTGTCCCTGTCACCACAAGACTGCCGTGGATCCATATGCAGACCTGGCTTTGGATCCAGGTTTGGATCCCGGCGCCGCTGCAGATTCAGTGTCAGCTGTCAGTGCTCATCCCAGTTCTTGGCTGCTGGGGGAAGCTCGTTAGCAAGTTGTCAGAGTAGGGAGAGCTGGTGAATCTGATTACCAGATCAGATGTTGGAGCTGTTTGTTTTGGGGATGGATTTGGGAATTCAGGAGCCATGTCTGTGATGAGCAACGTGTGATGTCAGCTGGCCGTGAGGTTCGGGCAATTACAGCTCATGATTTGACAACTGCTCCTGCTCCAGCCCTCGCGTGGGATTCCTTTAGCAAGTGCAAGGTCACTGTGGAGAGGCAGATCACTGCTGGCTCTGTTAGGAGACACCTGAAAAACTGAACTGAGGGCAAAGCTCTTCCCACTGGCACAGGGCAAGGGTTGGGGATGGCAGTGCCAGCCAAGCCCCCAGCTGGCGGTGGTGTCTGTGGGTGGGTCGGGGGACTCAGCCCTCCACATGGAGTGAACAGAGCTCTGCCACGTGTCTCATCGTGTGGGGATTGTTCCAGGCTTTCTATGTGCAGAAATACCTGGATAAACTGTGGCAACCAGAGCTCCCACCACAGAGCCAGAGTGGGGCAAAGGCTGTCAGGATCTCGGGAACTTCCCAGGAGGAGGGAGGACACCGGAGGGACAGAAGGATGCAATGGCAGCATCCATCAGTGGTGGGAACAGCCCCTCATCTGAGGAGCAGGGCTGGGACAGGGGAGTGCAGAGGGGGTGCAGAGAAATGCCTCTTCCATGGGAGGCAGAGTCCAAAGCGCCTGGCACAGACACTGAGACAGGGCAGGGCTTTGTGGCCACAGGGGCCAGTGACGGCAGGACCACGGGAACCAGTGTTCCCAGGCGAACACAAACACTGGAACTGGTCCAGTCCCTGGGATAGAACCGGCCCCGAGTCTTCCCTTCCTGAGGAGCAGGTGGGACTTGGATCCCATCAGTCTGACATGATTCAGTGCCACAGCATTTCCCAGGGCCCTGCCACGATCGGCACGTGGGCTGCAGGGAGCTGGGGGGGAGGGCGGGGGGAATAGAGTGTGCTGATGGAAGAGAAGGGCTGAGCCCTGCCCAGGTGGCTCTGGATGCATTGGGGGCCCATCGTGGTCACTCACAGCGGGCTGCAAACCGTACATGGCTCAGCGCTCCTGGGGCCATCAATGCAGCTGACACGGACCCCACACACATCTGGCTCACAGGCTGCTCCCACTCTTTGGAATAAGGGCCCCCAGCTGGAGAAAACCCCAAACCCATCATTACCCCAAGGCTGGTGGGAGGCAAACAGCTGCTTCCCACATCCCAAGGCCAAACAGCCCCCAGCTGCAGGGCTGGAACTCTCCCCTCCACATGGCCATACAGGCATCGCTGTGAGCCTCTGCAACTGCTTTTAACAGGAAAATACATGCCAAAACCTGTGCTCTCTGTCAGAGAACCGTGAGGAGCCATGAGGAGCAGCTCCCCACTCTCCACAGCTTGTACCCCTGCAGAGCTTGAACAGCTGATGTGGCACAGACTGGGTGACACGTGCCCCCTCAAAATGCCAGATCACAGGAGCTTGGTGGTGTGTGACAAAGCAGGGGATGTTACCTGTCCCAGGCATTTAGGATCAGGAAAATCAAATTCAATAAAATTGCAGAGCTGGCTCATTGTAGTGACAGTGGCCCCAGCATCAGTGCATGGAGCTGGTCCTCTCACTGGTCACGGGCTGAGGATGCAGCACTGGCAACAGCAGAAGAAACCTTCTCCCACTGCTGCTGCTTCTCAGCCCTTCGGGTATGACACAGCTGGAGCCTTACCACTCCCATGGACATGCATCCTAAGAGAGAGGCAGAAAAACATACCAAATCCTCCCTGCAGAGCCCAGACACCACAGCAGTGAGGACCCCTGAGCCTGCAGGGACCCCCAGACTGCGCTGGGTGCAGGACCTGTGCCTGTGCGCATGACCCAGGCCCCGAATGGATTCAGCTTCTTTTTCCTTAAATGCTTATTTCCTGCAGAGTTAATGGCTTCCAAACACATTTTAAACATGGAAAAAAGTTTGATCCTCTGTTTTTCCTAGTTTTCCTCTAGCCAACATCCCACAGCCCCCAGATGGGAACATACCCACTGGGGTTGGGAACACCTGAGCACTGTCACTCCCATGGCTGCAGGGCCCCTCTCCAGAACACATGGACACTTCACAGAGACCCCCTAGGCCTGAGTCCCACTGACTGGACAGGCAGCCCCAGCAGGCTCCTCTTTCAGCCCCAATCCTCCCCACTTCCTAACATCAGTGGTGAATATAAAACAACAGCAACAACAACCACCATGATCTCATTTGCAGCCCTCAGTGACAGCACTGAATTAGCCAAAAAAAAGTGAAAGTGAGTTTAATTAAAACTGTTGCTGGAAGAGAATTGTGATTAACTGATGTCATGCGTTAAAATTGCAAATCCCAGGAGCTTAAGTGACAGATAAAATAGTGCAAATGCTTTACAAATTCATTTACTTTTTTTTTTTTTGGAAACAAGCATGTGGCTTATTATTGCAAATTACTCACTGAGGGAGGTGGGCACAGAGGTGACACAGGCTGTGTCTGTGCCTGGCTGTGTCCTCACTGGATCCTCAAATGCAGGACTCCTGTCCGTGTGCCAGTGAGAAGCCAGTGGCTACCTGGCTGAGCTGAAGGGACTGAGGGCAGCAGACTCTGCTCAGGGATGCTCCGGGGGCACACGGGACAGCCCAAGTGACAACACAGCTTGGAGCCAGTGGGGTCACCACGGCCATGGACCATGCACAAGGAGCACCCAAGGTGCTGTCAGGAGCAGTCCTGTGAAGCTGCAATGTTTGCCCACACTGTGCTGGGTTTCTATTTTCTGTAATTCCCCTCATTTGACACATTTTGATGATGTTTCCATCCTGGTCGCCATGGCAACTCCCATCCGCCTCCCCTCTGCTCTGTGCATCCTTCTCTCAGAGTGCTGGCACGGGACACACAAAGGCCCCATCTCATTCCCAGCAGCCTTCCCCAGCAGCCTGGTGGGACCAGGAATGGCTTTCCTCCTCCAGTTGCTCCCAGCCTTGCCACTCCCAGGCTCCAGCACTGAAGTTCAGGAAGTTTTATCAAATGCCAGACTGGTTTGGATTGGTAGGAACCTTAAAGCCCATCCAGTTCCACTCCCTGCCATGGGCAGGAACACTAGACCAGGTTGGTCCAGGTCCCATCCAGCCTGGCCTTAAACACTTCCAGGGATGGAGCAGACACAGATTCTCTGTTGTAGATGAAAACTCACACCATGTGTCTGCACAAGGACTGCGGCCAAGCCCTGAGCAGCCCTGCTGGGACAGTGCCCAGACTCCTGGGCCAGGATTGTCCCTGATCTGACAGGATCACATGCTGAGTGCCCGGTGACACTGGTGAGCACTCCCTGGCAGCCCACACCTGCAGAAAGAGCTGCTTGCCCACTGCCTCTCTCACTTCCAGCCTGCTGCCATCCCCCTGCCAACCCATGCCCCTCAGTAGCCACTGGAGATGCTTCTGAGGCTGAAGATGGGAAGCCCTGACCCAAATAAGCCCAGTGGGTCCATCTATCAGCACCCACCCACCCTGCAGTGCAGTGCAGGGCTCACCCTTTGGTCCCTGCAGAGTGACCAGAGCAGCAACAGCCTCCAGGATGGAGAGCCCTGTGTTTGTGAGCTCTCCACTCAGCCCTGGCACAGGCCCATCTGCTTTTGGGGGTAAAAAGAGCTGGAATGGGGCCTGTCTGCAGACCAGCACTGGTAGCTCAGAGCAGGGAACTTCAATGGCCCTTACCCCAGATATGGGAGAGCAGGTGGGCAATGCTCATGGGCCAGCACTCAGCACCCTGACACATTTGGGGGTGCCCTGGGGAGGACTGGTCCCACCCGAGCCCTGAGCTCTGACTGATGGCGATTCCAGCTGGCTGCCTGCATTCTGGTGCAGATTACACTGACGTTCCCAGGAAGATGGGCTGTCACATCTCATCTCATTCCGCATTCTTGCTGTGCTCTCCGCACACCCTGCCCTGCCACAGCAGCACACCGGGTGCCAGCACTGCCCAGCTGCATGGGCTGTGGGAAAGGGTTAATACATCCCAGGGAGGGGGGGCCCTCCAAACACACTGTCACACTCAGGGTCCCACCAATGTCACCATGGGGCTCAGGGTCCTACTAAAGCCACCACAGCAACGGTGATGCCAGCACCCAGGTTTGGTATCCTGTCCCAGGTCTGGGAGCTGCTCCAGTCCCAGACTCACAGGAGCAGCAAAAAGAGACAAAAAGTTCTCCCAAAGCAGAAGGTGAATGTGTGGCTGGAGACGCCAGGATAGGACAGGAACGGCTCAGGGCACAGGCACATCTGGCACAGCCACTGCTCTCTGAACCCCCATGGCCTCGGAATCCAGCGGAGCTGGAGAAGGAATTTGGATAAGGGTCTGGAGCAACAGGACAGGGGGGAATGTCTTCCCACTGCCAAAGGGCAGGGTTAGATGGGATATTGGGAAGAAATTTTTCCCTGTGAGGGTGGGCAGACCCTGGCACAGGGTGCCAACAGAAGCTGTGGCTGCCCCATCCCTGGAAATGTTCAAGGCCAGATTGGACGAGGCTTGGAGCAATGTGGTTTAGTGGAAGGTGTCCTGCCCATGAGGCAGGCTTTAAGGTTCCTTCCCACCCAAACCAGTCTGGCATTCAGTGATTTATTCATGCAGAGAGCCACTTCACACACAATCCAGGGACAATGACAGGGATCTGTCCCTTTTTGCCCAAACCAGAGCACTGCTGATCCACAAAATACTCCCTCACACCACCTAGAGCAGTGCACTCTGAAATCGATCTTTAATCAGTATCTTCCCTGTGCATCCATTTGCATTTCCCTGGCACACGTGAATTCTTGCAGCAAGCAAAATACCCGGCAGGTCCCAGCCCTCATGTCCCTGCATGTTACTCCAAGAAAATTTGTTCATCCTCTCCAGTCCCCCAGGTCTGGACCTCCTCTCACTCAAACACAGAGCCAGCAGCACAGGTGCATCAGGGAGACAAATGGATGCACCTCCCTGCTCTGTTCCCAGGGGGATTCCAAAATCCATCCTTCCCTGGCCGACTCTGCTCATGAATAAACACCACCACTAACAGCCGCTTTACCTCGGCCCCAGGGAGGCATTTTTGCAATTTCTTGCTAGAAGCCCTCTAAATGCATCACTTCCCTGATCCCCCGTGGAGATGTTTCCACAAGTAGAAACTGCTGGGCTGCAGAACACGAATGTCACTGAGTGAATTGGTTAAAAATCTGAACCGGCTCAGCTCCCCACGGAGCGCGGCAGTGGGAGCGCCGGGCTCTCGGCGCCCGGCACCAGCTGTGCCAAATGGCCCTGGCTCCCGGCACCTATCCTGGGAGCAGCCCTTGGCCTCAGCCCGTCAAAGGAGCAGCAGTGACAGGGAAAGGATGAAGAGACAAGTGGCATCATTTTTGTGCTGTTGCCAGTGCAAAATAACTCCGGCATCTGAGATGCTGCTCCAGCACGGCAGGATTAGGAAGGCACTGGGAAATATGGCTCACCTACCCAGCCCACAGGCTGGGCAGCACCACAGGGTGGTGGTACCTCCTTCCCCACCCCCCCAAGCCTGGTTGAACCCCCAGCCCTTCCCCCCAGACCACGGTGGTGCACTGGGTCCCCTAGTGCAGGCCAAAACCTGGTGGGAGCATTTTGCTCCCATCCCCTTGGCCAGGCTGGGCAGCCTGGCACACACAGCACATGTGGCACACATCACAACCACCCCAGCATGGAGTGGTGGGGTGGTTCCTGTGCCCAGATGCATTCAGGCACCAGAATGTGCTTGATTACTGGTGTGCACCTGGGTACCAGGCAGTGCTCAGCTGCCAGGCTGTCCTTGGGTACTGGCATGTCCTCAGGTACCACTACATGCTTGGGTACTGGGATGCAGTCAGGTACTGAGATGTACTCGGGGACCAGTTTGTGCTCAGGTACTGGGATGCACTCAGGTATCAGGATGCACTTTGGTACTCGGGTGTTCTTGGACACCAGGCTTGGAAATCACACCATGGTGAGGGAGGGTGGTGCAGAATCCAACCCCTGCGAGACACCCTTTCCCCTGGATCAGGTTGGGGATTTTGGGGTCTGTGGATTCTGGGCTGGGCAGGGGACAAGCACCAGCAGTTCCCTCCCTGCTCCCACAGCCAGCGTGCTTTCCACATGCTCCCTGGGTCTCTGGGTGTGCAGGAGCTTGGATGCAGTGCATTAAACAAGCAGCCTGGATCTGTGAATAACCAATCTGTCAGGCTTCTTCCCCGGCGTTTTTTGGAAAACCCTGCAGGCAGGTGCAGGTGCCACATCAATATGTCAGCACTCCAATGATGAGTTCATAATATTTTCTGCTTGCATTCCACTGTCTCTGTGTATTAGCAAACAGGCATCTCCCAGCACTGCTTGCTGGAGCCAGGGGTTGCAGATTTAATAACAAAATCATCGTGGTAAATCATTAGTTGGTGATTCAGCATGGAAATGCCTCATTAGCACTTCAGCATGTGCATTGTGCAACTTATGAAAACCTCTGAATTATGACTAATTAAGTGCAGGCCAAAAAAATGTCCTGGATCAGAACAACAGTCAGGATTAAACAAAATAAAATAGGGAGATAACATGTGTAAGGCCACCAGAACTGATGCACACCAGAAGGGGAATCCACTCGCACGAGGTCAGAGTGGAGGAGTGCATGGAAAGAGTGTGTTGCTTGGGAAGATTCCTCCATCCTGAAGCACTGGAATATGAAGTAACATCAAACTCTAATTAACAGAAGCTTTAAAATCTGCAACATGCTAACTAATTGCTATATTAATCAGAAGAACTTTGAGCACTGCCACATTCCAATGATTTTGCTTTGCAAGGGCTGATCCCAAGATTCTGGTAACTGGGCACTCTCTGCCCACTTGGCTATTTTTGGCACTGAATAACAGGGGTCCAACCATGCCCCCTGCCCAGGACATCACCACCTCACAGCCCCACAGTGCCCAGTGGGGTTGCCAGGTTGGTCTCAGTCTGTCACTGGGGAGCAAGGCGGACTGAGCTGCCACCAAGTGAGCCTCTCACGCTAAGAAAGGTTCTAAAAATAAGCTTTTAATACACTCTTGCATCCTGTCAAGGTTTTAAATAGCTGTTTGGAGTTCAAATTTTAAAAACTGTAGAGCTCAAATCATTTATGACAACTTGGAAGCCAAAAAAAAATGGGAATGAGGAAAGAGGAGGGGCCCGTCCGCCACCGAAGCCACCAAGGAGAAGTGCCCGTGGGCTGAGCCTGCACCGGAATTCCCCATGCCTTGGGGCCCAGGGGTGGAAGGCAGCTGGCCCTACAGTCACCCCGTTCTGGATGGCACCACCATCTGAGCCCCATGTCCAGTCAGAGGGACTGGCCTTGTTTACCTGGCAGGACAGGGGGACAAGGAGGCTTTGGCTGGGAAACAGAATTAAAGTGGCACATGAGACAAGGAGCATCTCTGACGTGAGTAGTTACAAGAGGGACCATCTAACTGCACCAGCTTCTCATGATTTGGGTCCACTGCCAAGATGTTATTTTACTCTATAGAATATTAGACTCCAATTTAAAGAAAAGTGCAGGGAGCACTCACTCAGCTCCACTTGAGAGAGACCTGCAGTGCAACTACACATTGGCTCTGCCTGTTAGAGACACAGTGAGCTCTCAGGAGAGACAAAAACACCTGATTATATCCCAGAATGGTTTGGATTGGAAGGGACCTTAACGCTCATCTCATTCCACCTCCTGCTATAGACAGGGATATTTTCCACTAGCCCAGGTTGCCCCAAGCACTCTCCAACCTGACCTTGAACTCTTTCAGGGATGGCGCAGCCACAGCTTCTCTGAACAACCTGTGCCAGGACCTCACCACCTTCACAGGGAAGAATTCCTTCCCAATATCCCATCTAACCCTGCCCTCTGGCAGTGGGAAGCCATTCTCCCTTGTCCTATCCCTCCAGGCTCTTGTCCCAAGTCCCTCTCCAGCTTTCCTGGTGCCCCTTTGGACACTGGAAGGGGCTCTCAGCTCTCCATGAAGCGTCCTTTTCTCCAGGTTGAACACTCTGCTGTCCCAGCCTGCCTCCAGCACAGAGGGGCTCCAGCCCTGGGAGCACCTCCATGTCCTCACTGGACTCACTCCAGGAGGTTGTACCTCTCTTTCTGAGTGCTCACCCGAGGTCAGGAGTGACTGCTATGTGACCCAGAGCTGCCTCCACAAGCACTATCATGACTCAGGTCAGGTTACCATCCCCACTGTGGGGCAGCCCCACAGCTGCTGCCCTCCCTCTGCTGAGCCTGCCCAGCCAGCACTGCCCGTGTGTGCCAGGCTGTGAGCAATCGCCGCTCCCGGCCCTTCCAGAAATACTCTCCTCTCCTGCTCACTGACCTTTGATCTTCTATTCAATTTTCATTCTTCTGGAAAGCCCAGAAATGCAGAGGATGCCCTGACACTCACAGCAGGGAGAAGGGTGGGATGGTGCTGGTGCTGCCTGCCTGTGGCAAACACTGCAGGGCTGTGCTGGAAGTGGGCTCTGAGCACAGGGTGGGTGGCTCCAAGTGCAGGGACAGGAATCCAAGTGCAGGAATGGAGGAATGAGACTCCAAGTGCAGGGACAGGGCTCTGACCACAGGGCCCCTAATTTCTTTTTCCCTGGTTGTTCCCACAGCCAATCCTTCTGCAGTCACTGTGCTCTGCCTGACACAGGAGATGAGCATCTTCTCTAGAGCAGGCTGAGCTCTGGGCACACTGTGGCTCCTCACCCTCCTCCTGGAACAGCTGAGTAGGAGGTTATGGAAAAAAAAACATGTTTTCCCATATCCCAGCATTTTCTGCTGCAGCACTTGGCTCTGGCTTCACCTGCATCTCACTGCACAGCTCAGTGCCAGCCCAGCACCTCTTCTCTCTCTGACACACACAGTCCCAAGGATCTGGGGTGCTGGCTTCACCTCCTTCCCTCACACACCATCTCCTGCCAAGAGCCTGGTGAGGGCTCCCTGCGCCCCCAGGGCAGTTTTCTGGTGCTGCCACTGTGCCACCACCACTGCCCTCAAGGCACTGCCAGCATCCCAAACCACAGCCTCATGCTGGACACAGGGAATCAACCTGGCTGTGCTGACCCAGCATTTTCCCTGATCATGCTGGAAACTCAGCAGGAGCACAGCTTTGCTGCTGCTCATTTCAGTTGAGTTTGGAAAAGCAAGGAGCAGTGATGGTGTGTGCATTGGGGGGTGCCTTAGCTCTGCCCACTCGGCTGATGGGCACCAGGTTGGTGTGACGTCAGGCTCAGACCCGACTGGGTATGGACAGGTTCTGGTTAGATCTTGGGAAGAAATTCTTCCCTGTGAGGGTGGTGAGGCCCTGGCACAGGTGGCCCAGAGAAGCTGTAGCTGCCCCATCCCTGGAAGAGTTCAAGGCCAGCTTGGACAGGGCTTGGAGCAACGTGGTGGAGTGGGAGATGTCCCTGCCCACAGTAGGGAGTGGAATGAGATGAGATTTAAGGTCTCTTCCAACCAAAACCATTCCAGGATTCTGCAATTCTCTTGCACTTTCTTTCCCTGAGTATTAAAAGGTTGCATCCCATCACAGCAGAACAATGTGGATGGGAAAATTAAACTTAATAAGGAATAATTTGCTCTCTAAGGGAAAAAAATGCCAAACTGAATTGCTTTGTTGTTGCCCATGTCACTGCAGAGGCAGTGATGTTGTGGTTCTCACCCACCCCTCATGCAAACAGCCCCCGGAGCCACTTGAGCAGAGCCCTGAGGACCAACCCTGGGGCTGGCAGAGGGTGTTGGAATCCCAAATGGTAAATTCAAAACAGAAAATCCCAAGTAGGAAATCAAATGGAAACCTGTCATTGTGAACAGAGAGGGAATTCCAAGGCAGGAGCAGCCAATCGGGAACTAAGCCTCGGGAAGGCTGATGTGGAGGTGTCAAGAGCAGTGGGGAGAAGTAGAGGGGACAGGTAAGGGCTGGGCAAGCCCCTGAGCTGTCACGTGCAGGATTTTCCCTCTTCTTTCTTTTATTTTTTTCTCTGCACAAGGGTTATCACAGCTCGCTGTGGGTGCCGTGGGGCACGGGCGAGGTGGGGGCTCAGCTCCAGCACCCAGAGCAGCTCTGGGGGCCCTGAGCCAGTGCTGATGGGCACTGCGGAGGCTCTCGGTGTGCAGTAGAGGCTCCGGCAGCCCTGGGGGCAGGACGGGTTTGCACCCTGAAGAGAGACCCCTCCGTGGAGACCCCAATTGTGCCGGACCGGACCCGTGCGGGGTCCGGGCTGTGCTGTACCGGACCCGTGCGGTGTCCGGGCGGTGCGGGGTCAGACCGTGCGGTGTCCGGGCTGTGCTGTACCGGACCCGTGCGGTGTCCAGGCTGTGCGGGGTCAGACCGTGCGGTGACCGGGCCGGGCTGTACCGGACCCGTGCGGTGTCCGGGCTGTGCTGTACCGGACCCGTGCGGTGTCCAGGCTGTGCGGGGTCGGACCGTGCGGTGTCCGGGCTGTGCGGACCCGCTGAGCACAGTCCATATTGCAGGTGACATCCAGTGGCTGCGGGGAGCAGTGCAGCCCCTCTGCCACCACGGGCACCCGCAGCGCAGCCAGCGACCCCCCGGCACTTCACCAGGGGAGAAGCCGTGACTGCTGCATCCCTGGAAGTGTTCAAGGCCAGGTTGGACGGGGCTTGGGGCAACGTGGTCTAGTGGAAGGTGCCCCTGCCCATGGCAGAGGGTGGAACGAGGTGGTCCAACCAGTCGAGGACTGGAGCCTCGGGAAGCTCAGTCTGCTGCCTGGCGTATCACCCCGAGGGGCGGACAGGACACGAGGCAGCCACCACCTCTGAAGCTGGAGGGACGTGCTGGGCCCCCACACACCCCCCCGGGAAACCATCTGGCTGCTCCGAGAGGGGAGCGCTGCGAGAGGGATGTGTTCGGAGGTATTTTCAATTTCCTCCCAACCCAGGGGGATTTTCCCGACTCTACCCCAGCCCCCGCCCTCACCTCCTCGCTCTCCAGGGGCAGCGGGAGAATACTTACACTTTAATAACAGAGGTATGTGAGGGACTAGGCAGCACAAATAAACTTGCTGATGGGAGCAGCAGTGATGGGTGTTTCCTGGCACCCCATGGCACCACTCCCCGATGACTCCCATCAGCTGGGACCTGATGGGACACCCCAACCCTGCAGAACCAGAGCTCAATGGGACAATCCTAGCCCCACAGATCTGGGACCCGATGGCAGCCCCACCTGCTCGGCCCCCCAGTCCTGTTTCAGCCCTCCTTTGGGAGCAGCAGCCCTTTTGCCATCATGGGAACAAGCACCCTCTGCCAAGCAGCCCATTTTGGGAGCATTTGTTTACTCTGAACCGAATGTTCACATCCCGGGAGCCTCTCAGCTACATAATCACCAAAACCAACACGGGACCTGGGGCTGCGCCGTCTTTTTGTGCTTGTCCAGTGGTTGCTGAGGGAGATCAAAGCCTTGGCTCTGGCCGCAGCCAGCCCCGCGGGCCCTGTCTGACTGCCGCGGTTCCCACCGTGCCGGTGAGGTGGCACCTGACAAGATGCAGAGATGATGGGGCAGGAGGGAGCACCCTGAGAGCCAGCAGCGCTGCTGCAGGAGTAGGGCTACTCCCCAGAACACAAGGCTCTTCCAAAACCGGCTGAGACCCAGGAGAAGTGCTGTGGACATGCCCTGTCTTGAACAAGGGATCCTTGGGCAGGGGGAACTCAGGGACTCGCTGGGCAGAGACCCGTGCAATAGTGGAATGTTCTTACAGCCCATTGGTGTTGCCCTGGTTTGACATATTCCCCTCTCTCTCGTCATCCAAAGCAGAGGGGACATGATTGCCATCATCACCTCTTCTTCTCCACTCCATGGGGTGGCTGTGGCTGGGCAGACCCTAGGCTGAGGGGAAAAGCCCTAGCCCTGGGGTCTTGGGGAGCCCAGTGCTGGCTGGCACTGGGAAGGTTGCTCACATCCCCCTCTTTGTCCCGGAAACACCCCAGAGACACCACGGGGACTGGGTGTCACCGCTGGCGTTTGTGCTCATGGGCACAGACCTGTGCTCCACATATGGACACCTGTGGAGGTGTCATTGATACAGTTAAACCTCATCGAGGACAACAGGTCTTCCAATCCTGCTCTGCACTACAGTGCAATCCACACTGTGATGAGCTGTGACTTTCTGGTGGCACTGTGACAGCAGCAGGACACAGCTGGCAGCTGGACACGTGCCCCACCAGAGCCATTTGGGGTGTGTGGGCACACAGGGCTGCTCTCCAGCATCCCTGGTGTCCCTGGGCTCCATAGGGAAACGTCTGCCTCCTCTCCCTTCTCTCCTCATAGGTGGTCTTGATGGGATGGCTTGTCCCTTCCAGCCAAAGCAGACACTGGATGTGGTCTCATCTGACAGCTTGAACCCCACACAGGGAGGCCACAGCACCCTTCAGTTCACTCCTGGATGGGATCAAGGGTCTCCCTGGCACACAGCCTGGCAGGCTTTGGGTATCTTCAGTCAGTGGAACATCCCCAGCTGTATTTTCCATGGGGAGGGCAGCTGGAATGCTGGGCAGCCTCTGAGTCAGCAGGAGCTGTATGCATGAGGACACCTGAGAGCCTGTGATGGATACCAGAAGTTCATGGCAGATGCAATAGGGCTCAATGGGGCTCCAGGCACTTAGTCAGGGTCCATCCCTGAGGGAGCTGAGATTGACATCCCTGCACCTTTCCCACGGGACAGCCCCCCCCAAATAGTGCCAAGAGACCAAGGGGCAGCAAGGGGCTGCAGCTGTCTCCCTGTGCCACATGCCAGGTGTGCCAGTCCTGTCACAATCTCTTATCCTTTGGGCAGCAAATTAACCTGGACCAAAACCAGAAGGAATTGCAGCCACAGTCACTTCGGTCCCAGGGCCTTTGGGAACACAGGCCTTCGTGTCCTGCACATACAGAGGCTCCCACAGTTCAATGTCCTACAACAAGAACTACAGAGACATTTCAGTCTGGAAAATAAAAGACTATTTCCATCTGAAAAGTCACCATGTTCATTCCATGCTTGGGAAAGTTGTGGTAAGGCCCCTGGGAAGCAGGAGGTGGGAGGGAAGGAGAGGCTGGGAGGAGGACAGTGACCCAAAGGGAGCGTTGGTATCAACACAAGACCTCAGTATTGACACAGGGCATCAGTGAGGACACAGGGCATCAATATCAATGGCTGCTTTATCACCTTCAGCTTTCCCTGCAGACTTCCTCATTGCTGCCACCAAACCTGACTTACATCCATGACCGAAGAAGAGGACCCTGGCCATGGGGCAACTGAGCCAGGATAACCTGCCTGGCATCACTCCAGAGTGTTGTGGAGGTTTGTTTGCTACTGACTCACACTAAAACAATCTCTGGCCCAACCCAAGCAACCCCTCACACAGCCGGTGCAGGACCATTCCCCACCTCATGGAGCAGCCCAATGTCGTGACACGCTCACACACGCCTGAGCAGGGAGTGGAGATCCGGATTCCTCAGCTCCAGCCTTGGCTGCACTGGAGCTGAAAACAGGAGGGCTGGGGGGTGGTTCGGGGTGACGGTGTTGGTGGCTGGGGCAATTGTGGTCCCCCATTCATCCTTGTCTCCAGTGGGTGGCAAGGAGTGCCCATGGCTGGTCAGGACAGACTGGACTCCCTCCTCACACCCTCCTCAAGCGTGTGATGGGAAGAATCGCTCAGGAGAAAAGTGGAGGACGGCATGGGGACATGGTAGCACAGGGGGACGTGCCTTGGGGCACAGGATGGGATGTCACCACTGGCACAGGGGCCCCAATGCCGCTGTGGGCAGCTGGAGCAGGCCCATGGGTACCAGACCCTCCCCCAGTCACCTGCGATGGGGGTTTTCTGCCTTTTGGGAATGGGGCACCCCCATCCTCAGTCCCCTGGCACCATGGTAGTGGCAGGCTGGGGATGGTGGCAGCTGTGGGTGCCTTTCTGCAGCGTCAGACGGATCCGCCTGGCTGCACCCCCGTGATTTATACAGCTTAATCCGGCGTCGGGCAGGTCCCACCCGCGCCCTGCCGGCCGGGTGCCGGCGCAGCCCCGCGGGCGCGCAGCCCAGGGGGACAGTCCCTCCCCGCAGGGAGGGGACTGAGTTATGAAAGTTGTGAATGGGGAGTGTCTGGGGGGCTGGAGCAGAGGGAGCCCAGGGGCGCAAGGCACTCGCTGCGGGCGGCACGGCAGGCTGGACTGCAGCACCCTGAGGTCCCCACGACACCTCCCTCCAGCGCCCCGCTCCCTGCAGAGGACACCGACCAGAAGAGGCACTCGGTGATACCCCAACTTCTATTCCCCCGTTACCGCTCTGGCTGGCTTCCTATGGTTTATATCCCACAGTTCCAGGGGTGAACGTCTCCTGAAGCCACTCTCGTGTCCTTATCACTTTTCCAGCCCAGCTTCTTCACTGTAACTGTTGGACGGAGAACTGATAAGGGTATGCGAGTGACACGAGCGACCAAGAGATCGTCCTGACCCGCCAGCCTCTGCTGGCCCCTGGGCTATCCCGGCTCCAGCTGCAGCTTCGGCTGCACCAGGCGTCCATGCCTGTGCGGCTCCAGATGTTGGGTCTGCACAAACTGACCGCAAAGCAAACGCCAGAGATAACGAGACATCTTTTTTCGTTAAGAGCGGGTGGGTCCCGTCATTCCAGGATTTTCCCTTTCAGCATGTGCAGCAGGTCTCTGGCAGGAAAACGCATCTTTTTGGAAAAGATCTTGAGATGCTATTTAATGCATAATTGTTTGTTTGTGTTTCCGTGGACTTTGCTTGAAATTCTTTGAAATCAGTGTAAAGAGTAATTATAAAGTAAGAAATGTGTGTAAAACTTCTGTGCTTTCCTGTGTCTGGAACTGCTCCCATAAAGTGTTATTTATTCCCAGTGTTTCCTTGATTTTCAAGGTGAGTGCTCACCAGCTGTCTCCAGCCGCAGCAGACGAAGGGAATGACTAACATCCCAGAGGGACAAGAAGGGGATTTAGGACAGTGAATCCCAGGTAAGGGGGTGTCTGCTTGGCAGAGCCCCACAATCCTCCCTGGCCCGTGTCCCACCAAGCCCGGGGACACTGCGGGTCCCATGGGAACTGCTTCTGCATCACAAACTGCTGCTTTAAAATATCTGGGAATCCCTTCATGTGTCCAGGCTCTTTTTCCCAGTTTTCCAGCTATTCCCATCAGTCAGATTTTCCCTGTCTCCACAAAAGCGTTTTGCAGAGCCTATACTAGCAGACTGGTGTTTCAGGGCATTTGTCCATAGATGTAGGGCTGGATGGAGAGGAAAGAGCCAGCACTGGCCGGAGGTTTCTTCCCATGGGAGACACAGCCTGGCCTGGCCAAAACCCACTGGCCACACGGTCTGTGCCCCAGAGCTGCCCTACGACTCTTCACAGCCACCAATCAATGCAGCCCCACAGGGCTCCCAAAACATTGCCATCCCCGTGGGGACCCAAAAGTCCCCTGCCCACAGCTCCTTGCACACCCCTCAGCTTGACAGAGACTAGAGAGAGATCTCAGTGCTTCCGAGGAGTGGGTGCCCCAAATCACCTCAATTCCAGTTACAGGTGACAGAGCAGGGACCGAGGTGGAGGAGCAGCTTCACATCAGGCACCTCATGCACAGGCTGGCCTTGAAGGGGATACACCCCTGAGCCCAGGCCCTCCTACTTCCAAGCCTGGGCCCCATCCTGACCCTCTGGTCTGGCTCCAGACACTGAGTCGGAGGCTGATTTCGGAAGAGCTGCACTGTGCACTGAGTGCTCCCCCCAGCCAAGGGCAGCCCTGCAGCAGCCCCCATCACATGGGGGTCCGGGGCTCTGCTGCAGGCAGCCCTCCCCATGAGACTTGAGCATCCTCTCAGAGCAGAGAAGGACATGTCAGCATTTGGGATAGGCTCTGCCTGGGACCCCTTAGACAGGGACCCCTCACCAATGGCTTTTGCACCCCACACAGTGACTCCAGACCCGGTCCAAGGAGGGGGCAGGATGGGCCCACCCATACCCAGCAGGCTGGCATCAGTGGGTTCAGAGCATTTGGGGGTCTCATGTTGTCCCTACAGCCCACCCGTCCCTTAGGAGCCAGGGAGGCAGAGCACTGTTCTACACAGAGACCCCCAGCCCCTCTGGCTGCTCCTATTGCCCAGGGAGGTGGGGAGGTGGTGGGGGACCCAAAAAATTAAGTGAGGAGAGAGGAAGGTCTTCCTTATCATCCTGCCATCAGCTGGTTCGGGGACCAAACTGGAGTGCTCATGGCATCCCTTGGTCTAGCTCAGCTGCCAGCAGCACTGGGGATCTTCCCTGGGGAGCACCTGGATATGCAAGGAGCCCAGATCAGCCAGGACGAGTGCCTGGAGCTACTGGGGACCCCAAAATGGATGAGGTGAGCACCTGGAGCCCCAAAAGCGAGTGCCTGCATTCTCACAGCCTCTTCTGCATGAGGGGTTCAGTAGAGGGCCGGGACCTCATCTGATCCCTCTGCAAACAGCCACTGGCAAATTGTCAGTGTACATTTGGCTTTCCCCCGTGGCAGGTGGGGTGATCAGCCATGAAAAAGCGGCTTAGCAGCACCGGAAAACTCCTGAGGCAGCCAAATTCCGTGCGCCGGCCCCAGCCCAGCCCCAGACACGGGGAGCTGGCCCAGGGCAGCGCGGCCGGGGGTGTCGAGGCTGACGGGGGGCTACGGCTGAGCCAGCACCGGTGCTGCTGCCACGCAGCCTCTTCCTGCCCTGAGCACGTAGCTCTGATATTAAAGCCATGAAGAGGAAATTCCACTTCTTCAGAAAAAACCAGAATCCGGATATTTCATAAGTGTCCCAGCTGACATGAAAGCCGCACCAGGAAATTTCACTCAGCAGAGATATTAAAGTTGCCGTAGCCCTTGGGGCAGCCGGGGCCAAGTACCCGGGGCCTGGCATAGGGTAAGGGACTGCAGGGACACACGAGTGCCACGGCCCCGGCACATTCCACTGTCCCTTGTGTCCCTGTCCCTGCCAGCCCCACCGTAGCCATGGTTCGTTCTGCAATAGGTGACCCCAGGTCTAGCAAAGCCCCCACAGGAGAGCACCTCTCCCACCCACAGTATTCCCAACGGGAAAGCAAAGCCCCCTCCTTTGTAGGCACAGCCCTGGTGCTGCCAGGCTGATGGCACCAAGCCTGTTGTGGGCAAGGTGAGCTGCCCCCTCACTGCCCACCTGCGCCCTGATAACAGAGGTAACTGGCTGCGAGGGCAGGGACCAAAGTGGCCAAGTGTCTTTTCCCAACATGACCAAGCTGGCACCAATGTCCTCATCCCCCTACAATCCCTTCCCAGCAAAGCCCACTGGTATGACTTGCTTTCTCGCAGGAGAGAGACAGGACGGGGAACTGGAATAATTGCCTGTATTATGAGGCATGGCAGCATGTCTGCATGTGTCATGGGAGCAGGGGGAGACACAACTGAGACAAACAGGCAGCTACCCCGGCACTGCTGAGGCAGCAGGTCTGTGCCTGTGGATCCAGTGTTCACTCTGTGCTCCATCCCATGTGGGGCACATGGAGCTGGGAGCTCTGGAGGCAGGCTGTCTCGCAGGGGTTCACTGTGGGGTCTCTTGCCCACCCACTGGACACGACATATCCCTTCAATCACCAAGAGGTCAGTGACCCCCTTGGAAAGCTCCTCCTCCTCCTCGGAGGGAGCATCAGCATCAGCACTGCTGTGGCAGCTGTGGTGCAGGGGTGAGGGGCTCAGCAGGGACCCCACGGGCATGAAACACAAAGGGAGCAGCAGTCAAGCCCCTGTCAGGGGACACAGCTGGCCAGGGTCCCACGGGGGGCTGCACTGGGGTGGGGGAGGTCTGCCACTCCCAGGAATGGGGAGGGTCACCCCCCAGCCCCGGTCACAGTGTGACACCACTCAGCCCTGGTGTTGTTGGGGAGCGGCCACCCCCGCAGGAACAGTGCAGAGGTAATTGCAGGTTATTGTTCAGCTCTGTTGTTAAATATGGATCAGTTCTCTTCCGACACACACCGAGGAGTGCAAACTCGGATCTGCTGCCTCCGCTCAGCACCTCTCCTGCCAGCAGCTGTGGCACAGCCGTGGGTACAACGTGTATTGTGTCACAGTGGTGGCAGAGGGTGCAACGTGGGTTCGGCATGTAGAATCACAGGGACCTTAAAGTCCGTCTCGTTCCACTCCCTGCCGTGGGACACCTTCCACCAGCCCAGGGTGCTCCAAGCCCTGTCCAGCCTGGCCTTGGACACTTCCAGGGATGAGGCAGACACAACTTCTCTTGCCATTCTGTGCCAGGGCCTCAACACCCTCACAGAGAAGAATTCCTTCCTAATATCCCATCTAATCCTGTCCTCTGGCAGTGGGAAGCCATCCCCTCTCATCCTGTCCCTCCAGGCCCTTGTCCCAAGTCTGTCTCCAGCTCTCCAGGGGGCGCTTTAGGCACTGGAAGGGGCTCTGAGGTTTCTCTCCCAGAAGAGAGAGAGTTTCATCCCTCAGCTTTGGCAAAGTCAGGATTCAGCTACCCAGATCCCGGGCTTTGTCTTCAGTTCAATACAGAACCCCACACTTCTGCCATTCCTGGGGAGCAGGCACGGACTTTTCCCTGTTGCTCTTCCCTGTGGGGATTCATCAGGGTTAGATGCAGAACACAACCCAAAGAGCATCATAACAGCTTCTCAAGAGAAAACGAGTTTCTAAAATTAAACAAGCAAAATGAAGGAATAGAATATTTTTGCACTGGTTCCCTTGCCATGAATATGTATAAAACTTAGTTTAATAATATTAAGCAAAATACAGAAGAGCACTGGATGGTTACTGTGGCCTGCATCCCTGTCCCATGGCAAGGCACAAGTCCGACCTCAGCAACCATGCCCTGCCACGATCCAAGTTGCAGCACTGATTCCAGGAGCTCAGAGCAGGGAATCACCCATCCAGAAACCAGAAAATCCCCAGAAAGACTCACAAAACCCCAAAGAGTTTATTGACCATTGCCAAAAGCAATAAACACAGAACCCAGGGAGGCCAAGCATCTTTTCTGCCTGCCCTAGACCACTTGCTCTCATCCTAATTGGCAATTAATCACACAAATTGTATTGTCATTCCACTCCTCCCATGAATGTGGCTGCCCCTTCCCTGGAAGTGTTCAAGGCCAGGTTGGACAGAGTATGGGGCAACATGATCTAGTGAAAGGTGTCCCTGCTCACGGCAGGAGGATGGAACTAAATGAACTTTAAGGTCCCTCCAACCCAAACCATTCAAGGAATCAGTGATTCACCCGTTGCAGCATAACCAGCCTCATCTTCCACCGTCACCCAAAGATATTCCTTCCAGTTAGAATCTGGTGATTTTTCAGCTTGGCATCATGGCCATTCCCTGCCTTCCAATACAAAGGGATCTTTGTTTCCCCTCTGGAGCACATCCAGGTGAAAAGCCCACCTTGGAGGTGCAAAAATGTGCAGACTACAAAGGGAAAAGCTTGGAGAAGTGCAGGGAGAGGGATGTGTTGTCAAGGCAACAGTGACTGCAGGATTGGGAGAGGGAATGAGAGCAGAGCAGGGGTACCCAGGGCTCTGGTGATGGACACAGGAGTATGGGAAGCTGAGGGCTAGAACAGTAGGAAATTAAATATCTCCTCCCCACCTCTGCCCACCAGGACAGCTACCAACCCTGCTCCCAGTGAGAGAGGATGATACTGGGCCCCACAGCAACCCCACAGCCCATCACCTGCACCCTGCCCAGTCCCACAGCCCAGCTCCCCAGAGCCCAGTGCTCAGGGTCCAAGAGGTGGAAACTGCCATTCTCCAAAGCCCAGCAGTCTGCACTAATTGTGAAAATGTTGTTGGTGTCTCAAAGGGGAGAAGCTCAGGCTTACAGAGCAGCACGCTCCTGTTTTCAGACCTTTTCACAACTTATTAGAGTCCAAGTCAAACGAGCACCCTGCACTGTGGAGCAGAACCTGGAGAGACCCCAATCCCATCCAGGTCCAAACTCTCCCACTTACAGGAAAGGTTGGAACTTTGTTCATGTCTCGGACATGGATTGGAAGGAGACAGACACTGAAGTCCTCAGCTCAGGGAAGGGACAGCAGGCACAGCCACCTGTGAGGTCCATGGTAGTCAGTGCAGCTGCAGAGCCACCAGTCTGACACAGACCCAGCCTTGGATTCAAGTTCACCACCATATAGGCATGATCAAGGCACAGGGAATCTTTCACACTAATGCACCTATAAACCCTGATGTGCAAATGCCCATCACCTCCCTCTCAACCAGGAGTCAGGACGGAGAGAGAGGACAGGCAGGAGGTAGGTGCAGAAGTAGCCAGGGGCTCAGTGCTGCTGTGCTCACCTCCTGAACCCCACACCCTGAACCCCACACCCCATTCCCTCCTCCCCTCAGCTGCCAAAGGCCCTGGAGCACCCCTACCAGAGCAGCAACTCTTGGTGGCATGGTGAGTCCTGCGTCCCTCTGAGCCCCTGCTCCCCACGCACCCACCCCAGCAGCAATTCCTGCCAGGCCCTGACACCTCCCTAAAGCTGCTGCACTATTTTTACCCCATGGTTGCTATAGAGACATCAGAGCCGCTTGCTGTGATGATGCAGCTGCTTTTGGGTGATGCAGCCGCTTTTGGGTGATGCAGCCGCTTTTGGGTGATGCAGCCTCTTCCGGAAGCACTGCATCACCCACTGCATCACCTGCTGTATCACCTGCTGCATCACCACCCACTGTGCCATCTTCTGCATCACCCATTGTATCACCCACTGCCTCACCCAGTGCATCATCTGCTGCATCACCCACTACATCATCACCCACTGCATCATCACACACTACATCATCCACTTCAGGCTCCTCTGGATACCCCCTTCAGCCCCAGAGAGCTGTGCCAGCTCCTTGTGCCCATGGTAATGCCATGGGATGTGGGGTCACACAGTCACCTGCTCCATCCTTTGCTCCCAGTGTGCCAGGTTGGGGTGACCTGCTGCTCCACCACCTCATCCGAGGTACTGTTGTGCCACTGTTGTGCCACCATGGCCAGCTCAATCCTCTGGCCAAAGCAAGGGACCAGAGGGGACACAGAGAAGCAGTATGCAGCACTGCATGGCCACGGGAGGTGGCAGTGGCTGGGATGTCACTAACATCACAGATTTTAGCTGATTAATCACCAACACACCACAGGAAGTCGGTACTCCAGCAGGAGAGATCAGGGTCCCAATCAGAGCAGGAGTAAATCTGAGCCCTGCTCAGGTCTGAGGGGAAAGCAAGGTGCTGTGGGCACAGTTGGACCCTCTCATCCATGAAACCCCATGGAGAGGCATGGCCTGGACTGGGACTCCCTGCATCCAGGGCAGTGTTCTTGTGACCCACTGTGCCCCATAGGTCGGGGGACCTGGGCTGTGCCCCAGGCAATAGGATCATTGGCAACAGAGCCGGTGGTCCCCCTTGGAATGCTGAGCTCCCTCTCCCTGTGCTCGGCTCCCAGGAGCAGGGCTATAAATGGCAGAACAGCGGCCGCGTAGGGATGAGCTGGCGGAAATAGCTCACACAGCCCTCGGTAAAGAGCCCAAAATAGAACCCGCCAGCACCAGGTGTCCCCAGGGGAGACAGTGCCAGCTCAACCCTTGGCAAGGCTGCACTGGCATCTCACCTGCCTGGGTGACCAAAGGTGCTGAGAGACAGCATTTTGGGACAAACCACTTTCCCAGGAGACAGATCCGGCTCTGCCCAGCCAGGGGCTACAGCTCCTCCAGGGCTGTAGAGCACACGGAGCCAATGGCCCCTTTCCATCCTGGCCTTGCTCCATGGCCTCAGCCACCCAAGACATCACAGCAGCCCCCTTGAATGCTCTGGGGACCACAACACCCCACAGACCAGACAGCCTTGTTACAGTCCCAGAAAGCAGCTCCCCCTCGTCTGGGCTGGGCCAGATTCTAATCAAAACCTCAGCAGGCTGCAATGAAGGGATGAGAACTTCCTGGCTTGTCCAGCTGGGATAGCGCTGGGGTGGTCCCACGAAGCACTGAGCATCTCTGATGTTCTCATCAGTGTCACAGTTGTGTCCCCTCTGCCTCTCTCTGTCCTGCCAGGAGGAAGGAGCCCCCTGCCCAGATGAGGATTCTTGGCACCAGTACCATTGTGCCACAGGGTACTGGTATCACCAGCAGCACCTCCGGTCACTGCCCAGCCTCCACACGCTGCCAGGACCCTGTGTGGGCAGAACACCCCAGAGTGACACTCAGACAATCTCAAAGCCACCTCATCTTAGGCTTGTCCCAAACTGACCATGTCCAGACCCCATCACACCGACCCCAAGGCTGTGCAGGCACAGTTGAGACCAAACCCAGGGCTCAGAGCCCTGCATGGAGCTGCAGCTCCTCCAGCAGCCATCCCTGTAGCCCTGTTGCCATGGCATCCTCAGGGATGGCACGGATACTGGCGAGGAGGACAAGGAGGATGAAGACACATGGACACATTGGCTCTGCAAAGCCAGGACAGGGTTGGAGCAGACCTGAGGCCCTCCAGCAACAGACAGGGGCTGTTCCTGCTTCCCTCCATGGAGATCCCAGTTCCCCAGGATGAATAGGATATTGGAATTGGCAACACCATTCTCATTCCTCTCTGCTGGGGCATCTTGTACCACACAGACAATTGAAAGTTGGTGAGTCTAGGCTGGTGAAGCAGTAAAAGGAGCTCTCAGGTTTGAGCATCTGCAGGGGCAGATCATTCCAGCTTTCCATCCAGGATCAGCCAGCCTAGGCTCTGGCACAGGGTTGACAACTCACAGGGGCAGCATGGTGGGCAGAGGAGGAAGGGATGCTTGTGTGGGGATGTCAGCTCCCCAACACTTGCTTCCAACCATCTCCTACTTACAATTGCTGAGGAACCAGAACCTTCCCTCTTCCCCCACCTCCTTCTCCCTCCTTGTGGCCATGCCTGACCCATCCTGGGGTGACCTGGGAGTGGGGTGGATCCCCCTCAACTCTGGGCTTGTGATGGCTTCCTCTGGTGCTGGAGTAACAACCCCATTCCCAGGCAGCCTGTGTTCCTCCTTCCACCACAGCTTGTCTGTTCTAAATGTGTGGGGTTTAGGAGTTTATTTTTAAGGTGTTTGTTTTATTAAGGTGTTTACATTATTGTGTTTTAAGAAGTTAAGGTGTTTATTTTTCAACAAGTAACCTGGTGTGTTCATGCATTGGAAAATGGACTGGCAAATATATTTTTGGAGCTTTTATGGCCAGTTTAGGCAGGTACTGCAGAGCCTCCATGTTAACAGAGTCAGGACGAAGCTGCCATAAGGTTTCCCAAATGCTCCCTAATGTGATAAGACTGACAATATCTCTGCTGGCTCTGATATTCATTGTCTTCTTCATCTCTGACTGAAGAACACTGCAATACTAAATTATATTTTACTATCCACACGAGAAATTTCCCCTAATGTTAACATGATCCAGAGGATGCAATGTCAAACACCGTCTCAGCTGTGATGGCCTGTAGAAGTACAGAGAAATGGAAGTTAGAGTGGTGGGTCAGGGACATTCATGACCATTTCCCCCGTCCTGCTTCCCTCTTCCTGCTGGGACTGTTCCAAAAGAGTCACCGAGGAAAGTGGAGGAGGCTGCTGGAAAGCAGGTTCCTGCAGGGATGAGGGATCTGGGCACAAAGGAGGTCCAGATGACAGCAGACTGGTGCTGGTCTGAGGTACTGAGACTCTGCCAGCGAGCGAGCTCTGCCCGGGGAGCAGATGCAGGGACTCCGGCTTCCACGACATTGCACAGAGCATTCCAGTGCCCCAGGTGTGCTCTCAGGCGCCCCAGGTGTGTGCTCGGGCTGCCCCATATGTGCTCTCAAACCACAGAGTTATTAAGCCAGAGGGGAGAAGGTTCCTAATCTCCTTCGGCTCCAAGTGGGGCCGGCTGTGGGTTCAGACCAGTTTGCCCACGGCAGGGTCCCACTGGGTCTGGAGACCCCCGAGAGCAGGTACACTCATCCCCCACCCCCGCACACAGACACCCCCGCACGGGTGGGCACTGACACTCCCCCTCACACTCCCGCACACGGACACCCACACACGCCCACGCTCACGGTCCCCCCGCACACGGACACACTCCCCCGCACCCCGGGCCGGGACACGGACCCCTCCAGCCGCCCAGCACACGGACACCCCCGCCCCGCCGCTCCCGGCACCCACC
>VXAU01005776.1:76156-89665 GCA_013399695.1 Formicarius rufipectus | reverse complement strand
GGCACCGGCACCGACAGCTGGACACCGGCACCGGGCACCAGGCACCAAGCACCGGCACCGGCGGCAGCCCCGGCACAGGGGAGCGGCACCGACACACGCAGAGGGCAGCAGGTAGCGGGTCGGGGGTGGGGGCGCTCCCACCATCATCACCGCAGCCGGGGGCAGCAGCGGAGCGGGACCGGGATGGCCCGGTGTGGAGGGGCGCGAGGGGGCACCGGTGTGACGAGAATGGGGAAGAATCGACGCCCGGGTCAAGCTGGATCTCCCCTCGGGCTCGAGGGTTCCCCACGGGAAGGGGCCATGCGGAGCTCTCGGACAGGGGACGGCACTGCCGGCGCCTTTGGCGGGGCTGGTAGTGATGCCCCAGTACGAGCACTGACCGCAGGTCCGGAGGCTGCAGGAAACCCACAGAGGGCACGGGGGTGTGAGGAAGGGCTGGGCGGTTTGTGCCCACCTCGGGGGGATTCTGGGAGCACTGGCCGCCCAGGGCTCCAGGAGTGGCCTGAGGAGTTGGGGCAGGGAGCAGGAAGCAGAAGGAGCAGGGAATGGGGGGCAGCAGGAATTGGGAGCATTGAAAAGCAGGGGGTGAGGACGGCAGGAGTGGGGACAGTGGGGCAGTAGAAGCAGGGTGTCGTAGAAACACAGTAGACAGAATGACTGTGGCTGCTCCTCCTTCTCTCCAGCAGTAGGAAGCAAAGACCCCAGCTCCAGCCCAAGAAGCTATAGGGGATGCTCACTGTCCCCAGTGGGCTTCATCTTGTGGGCCCCCCAGACGAAGCAGGCCGGTGGAGACCATCAGGAGCTCTCTGATCTCTTGGGGAAACCAGTGCATCCAGGCAGCTGTATGCAGGAGGTGGGTGGATGTGGCTAGAGGGGCAGTGGGATGCAGGGCAGTGCCCAGAGCATGGCATCCCAGTAAAGCAGGGATGAAGAAGCAGGGCTCACTTCTCCATGGTTCCTCCTGCAGCCACCACCCACCACTGCCATCACCCAGCAGTGAGCTGAGCCAGTGCCATGGATGAGGTGATGGAGCTAGAGCTGGGGAGCACCTCCCTCCTCAAGGCCGTGTGGCTCGGCCGGCTCCGGCTAACCCGGCTGCTGCTGGAAGGGGGGGCTTACATCAACGAGAGCAACGAGAAGGGGGAGACTGCCCTGATGGTGGCCTGCACCACCACGCACGTTGACCAGCAGAGCATCCACAAGGCCAAGATGGTGAAGTACCTGCTGGACAACAGAGCTGACCCCAACATCCAGGATAAGTCTGGGAAAACTGCCCTCATGCATGCCTGCATCTGTGGGGCCGGGGGGGACGTGGTGTCCCTGCTGCTGGAGAGTGGAGCAGACCCTAGCCTAGAGGACCACTCAGGAGCCTCGGCGCTGGTCCACGCCATCAACGCCGATGATAAGGCTGTGCTGCAGCACCTCCTGAATGCCTGCAGAGCCAAGGGAAAGGAGGTGATCATCATCACCATGGACACATCAGCCTCTGGCACCAAGACCACCAAACAGTACCTAAATGTTCCGCCTGCACTGGAGTTCAAGGAGAGAGTCCCGCCAGAGGTGGGAGTAGCCCCCTCCAGTGCCCACCTGAAAACTTCCATCTCAGCACCTTCCCCTGAAGAGAAGGAGAGCAGCATTCTCACACCACATCCTTCACACCCGGGGGACACCGGGGACACCGAGCCACCTTCCCCAGGCCAGAGAGCTGATACTGCCCGGAAAGCCCATCTGCCGCGGCTGAAGCGGCTGCGGTCGGAGCCGTGGGGTCTGGTGGCACCCTCAGTGCTCGCAGCCTCCGCGCTCCGCGACGACACACACGTGTGTGCTGACGATGAGGTCATCACGGGCATTGGTGACCTCTCGCTCTCCAAAAAGCCCCCCCTCACCCGGAGCAACAGCAGCAAGGGCAGAGACCCCTCTCTCTTCCCTACAGTGGACGAGCAGGCACTGGGGCCGCTGGCATGGAAAGCCAGCCATGAGAAGAGCGCGGCCACCCATCCGCGCCTGTCCCGCAGCAGCACGGTCCCCGAGGAGCCGGAGAGCAGCAGCTCAGCCGCCAGCTCGGCCGCGGGGATGGACACCCTGCATTGGTGGAGGCGGGCCGCTGACCACAATGGGGACCCCCACCTCACCGAGGCAGGGAAGGGGCCATCGGAGAGGAGGAAGCTGAGCGGGTCCCACCTGGCCTTGCTGGATGGCTCACGAGAGTCTCCCTCTGGCAGCGCCTCCACATCACCCAGCACCGGCCGGCGCCGGCCGCCCGGCTTGCTGGAGAGGCGAGGATCCGGGACCCTGCTGCTGGACCACATCTCCCACACTAGGCCGGGATATCTGCCCCCGCTGAACGTGAACTCCAACCCCCCAATTCCCGACATCGGCTCCAGCAAAGCCCCCTCCCCGCTGGCGGCCGGGATGAAGCCCCTGGTGCCCCTCGCACCCAGCTCGCCCAGATGGGGCGATCTGAGAGCCCACAGGAAGCTCCTCCGCAGACACTCCATGCAGGCAGAGCAGATGCGGCACCTCTCCGATTTTGAGGAGGTCGTAGCCCAATAACCGTATCACCATTTTCTTCCCAAAGCCGTGCTGAAACAGGACGGTTCCTGCACGGAGTGGTCACTGGCTCGGGGGACACACTGGTGGCCGCGGGGGTCAGACCTGAGTTCAGGGGCTGAATCGGGAATGACTGCCCGGGACGTGGAACCCAGACCGTACGAGATCGCTGGGCTCCGTGCCAAGGATCCTGCCTGCAGTTCATTTACTTCTCACTAGTTAGAATCCGCTTTTCGCCCGTCCCGCTCGTTCTGCCATCGAACCCCCGCCGCAGCCCCCGCCAGTGATCCTCGGGGCCGACGCGTTCATGAAGTGCCTTCCAGGAGGGGAAGGGTCTCAGTGCTGCGGGAGTTGGAGGAGCCGGAACATCCCCCAGCAACGGACGGTGTCGGTGCCCTCCCAGAGCGGGAGAGGGAGACAATCCTCTACCGTCCGGATTCCTCAGCGCTTCAGAGCTCCGGCGGCTGAGTTCACCCAGCTCCGCTGCAGCTTCGGCGGTTCTGAACCCGGACGGGCTTTTTTCGTCTCTGACGCGCTTGAGCTTCAGGGGGTTCATTCCCCACCACTCCGAATAGCTCTAAGCGCTAAATCCCCGGGCAGGATGGTCCCAGTCTGGCTGCATGGGAAGCCCCTGCTGCCGGCGGGGGAGCCGAATGCCAAATAACCGAGGGTGACACGGGCTGACCCGGTGGGTTCATCCCACCGGGAAAGTCGCAGGCACCGCGCCACAGCCAGGATCCCTCTCAGCTGCCCATCCTGCGCAGAGAGCCCTCCTCACCCCACGCCTCATCCCACGCTCCGTGTGCCACGGCCCGGACGTGTGCCGTGGCAGCCGACAGACTCCATGATTCCATTAACGCGTTTATTTACAGGCGTCCGTGTGTGTAGTGGTCCAGGGGAAGATGCTGAGGTGACGCTGTGTCACTGCGGGGACATTTTCACCATCGCTGCGTTAATCAACCGGTCGGCGTTGGATGAAGACGCGGCGCGGGGATCCGGCCCCGGCCCGGAGATCTCCGGGAGCACCGAGAGGATCCTCGGGGGCGTTCCTGGAGATGCCGGGTGGTTCCCCGGGTGCCGGGGGAGCTCCTGAGGTACCCGTGGGTGCCCGTCCCGCTGCCGGAGGTGCCGCCTCCAACCCCACCCCACCCGCAGCGGAAACGCCACGTCAGGGGGGCGGTCCCGGGGCTCGGTGCGTGAGTCGGTGCCGGGTTCGGTGCGTGTCTCGGCGCGTGTCTCGGTGCCGGGTTCGGTGCCGGGCTCGGTGCGTGTCTCGGTACCGGGCTCGGTGCGTGTCTCGGTGCCGGGTTCAGTGCCGGGCTCGGTGCGTGTCGCGGTACCCGGTTCGGTGCGTGTCGCGATGTCGGGCCCGGTGCGTGTCGCGATGCGGGCGCTGTGCCTGGCCGCGCTCCTGGGCGCATTGGGGGTCGGCGGGACGGAGCTGACGGTGGAGCTGCCCGACAGCGACCGGCGCTGCTTTCACCAGGAGCTGGAGAGCGGCATCAAGTTCACCCTCGACTACCAGGTACTGCCCTGACTGTGCCCTGCCTTGTACCTTGCCTGTACCTGTATGCAGCCCTGCATGCGCCCTGCCTCCACTCCCTGCCCATGCACCTGCCAGCACCTCCCTGCCCGGGCCCTGCCTGCTTGCCACTCGTGCCATATCCCCGTTCCCCTGTCCCTGTCTTGTCCGTGGCCATGCCCCTGCCTGTGCCCCCCTAGCCGTGCCCTCCTGCCCACACCCCTGCCCATGTGTGTGCCTATTGCCCGTGCCCATACCCCTGTCCCCAAACCCTGCAGAGCCGCAGGTATGGCTGCAGTTCCCTCCTCCCGTGCATAGCTCAGTTCCCTTCATGCTGCACCAGGAGCTGTTCCCAGCCCTGTGACCAGCAGTGTCCACCTGGGAGCCAGGGCTGGGATGTGCCCACTGTGGCCATGGGAGCCCCTGACCTGAGCCATGGGGGCTGTCCCTGTCTTCAGGCACCCCACCTGAACTGTGGGCACCCACCTGAACTGCTGGCATCATGTGGCACAGCTTCTCCTGGGCTCCCCTGGCCTGGGCCCAATCGCATGGGCATGGTGCCCACTGGCTCTCACACCGCTGTGGGGCCAGGAGGAGGGGCAGGGAGGCCTCACTGGGCAGGTGCCACCTGCGTCTCCCCACGTAGGTGATCAGTGGGGGACACTATGACGTGGATTGCTATGTGGAGGACCCGAACGGCAAGACCATCTACCAGGAGACCAAAAAGCAGTATGACAGCTTCCCACACCACACTGAGGTCAAGGGTGTCTACACTTTCTGCTTCAGCAATGAGTTTTCCACCTTCTCCCACAAAATTGTCTACTTCGACTTCCAAGTGGGTGATGAGCCCCCAATCCTGCCCGACATGAACAACCGCGTCACTGCCCTGACGCAGGTAGGTCTTGGGAGGGAGGGAGGGAGGGAGAGAGGGAGGAAGGGAGAAAGGTCCTGCAGCACCCCCTAAATGACCTCACAAGACTGTGGTTGGAGGCTCATTCCCCTTCCCCTCCACCAGATGCAGACGTGCCAACTGCCGGCCTGTGGCCTCACCACATCCTCTGCCCTGGGCAGGGATGCTGTGCTGTATCTCGACTCCCCGAGCTGCAGCACCCAGTGTCTCTCCTGCAAGGGGGAATGGCGTGTCAGTCCCTGGACTGTCACCTTGGTTTCCCAACAGGGCTCTCAGCTCTGCCCTGGTGTAGAAATGTTCTGGATGGGATCCAGTGGGGAACCGACACGACAGGCACTGCTGTCCTGCTCTTGAGACTCTGTCCTGCTCCCTTAGCCATGCTGTGTCAGGAGCAACAGTGCCCATTTGTCCTTGTCCCCAGATGGAATCCGCCTGCATCACCATCCATGAGATGCTGAACTCAGTGATCGACTCCCAGACCCACTACCGGCTGCGGGAGGCGCAGGACCGGAGCAGAGCCGAGGAGCTCAATGGCCGGGTCTCATACTGGTCCGTGGGTGAAACCCTCATCCTCTTTGTGGTCAGCATTGGACAGGTGATGCTGCTCAAGAGCTTCTTCACTGAGAAGAGACCCGGCAGTGGCGGGACCAGCACCTAGAGTCGATGTGTCTGTGCCTGAGCAGAGTGGGGAGTGGGATGGCAGCGGCCCTGGGGTCACGCTTTGCCTCCAATCCATGCTGGGAATGGGAGAAGGGGGGGATGTGGCACTGCTGAACTGGGTGGACACGGTGGGCATGGTCTCCCAAGTACAGGCATCCCCCTGCATCCCCTCCCACTCCCCATCAGCCACCTTGCTGCCCTGCCCCTCACCTGGCCACCCTGTCCTCTGTCTCTGTCTCTGTTGAGAAGCACGTGGGTGCCCTGGACCAGTATCAGCACCAACAGTGGGGGACCCTCAGAGCCCAACATGACTGCAATGGCCATGAGCTGCTCCTCGGAGTCCTGCCTTGCTAGCAAAAGGATGGGGCAGCTCTGGCCCACCTGGTGTCCAGCCAGTGCCATCAGCCTAAGGAGAGCTGCCCATGGACTGGCAATCTCTGCACCCTGATTGTCCCAGGGTGAGCAGGGCACTCTCGATAACAGGGCCACAACAGCAGCAACAGCATCCCATAAGGGTAGCTTTTTGCTGGATGCATCTCTGGCTCTAGCAGCCCCTCCCCTTGAAGCATTTTTCAGGCTGGCAGTGATTGGTTTACCCCTCCCAGGTGTTTTTTTCATACTCACAGGAGTCCATTCCTGAGTCTCAGCCCCCCGCACACCCCCCACCCTGCAGATATATGCCAAGGAAGCCCCATCCCTGCCTCGGCAAGCATTGAGTGTCCCCATTCACTTGGGAATGCAGCCCCCCCATTCCCTGGAGACTCACAAAATGGAGACAGCTCTGAGAGCCCGGGGGTGACCCCCCTGTGCAAGGCCCCGGGTCTGTACAATACCCCTGGTAGTCTCCAGCCCTCAAGCAGGCGTGAGATCACTCCCCAGAGCTGGGGTAACTCCACCAGCCTTTCCCTTTGACACTTCCAAATAAATCCCTGCAAGTATGGCTGGCACTGCTGTTATTGGGCACCTCTCCTGCCTGTCCCTCTGCCTGCACTAGCCGAGCCTGCTCCTGGCACAGGACCGGATGCTGGAGCCAGAGAGACCCCTTGGCAGACGCAGCCCCCCAAGCCCTGCCCCAGCACAAGGCTGCACTCTCAGTGGTTTGGGATTGGCAGCCCCCTGGGCAGTGGGGACCAAAGCACTGAGGGATTCCAGTGACCCACTGCAATGGAGTGGGGGCCCCTGGGCAGACCCCAGCTCTCTGGTCCCTTGCTCAAGGCCAGGGCAGTTCTCATGGTCTGTCCCTCACCCTGGCATCATTCCTGGTGCCATGGGAAGGGCTTAGCTCCCGGTGCAGGGAGGAGTGAGGGGCCCAGGCACAGCCGCCTCCCACCTCTGCGAGCTCCAGGAGCTGTGCCACCTCCGCCGGCAGCGCTGGCCTTGGGGCAGCTGCTGCAGCCGCCAGCGCCGGCCCCGTGTGCCCCCCGACGGCCTTGGGCAGGAGCCAGGAGCTCCTGTTTGGAGCAGAGCCGACTGCAGCGACTCCCGGAGGCTGCCACCAGCTCTGTGTTCTGGAACTGCCACCAGCTTAGTGTCACTGGCAGGGACCAGTCCCTCACCCATCAGGACCGAGACCCCCGCGGGGATGAACAGAGAGGGCAGTCCCCAGCCCTGGCCAGCCTGCAGGTGCCCTTGGATCTGCCCCTTCCTGGGGACCCTTGAACCCCCACGGTGGGGTCAGGGGCAATTCTGATTCCACTGGATCAAGATTTTGGGGATGCCAGCTCAGCTCCCAGACAGGGAACACAGGAAGGACAAGAGGCGGCCATGGGACACTTTATTGCTGTGCAGGGCACAGAAAGGGGATGGGGGGCACCCCTGCCAGCCCTGAGCCCTCAGAGATGCTTTGGGATGCCAGAAGAGAGTGGCAGCGACCCCATCCCTGCTGGATGACCCTGCCTTGAGCACCCCAGGGGTTGTGCCAGTCTCACAGGGAGCTGCTATGGCAGGTGGCATCCCCAGCAGCCCCCCAGGACCCCTGCACCCTCGAGACTCCCCGCTTGGATGGCAAAGAGGAGGCTGAGCAGCGGAAGGAGCCGGTGGCTGGAGAGGGGGGCTGGGGAGGGCGGCCACGCCCGCAGGGGCAGCCCCAGCCTCCCCGGAGGGGGATGGTGAAGAGCCCGTAGATGATGGGGTCCAGGCACGCATTGAAGAGGCCAAAGATGAAGAGGATGTGGGTGAGAGCAGATGAGACCCTCTTCTCCACAGCACGGGGACAGAACCAGTGCCAGAGCCCCAGCAGGTAGTAAGGGGTCCAGCAGAGAATGAAGGAGGAGACGATGACCAGGCTCATCCGCAGCATCCGCAGCCGGGCCCGGGGGATGTTGTTCCTGGAGCACCACAGGGACACGTCCCGCGAGGAGACTGAGGGGGCACAGCCCGTGAGGAAGAGATGTGGCTAGGACAGGGACCCCAAGCCATGGGGGAGGGTGGGGGGGTCTCTGCAGAGCCCCGGTCAGTGCTTCCCCCGGGCATGGGGCCATAGCCAGTGGTGCCCAGAACTCACAGATGACAGAGCCCATCCGGCGGGAGATCTCCAGCAGGATGCGGGTGTAGCAGCAGACCATGATGAGCAGCGGCAGCAGGAAGAGGCAAGCGAAGCCCACCATGTTGTAGAGGGTCTCGTGCCAGGGCTGGGGGAAGCTGCCACGTGTGGTGCACTGGGTGAAGTTGAGAGGGGGGTGCAGGGTGACGGTGTGGAACAGGAACAGCTAGAGCCAAGAGGTGGGACAAGGGTGATGAGGGTCTGCACCTCCCCAAGGCAGGAACGCCCAGAGCCCAAGAGACAGACTTGGCCAGCAGGGTGAGACCCGCCATCACCCCTGTGCTGGCTCTGCTCTCTACTGCTGGCAGTCCAGGGGGCACCTCGGGGAGGGGGCAGAGCTGGGGGATTCACCGCCACAGCCCCTCTGTCAATGCCTCTCCATCACCATCCTGCAGAACTCTCCAACCCCTCTCTGTCCCCATCCAACAGGGTTCTCCAGCTCCTCCCTGTCCCCATCCTGCAGGTCACACGGTGACACCAACTGGCCCTGGCCGGTGTCACCAGACCCCCGGGAGCCAGGACAGGGGCTGGGGACCCCAGGCATGGTACCTGTGGCAGCGCCAGCGCGGCGCTGAGGATCCAGGCGGCGTGCAGCATGGTGCGGTTGCGGGCGCAGGCTCGGGCGATGGCCAGGGGGCGCAGGATGGCAGCCTGCCGGTCCAGGCTGATGACCACGGTGATGAAGGCAGAGGCGTACATGGCCAGCAGCCGCAGGTACATCAGCAGGCGGCAGGCCAGGTCGCCCGCCCGCCACTGCAGCGTGATGTTCCAGATGGCGTCCAGCGGCATCACCGCCACCGTCACCAGCAGGTCGGCGGCGGCCAAGTGGCGCAGCAGCAGGCGGATGTGGGGGCGCCGGCCGCCCCCCCGGCCCCCCGCCACCCGCAGCACCGCCAGGTTGCAGCCGGCCGAGAGGGCGAAGAGGGCGAAGGTGACGGCCACGCGCACCTGGGCGGCGGCGGAGAAGGTGGGAAGGCTCAGAGGCTCCTCGCGGTTCTCATCGCGGGGGCTCCAGGCACAGCCCTGCTCAGAGGGTACAATGCCAGAGGGCTCCACGCTGGCATTTCTCACTGCAGGGTCTGGGTCTGCATGGGCCCTTCCTGCAACAACAGGGAAAGTGGCAGTGGCAGCTTTGAGGTGGGGGCTCCAACGGGACAGGCTGCACTTAGAATTGGGGGTCTCGTCGCCCAGACCCCCTGGACAAGGGTCACAGTGCCAGCACCACATTCCTTAGCCCAGCTCCGTGTGTCCCATCCATAGCTGCTCACTCCTGCTCCTCTTCCAGAGGCCCCACACATCTCCAGAGTAAAGGGGTCACTGGCACCAAGCAGAGCAGAGGGAGACGGTCGCAGCTGACCTCAATATACCAACCACCCCAGACCATTCCTACCATCCCCCCATTCCCTGCACAGAGTATGGTCCTGCCCTAGGATGAAGACCCCTGGGCCCAGTGCTGACTCCTAGGGGACCAGACACCCCATTGCCCCCACCTCACCTCCATCTGGGATGTCCTGCCCAGCATCTCCCAGCCAGGCCATAGCAAGGCTGATGCTCATGCCCTGCTGAGAGTCCACGCCGAAGGCTCCCACATCTGCGCTGGAGCACAAGGGCGAGTAGGGTGGGGACCAGAGCAGGGACTGGGACAGGTACTGCCGAGCGCTGGTGCCTGCAGCTGCTGCATCAGGTGCTGTGAGGTGGGTGCCCTTGGCAGCTTCGAATGGTCCTTGACGTAGCCAGCAGCTTGGAACAGCACAGTCCTTCCCCAGCCGCCCACAGTGCCTGGGTGTGTAAGTGTGCACAGTGCTCGCACACGGGGGCAGGCAGCAGGACATACCGCACATCTCTGGGACGGAGATTCCCGTGCCAAGGGGGGACCCGCTCCAGATCCCAGTCTGAGGAATACTGCCGATGCCCCCCGGGTCTGTCACTGCTGCTGCCAGGGTCAGGCATCAGGATGTACAAGGGCTCCTTGTATTGAGGTGCAGCATTTAGGTGGGGCCCAGGGGCCCAGACACTCAGCGGTCCCTCCTGCCAGCCCTGCCCCTGCTAGCTGCTCCCCCGACTGTGGCCATCCCTGCGGCAGAGACTTGTCTCCATGGTCCACACTGCACGTGTCCCATGGCTGGAGCATGTCCCGAGGTCCCTTCAGCCCTGGTTGGTGCACGGTGGGTGCAGACTGCAGAACGGGAGAGAGGAGGGGGCCTGTTTTGCACCTCAAAGGCTTGACCCAGCATGCTCCCTCCCCTTGGAAGAGGGAATTAACTTAATTAACGAGTCCTTTCACACTTCGTGGGGCACATTACTACCCCACCCCCCCACCCTAGACCCCAGAGTCGGGGGAGAGGCCTCCCTGATGCATTAGCACCCGGCTGCCAGGTCCTGCCATCCTCCTGCTAATGGGGACCCCAGACCACAGGGAGCCATCAAGGAGATGGGGGCAGAGGGGTCCTGTTGCAGCTCCCCCATTCCCCTCCCAGTGGGGTCTCCAGCCCATGGGCTCAGCCTCAACCCCACTCCAAGCTGGACACCACTCTGGGAGGCTCCCACGGGCCCAGAACTGCCAGATGGGAAGGCTGGATCAGAAGGGTGTTGGGGACTTTCGGTCCTCCTTGGCCAGAGGTCAGACCCCGGGCCAAGAGGGGATGTCTCTTGATACCCCCTCCAATTGCTCTCCCAGATGGTGCCTGGCTGCTCCAGAGCCGCCAGCTCTGCAGCCCAGCAAGGGCACCCTGAGCACACAGGACCCCTAGGCACATCCCATGCCCAGCTCCAGGGCACATCCACACAGACACATGGGTAGAGTACAAAGGTTTATTCCTGTCCAACTGCAGCTGACCGGTGCTCCAAGCATGGCTCTGGGCTCCAGCATGGACAGCTCGTCCCCACAGCTGTCTAAGGGGTCACATGTGTCCACCGAGCTGCGGGTGTCCGGATGGGTGTTGTGGGGCTGCGGGTGCTCCATCCCAGGGGCTTGTCCAGGTCAGTGTCGGTGCTGTGGTGGGAGCAGAGCCTCCAGCAGCGAGAGCAGGTCTGCGGAGAGGTCCTGGGAAGTAGATAGGGAGAGGGTGAACGGCCGGACAGTGGTTCAGACAGGGCTAGGGGTGCAGGAGTGACAGCCTACTCTCTGGAAGGGCTTCAGGACAGAGACAAGCAAGACCACTGACCCGACCAATGGGACCCCCACAACGTGAAAGAGGGAGGCACCAGGAAGGGTAGGGCAGACTGGGGAAGCTACCTCACCCTCCACAGGGAGAACAAGTCACCTCACTGTTCCCTACCCCAGACAATGCTGTTGTTACCCCAGAACCAGTTTCTGCAATGCCTCACACTAAATGGAATCTGAGACCACACCAAGGGGTGTCCACCTCTGCCTCGTGCCAGCCCCATGCCCAGGGTCAGCCCAATCCCCGCCAGCACATACCTGGGTGACTGTCCCTGAGCCAATGAACTCCGGCAGCACCAGCCCCGTGTCCGGGAGGGGGTCACCAGGGAGATCCGGGAGGGGCTCAGCCCCTGCGCTGTGCGGAGGCGTCAGCCAGGGGGACGCGGCGGAGGCAACAGCCCCGTGCAACTCCGGGTGAGTCGCCACTGCAGGGATGTACGGGGGCGACCCCCAGGTCTCCATCTCGATGTAAGAGACCCCGAGCACCTCTGGGGGAGTCCCCGCCGCAGGGGTGTAGGGAGGTGACGCCCAGGTCTCCATCTCGATGTTGGGACGCCCAAATACCTCTGGGAGATTCCCCGTAACAGGGATATAGAGGGGTGACTCCCAGCTCTGTAACCCCCTGTCCGGACCCCCGAACACCTCTGGAGGAGTTCCCACAGCAGAGCCACACGACGGCGACCCCCAAGCCGCCGTCCCCATGCCGGGAGCCCCGTGCAGCTCTGGGGAGATCTCCGCCGTGGCAGGTGACCCCCAGCCCACAGTGCCGGGGGACCCAGCATCCCGGGCGCCCGTGTCCCGGCAGCATCCCAGGCCCCGAGGGCAGAGCGGGCAGTGTCGCGGGGCCGGCGAGGCCCGGTCGAGCCCTAGCAGTGCGGAGAGGTGCGCGATGTAGCGGGCGGCGAGGCGCAGGGTCTCGATCTTGGTGAGGCTCTGCCCGGCGGGCGCCAGGTAGCGCCGCATCCGCAGCTTCTCCTGCTCGCTGGCGCTCTGCCGCGGGACCCCCGGCTCCCCTCCGCCCCTCGACCCCTTCCTGCCCCGCGGGGGACACCGCGACGCGCACGGAGACTCTGCCGAAGATGCTGGGGACGCGGCATTGTATTTGGCCGTGCTTGGGGGCTGCTCTGCCAGCCGCGCCTAGGGTATCCCCGGCTTTATTTGCATCGGGCGATGCCTCTGCGTGCATATGGAGGTGCCGAACCCCCCCAACCCCCGCGCCGGGCGNGGGGGGCTGAGGGATGCGGCTGTGAACGGGGGTGAGGGGTGACGAATTTCACCCCAGAGGTGCGAGGCTGCTCGGTGCTGCCCACCCCCGGCACCCCGCACCCACGGAGTTCGGCTGGGGATGGGGCTGGGACCCACGTGCGGTCCTGCACGGGGGCTGCAGTGGATCTGCAATGGGGGTATAGTGGGGTGTTCTGGGGTTCTACTGTTGGGCTCTGATGAAGCTGCAGTGGGGTTTGCAGTGGGATGTCCCCGTGTTCCCCCACCAGCGTGACCCCAGCCGGGCATCCCCGCTATCCCTGTGCCTTTGTGGGACTTCCCTACACCTGGTTTGTGCGCCCTGGTCCCCCACCACCCCTATGAGCCAGAACCCCGAGGGGCTGCCCGGTGCTGGCAGTGGCAGGGGAACCCCTACGGGCGGGGAGTGCCGAGGGCCGGGGTCGGGGCTGGGAGGTGCCCACCCGCCGCGTTCCCAGGCCCCACAGGTGTCGCGGCCGGCGGGTGCGAAGGTTTCCCGGGAAACGGCTCCGCCGAGGGACGGAAAATCCATCAGGGGGCAAGGGAACACCGGCACGGCACGGGCCCACTAGACCGGGTGTGCACAGCCTGAGGGTACAGCTGGGGGCGCAGGACCCCCACACCCGGTGTGCTCAGCCCGGCGGGGGCACGGGATACCCACCCCCAAACCGGGGTGATACAGCAGAGGAGTGCCCTGGGCTGTCCCAACACGATCTGAGACAGATCGTGCCGACCCCGTTCCAACTCCCGTCCCGGGACTGGGAGCGCAGGGTGGGTCCAGAGCAGCCTGACCCTGGAGCGTGGAAGGGACTCTGGAGGAGCTCTGCACCCCACAGCCCCTTCCCGCCGCCTGGCTTCGCCTTCCCCCGCTCCCCCCCGACCCCCCCCCGGGTCTCCTTAGCTGATGAGGCCCCAGATAA
>VXAU01005776.1:61748-75394 GCA_013399695.1 Formicarius rufipectus | reverse complement strand
CTTCCCAGCGCCGGCAGCGCCAATTAAGGACCAAAGGAGTCAGACCTGACACTTCTGCAAATGGGCCTGGCATTCCCAGGCTCCCACTGCAGCCCGCCCGGCGCGGGGGTTGGGGGGGTTCGGCACCTCCATATGCACGCAGAGGCATCGCCCGATGCAAATAAAGCCGGGGATACCCTAGGCGCGGCTGGCAGAGCAGCCCCCAAGCACGGCCAAATACAATGCCGCGTCCCCAGCATCTTCGGCAGAGTCTCCGTGCGCGTCGCGGTGTCCCCCGCGGGGCAGGAAGGGGTCGAGGGGCGGAGGGGAGCCGGGGGTCCCGCGGCAGAGCGCCAGCGAGCAGGAGAAGCTGCGGATGCGGCGCTACCTGGCGCCCGCCGGGCAGAGCCTCACCAAGATCGAGACCCTGCGCCTCGCCGCCCGCTACATCGCGCACCTCTCCGCCCTGCTGGGGCTCGACCGGGCCTCGCCGGCCCCTCGACACTGCCCGCTCTGCCCTCGGGGCCTGGGATGCTGCCGGGACACGGGCGCCTGGGATGCTTCGTCCCCCGGCACTGTGGGCTGGGGGTCACCTGCCACGGCGGAGATCTCCCCGGAGCTGCACGGGGCTCCCGGCATGGGGGTCGCCGTCGTGTGGCTCTGCTGCGGGGACTCCTCCAGAGGTGTTCGGGGGTCCGGACAGGGGGTTAGAGACCTGGGCATCGTCACCCTACACCTCTGCTGTAGGGATCCCCCTAGAGTTGCAAACTACACCGCAGGGTCCTGGTCTTCACTGTTGTGCAAGCCTCGGAGCAGTGCCCCGCTGGAGTCACTCCAGAGACGTGCCACAGCCACGGGTACCAGGATGGCTTCCTCCTGCTGCTTGGACCCTCCCAGGGCACGACTGACGGGGGCAAGGGGGTGTCCCACAGCCACTCACTTCACATAGCTCTTCCCACACAGCTCAGCAGCCCCTCAGCCCTGGACGGGGTCGTTTGCCCAGCCCCGCCCACGGCACTTCTCCTGCACAACTGCATCCCAGAACAGCACTGGGAAGGCTGGAGCTGCTCCTGTACCCCGGGACATAGACCATGTGGGGAAGGTAGCGTGGAAGTGGGACAGTGACTTCGCCACAGGTTTCTGGCATGGCCGTGCCACAGAGCCACGCGGGACAGGACAGACACCGGGATCCCTATTAAAGCCGCGGTGCACCACTGCACCCTAACTCGTTACTGAGGGACCCACTGGCTGCACCCCAGCACGGGCAGGGTTGGGGGTCCCCCTCAGCTCAGCACCCCCCACACACAGCCAGGTGTTACCCTGGCATAGGAGTTCAGTGGCCCCTCCCAGCCCACGCCCCACCCCGGATGTGTCCTGGGGCTGGAGTGGCAGAGGGACCCACAGGTGTCCTCAGCTCCCCCAAGCCCCAGCTCCCACCCACCCAGTGGTCCCATCCCTTCACTGTGCCCAAAGACAGCTCCATCCCTTTAGGATCCAGGGTAGCCCATGGGGGATAGTCCCTCCTGACAATCATAGCTACCCCAGTGTCCCCTGCCCGGACCCCACAGCACCCACCCAGCGTGCGGGGCAAGCAGAGGGGTCCCAGCACAAGCCCGGGGGGAGTGGGCAGGCAGTCCCCCAAGCAGGGCCCAGCAGCAGAGCTCACACGCAGCTGTCAGACAGGGTGCCCAGGGGCTGGCGTCGGTGAAGCCTCCAGAGCCACTTAGCACCAGGCTCCTAATGGCCCAGGGGGCTTACAGCCTCAGCCCCTGTACTGTGACTGCCGCAGGGTCCCTGGCACTTCCTACCCAGCCCCTCACAGTCCCTGCAGCACAGCCCTCCAGCATGCAGGGTGCCCCAGGAAAACAGACAAGTCTTTATTTAAATAGCTCCAGGGCTGCACCAGCAAGACATCCCTCCCTGCCAAGTCCCCCATTACCCTACTGCCCATTAGCCAGGCATCAGGCCCCTCACTGGCAGTGGGGACTGGGGGGCACAGGGGCCTCGAGGTCATGGGGATGGAGTGAGCAGAGGTGGGAGTGAGCGACGGTCCGTCCTGGTGGCCGGGGAAAGGCAAGCACCATTATCAGCCCTCACGCTCGAACCAGTCCAGCACTGTTGCCCTGTTCTCCTTCACCCAGTTGATGTTGGCACGGGTCCGCTCCAGTGCCTGCTCCAGTGCCCGTGTTCCCGACCCGAACCCGATGTCCTGGTTGTCTTCCTTGAACTGCTCCAGCTGCCGGGCAGAGATGGGGCTGGAGCGGGATGGGGGCAGGCCTGGCAGCCCCTGGCAGCCCCCAGCACTACCCCAACCCCACCCAGGAGCACCCCAATAGCCCCTGACAACGCCTTTGAGCACCCCAGCACCACCCCTGCAGCTCTCAGCAGCTCCCTGGCAGAACCCCAACAGCCCCAAGAGCACCCCAGTAGCCCCTGGGAGCCCCCAGCACCACCCCAGCAGCCCCCAACACCACCCAACATCATCTTGACAGTCCCAGTAGCACCCTGACGGTCCTTGGGAAGCCCCCAGCACTACTACAACAGCCTCTAGCATTTCATGGCAGCAACCAAAAGCCTCTGGGAGCACCTCAACAGCCCTTGGGAGCCCCAGCACCACCCAACAAGCTGCCCATTAGAGGCTGCCCAGCAGAAGCTGTCCAGAGCCCTGGGAACCCAAGAGGCAGTAATTCCCCTCTCAAGGGCTGCTGGCAAAGGGCAGCCCTGCTGGGGCTGGGGTCCCTATCCCTGGAGTCCCCCCTGTCAGGGTCCAGCCTAACCTGCTGTAGCTCAAACTCGGAGTTAAAACGCTGAGTCACAGATAAAATCAGGCGGGAGAAGGAGAAGGAGCCGCCTCCGTACCTGGGAGAGCAGAGGGGCACTGAGTGAGGGGTCCTGCAGAGCTGCAGTGGAGGGGACAAGGGAAGGGACAGTACCACCCCCGAAGGATGTGGGCAGAGAGGGATGCCCTCAGCCCCCTGCGGTTCTCACTGGCTGAAGAGTGTCCTCCAGTTGGCACGGATGAAGTCCCAGGCCAGGGGCTGCCCGACCACATTGCTGGCAATGCTGTTGATGGTGGAGGTGGCATCCTGCTTCCTGATCTTTGTGGGGTCAAGAGTGTACTCTAGGTACCTGGGGGGACACAGTACGAGGTGAGGGGCTGGCACAGGCAGCAGACATGATGTGGGGTGAGGGGCTGGTGGTGGCACCACCATGAAGTCTGCTGGATCCCACACCCACCGGCTAAGGATCCAGGAGTGGGGACTGCAGGCGAGGGCTGTGCGGAGCTTGTCAGCCTCAGACACCACGACAGCCTCCTGGAACCTGTCCCAGAGGAAATTCCATGCCTCCTCCCCGCCCGTGGCCACCATGCTGCAGTAGATGGCCGAGCGCAGGTTCACAGGAACCCTGTTGGAGCAAGAGCCGTCAGTGCTGGGAGCCCCTCGCCATGCTCAGCCCAACCACACACACAGCACTGGGGCTCCCTCAGGACTCACGGGTTGTCACTGATACTTTGATTCCACAGTTCGAAGTAGCTGGTGGCCAATTCCTGGCACGTGCTGATGCCATAGGAGCAGGCGGTGCTGATGGCATTGACCTCATTGTACCTGGGGGAGAGAGGCCATGAGGGCGGGAGTACAACGTGGGGCACCCAGCGGCCGACACCAGCTGCAGGTGGGCCTGTGCCCTCACCCCAGCGTAGTAAGGGAGACCCCGGGGGTCCAGCCCAGCCCTGGGGCTGTAGCACTCACTGGTCCATCAGGTCAGTGAGGGGTTTAGTGAAGTTGTCGGTGACACTCTTGTAGTGGTTGAAGAGAGGAGTCACCTGCTTCTGCATGTATTTCTGGGGGGCAAGAGGAGGTCAGCACCCGGTGGCACTGGCAGGAGCCCCCACTCTGATGCAGGGGCAGCCCCAGCCCCTGACCCCCAGCATACAGAGCGGCACTGCTCACCGTCATGGGCCCAAAGACCTCACTGCGGTCAAACATCAGCTGGAAGTAGTGGAGGTTGTTGAGTGCTGCCTTCCAGGGGATGTATGCTGTCTCCTGGCTCAGGAACCGGGTTGTGCTCAGGGCCAAGGTCACGTTGACATACTTGGCCCTGTCAGGGGAGAGAGCAGCATCAGCTTTCCAGCCCCACCACCACTGCCCCCTCAGGGCACCCACCCCAGCCAGCCCCTGACCCTTGCGGCACCCAGAGCAGCCAGCACAGCTCACCTGGCCAGGTTAAAGGCGTCATCGATGATCTGGGCACGGTTGATTACAGGGATGACCTGGGAAATGACAAAGTTGGCATCTCAGGGCAGGCCTGAACAGGGTGAGGGGTCCATGGGGGCATGGGGTAGGGTCCCACACCACAGCTCCAGCTGCCCTGCATACACTGTGGTTGGTACTGAGCTGGTTGAGGAGCTGGTTCCAGTTTTCCTGGTTGTAGTTGACACGGAAGTACCCGCTGACATTGAGGTTCAACAGGAGCCAGTCGGGACTCTCAAGCTTGAAGAGAATCTTGGTGTCTGGAAGGGGACAGGAGGCTCTGCCGGAGCTGACCCCCATGTGCCAGGGGGGCAAGCTCACGTTCTACCACCCAGGTGGTTGGGGTCCTCCCCCAGAGACCCCAACCTGTGCCAGAGCAGGGAGGTGGCAGCAAAACTGCCAGGACATACCATACCTGAGGCTTTGGTCAGCCATTGCCTGCCATTCAAAATGCCATCACTAAACATCACGGTGATGGGGACAATCCAGATGTAGCTGTGCCAGGGAGAGACAGGTGATGGGACTGGCCCTCACTCCCTGACCCCCCAGTCCCCTGCCAGTGGCCCCTGCTCCACTCACTTGAACTCAGAGGGTCTGTCCACGTGGGAGTTGGGGTCCAGCAGGAAGTGGGTCTGGTTGATGGTGCCGGTGTTGGTGTCAACAGTCACCACAGGGAAGCCCATCTGCAGTATCCAGCGGTCCATGATGTTGCTGACGTTGTCAGGCAGCCGGAGACTGTGCTTATCCACCGCCTGAGGGGACAGCAACACTGCTGGTCACAGGGGCCAAGGGCACAGAGCCACAGGGCTCAGCCAGTGCTGTACCCCTCACCCAGCACGTGGGACACTGTCCCACCAGGCAGACCCCTCAGAGCTGGGGCTGGGGGGGTGGCTCAAAAACCAGCATCCTCCTACCTGTTGCAGATGGACCCAAAGGTCTTTGTAGACAGTGTTGCTGTACGCGAAGCTGTGAAGGTAGGACTGTGGGAGAGCACCAGGAGAGATGAGTGGGCAGGGGTAGGTTCAGGGTGTGGGACACTCTCAGAGTACCCAGGGAGGTCCCTACCATCGGATGCCCACCCTGTACTGGGTTTGCTGCACACTGGCACCAGCAGTGTCTCACCTGCAGCCCCTCCTTAAAGATGTCCTCGCTGAGGAAGTCCGAGAGCATCCGTAGCACTGACGCTCCCTGCGGGGACAACAAGTCAGAAACCCCAGGGACACCCCACAGCCCAGTCCCCCTCCCACGGCCCCATGTGCCCACCTTGCTGTAGGCAATGCTGTCAAAGACTTCGCTGATCTGGGCTGGGGTGTTGATCTCATCCTCGCGGAAGGACAGCGGGTGGGAGGTGGCCAGGGCGTCCGTCGCCATCACTGTATGCACCTCATTCAGCACCATCAAGTCTTTCTGCAGGAGAAGTAACAGCACCCGCCTCAGCCCTGCAGGCACCCCTCTGACACCAGGGCAGCCTCTGGGGTGCCTGCTCCCCCTGCCTGTGCCCCTGCCCACCTTCCCCAGCACTCACAATGTTCCAGGTGGGTTCGGCCGAGTCAGCACCCAGGTACTCCACGTATGAGGCAAAGCCCTCGTTCAGCCACAAGTCATTCCACCACCGTAGTGTCACCAGGTTCCCAAACCACTGTGGGAGGCACAGCACCCCATCAGCCACCAGCCATCAGCCCTGAGGGTGGGCAGAGGGCGCGGTGGGTACCTGGTGTGCCAGCTCATGACCGATAACAGTCACCACCCGCTCCTTGTTGCTGATGGAGGAGTACTTCTCATCAAAGAGCAGCGAGTTCTCCCGGTAGGTCACCAGCCCCCAGTTCTCCATTGCACCTGCATTGAAGTCGGGGAGGCCGACCTGGTCTGGGGACAGAGGGGTCCTGTCACTGCCCTGCTGATGGGGTGCCAGACTGCCTGGCCCCCTGCCATGGCAGGCACCTCAACCCAGACCGCAGGTGCCCTGCAGCACCCACCAGACTTTGGGAGCGGATACGATGTGTTGTAATGTTCCTCAAAGAATTTGAGGATGGGGCCGGTGACGTTGAGTGCATAATCGCCCTGGCCCTCGGCAATGGCTTTGGGGCGGCCCCAGATGCGAATCTGGAGAAGAGAGATGCAGGGCTCAGCAGCAGCGTGGGCTCACCCCCCCAGGGAGGAAGGGGGTGCCCCCCACCCCAGCCTACCTGTACATTGTCCGACATGTTCTCCACTTTCTCAAACTGGCTGACAATGAAGGCCAGCAGGTACGTGGACATCCTGGGGGTGGTGTCAAACTCTGTGACAGTCCAGTTCTGATTGTCAATAATTTGCTGCTGGTTGCCTGCAGGGAGCAGAGGGTCACCCCACAGTCCTGCCGGGCCTCTAGCCCCCCACCAGGGTCCCACCACCCCACTCACTCTTGGCAGGCATGTTGGAAATGGCCTTGTAATTGGAGGGGTAGATCAGTGTCACTGTGAAGTTGGCTTTCATGGCTGGCTCATCGAAGCAGGGGAAGGCTTTGCGTGCGTCGGCCGCCTGCATCTGTGTGGTGGCCACCACCTGCCTGTGAGCCAACCCTGTCAGTCCCGGGGTCCCTGCAGGAGCTGCACTTCCCCGTTCCCCTGCTCCCATCCCTGCTGGGGCGGCATGGGCATGCAGGAGGACACAGAGGCTTCACACACCCATCCTGCTGTCCCAGTGGGAGCAGAGCCCCAAAGCCAGCCCTGTGCCCATCAGTCCCCTTCCCACTGCCACCCCAGGCCAGCCCGGTGCCCTTCACCCTGTCCCCTGCCATTCACCTACTTGACGCCTGACTCATCAGTGTACTCGCTGCGGTAGAAGCCAGCCAGGTCGTCAGCCAGCTCCCCAGTGAAGCTGCTGGACAGCCGGTACTTCTGGCCTGGCTGCAGAGGAGAGGCTAGTTGTACCACCAGGTACTGGGTGGGCGTCTCCAACCAGGTCTGGGTGATGGCGGGGGCGCTGCCACCGCCCTCTGCCTGCAGAGTGGCGTGGAAGGAGCCCTGCATGGTGTAGTTCAGTTTGTTGCTGTGGATGAGGATGAGGTCGGTGGCTTCCACACAGACGAAGACCACACTGCTGTTGCCCTTGAAGATGTACATGTTGTTGGCATCGGGCGTCAGGAAGGGCTGCAGGGACACCTCATAGATCTCTGGCTTCAGGGTGGCCGGCAGCCTCCAGCGGTTCCAGGGGTTGTTGGGGGCGGCAGTGGTGGTGCCAGGGCTGGCCGTGCTGTTGGTGTCTGGATGCGACGTCCCCTTGTTCTTCTCCTGGGCGTACACCACGGAGAGCGCGATGATGGTGGCCACGGCCCCCAGGCCCAGCACAATGGCTATGATGCCCACAGGCTTGCTGATGAAGAAGCCGGCTGCCATGGCAGGCAGTGGGAGCAGAGCTGGTGGAGGCAACACTGGCACAGGTGCGGCTTTTAGCCTCTCACTTCTTCGAGGTTTATTAGTCCAAGTTAATGGGTGAAGGATTAAATGATCATGGGGCTCAGGGCGGTGGCAGCCCCTGGGATGATCTTTCCACCCCTAGCCAGGCACAAGCACCAACACCCAGCACTGCTGCAAGCAGGGGCAGAGTTGGTGGCAGGGGATCATACCACTGGGGATCGGGTGTGGACTGTGGGCCAGGACCCCTGGGGTCCCCTCCCAAGCACTGGGCTGGCCCTGCAAAAGGAGGACAGAGCGGGTGGTCATAGCCCATGGCCATGCCCCACCATGATGCAGGGCACAGTGGGTGTCACAATCAGTCAAGCCCAGATGTGGGCTCAGTGTCACCCCACTTGCCCTTGAATTACACGGTTTGAGATGCTCTTGGGGGTCCCAGCCAACCCCCTGTCTGCAAGGGGCACAGCTCACAGGTTGCCCCTCCATCAAGGAAAGTGGAGGGCATGAGGGTCAGTGCACAGCTCTGGCAGCACACGGGCGCCTCAGAGGAAGGAGCCCACCCTGCCTGCAGCTCTCTCAAAGTCCAGGGTCATGAACCTGGCAGCATTCGGGTCAAACTCCATCCTGGTGAGCCCAGCCCCAGTGGGCATGTGCAAGGTCCCTACTCAGGGCAGGGTGGGGAGGTGACGCATCCTGTCATACAATGGGAATAGAAGATCCTGTTCCCAAGATCCAATAGATCTCTCTTCATAGGCAGACATGGGTGTGTGCTGCCAGGAGTCACAGCTGAGGCAAAGGGCAAATCAGGACTAGGCAAGGGGTGCCCTCAGGGAGCCCTGCCCTGTCGCTGACAGCACCCAGCTGCACCCACAGGGATTACCAGGCCTGGCACAAATCACTCTGGATGCTGCAGCTTCCCTGGCAACGTGTCCAACATCCCACATGAGACACAGAAGTTTGATATCACCCATGTGGGCATGTGGCTCTCTTGAGGCTCTGGCATCACACACCCCAGAGTCTCACAGGCCCCAGAGCCTCCCACACCCTCATGCACCCCCACAGACTCCCCAGACCTCCCCACTGAATACAGGCTCCATAACCTCCATGTATGTGAATCCTACTGGGTCACCCCACAGCCCCTGCTGGCCCCCATGCAGCCCCAGAGCCCCTTCTCTTGCTCAGCCCACTCTATTACATCTCTCGGACCCCCAGCTCAGGGTCTGCCCCCACTCCCAGGGTCTGCACAGTAACAGAAACCCCTCTCATCTTCCTTCATTCAGCCATGGGCCGTGAGGAGCAGTGGGGTCCTGCCCACCCTGCCCCCTGCCTCTCCCCCTGTGTACACCTTGCCTGTACCCACCTCTGTCTGTCTCAGCTCCACACTCTCAGCTCCAGCAGGAGGAAAGTTTACTCCAGAACTGGAGCACCAAGCTCTAGCCCCCTTAACCCCATGGCTGCTGGCCAGTGGGGCAGGGTCACAGCCCTAGGCAGCGGGGGCAGCAGAGCAGGGGGCAGACATGGATGTGGGCACCCACACACTGAGACAGGGTGAGGAGGCAGCTCTGAGTGCGGAGAAGGTACCTCCGTCCCCAAGCAGACAACGACCCCCGGGGCTGAGGGACCCCTGGGGCCATCCCCACCACTCCAGCCCGGAGGCGGCAGCCGGGGGTGCACGTCCCGTGCCCCTGCTGAGTTGAACCACCCCCAGTTCAATTCAGTCTCTATAGCCCGAAGCTCCGCGGGGTCCTGCCGGCTCGCTCACACCAGCTCCGGCCAGGAGGCTCATCACGGAGGTGGCAAGGAGACAAACCATCACCCGGCAATCACCGAGCCGCGATGTGCCCTCTCCACAGCCCCTGCAGCACAGCGGCACAGGTGCCCCTGCTCGGGGGTGCCCCCCAGCCCTCTGTACTCCAGCCACTCCTGGCACGCCCTGCCTTGGCAGCATTCAGCATGGTCCTGCTCCCCGTGGACAGTCATTCCTGGTGCTGGGGAGGAGGCCTAGGTTTCGCAACACGCTCTGGAAGGCAAACCCCAGGTGAGCCCAGCAAAACCCGGCACCTCTGAATGCCACAGCACAGCCCGGCTGGACTCGCGTCCCCAGGATCCAGCACCCCTTCCCACCTCCGGAGCACGCAGGCAGCTCGGAGCGGGAGCGATGAGACTCCGGCAGCCCCTGCCCTTCGCAGCCCTGCACAGGTTGTGGCCCTTCCCCACTCGCCCTGGGGTGCGGGAGGGGTCCGGTGACCCCCGGCAGCCCCGAGGGGCTCGACGCCGAGTCCCTGCCGGCGCCGGGCTCTCACAGGTCCCTCACGACCCACCGCCACCGAGGTCGGGGTTTGCAGCCCCTCGGGCGGGGAAATAAGGGGCCAAAGGGTCGGCCCGGCTCATCCTTGGTAAACCACCCCATCGCAGGCTCGAGGAGCAGCCGGGCGCGGCAGAGCGGCTCCCCCGGCCCCAGCACGGTGCCCCGACCCCAGCACAGTCCCCCGACTCCAGCCTTCAGGGCTGAGGAGCCGGCCAGGCACGGGACAGGGCACGGGACAGGGCACGGGACAGGGCACGGAGCCCCTACCGGAGCCGCTACCGGAGCCGCAGAGGAAGCACGTGTGTCCGGACACATCCCGCACCGGCAGCGGGGTGGGGTGGCACGGGAGCAGACACCGACAGGGTCCGCGGCAGCCGAACCCCGGCCTGGCACAGAGCAGGACAGCGGCACCTCACCACGGGGCACACCAGAGCGTTCCCCTCCAGCCATTCCAGCGCTTCCAGACCCCGAGTCCCAGCCCCAGGACGTGGCCCAGGCACCGCTCACCTGCACCCTTTGCGGCCTGTCCTGGCAGGAGCAGAAGGTGGGCCACCGAGAGGGAGCAAGTTGCCAGGCTCCTTGACCTCCAGGAGCACGGGCGTGGTCAGTGGCCAGCTGGGGAGGGGTTAAACCGCAGGGAGGGGAAAGGACAGGAAAATTCCTTCCAGGCAGAGTCACAGTTAGCCTGCCAGGGGAAGTGGAGGCAGAGCCCGGAGCACAGCTGGGGAGCAGAGGAAGAGCGCTTGGCCAGCCCCGGGGCTGGTGGTGGAGCCAGGGGCGTGGGGCACACGGCTGGGGGAGCCTGGAGGTCACTGTGACCCCCCAGGACCAGCGGCGATCCCCCCTGGCCTCAGGGGATCTCAGTCCCACAGCCCCCACACACCCACCAAGCCATCAGGGCTCACATTTGCCCTACCCAGATGTTCTGCAGCAGGGAGAGGGCAGGAATACTGGCAGGGGTAACATGCCACCAAAGGCCCAAAGCCAGGGACTCCGCTGTCACAGCCCAAGCTGGACCATCACACTCCCTCCACCTGTTCCAGAAGCAGAGCGCAGCCAGGGACCCTGCTCTAAGCCCTCCACCCTCCCCCAGGACTTCCTGGGCCCTCTTTCCCACCTCCAGGGCCTCCACCAGCCAAGAGCCTTCTGGGGCTGCAGCCACCCCAGGAGAGCTGCGAAGAGCCCATCCTAGTGCTGCCCCCAGGGCCTGGCCAGCAGCATCCACAGCAGACACAGACACGGGTTCAAGGGCAATTTATTGGGACACAGGGATACACACAAGCAGCCCCAGCCTGATCCAACCCTGTGAGCTGCCACCTGCTGATCCCCCAGCTCACTCAGATCCCATCCCTCTCACTGCCATGTCCCCCACTCCAGCAGGTCCCCCCCGCACTGTCATCAGGGCTCACAGCAGCTCCCAGGAGTGACCCCCACCTGGCTGAGACCCATCCCAGTGAGCAGGACCAAGGCAGGGGATGCCCATGGCCAGGAGGACAGAGGAGACAACCTGCAGCTTGTGATGGAGCCATCACTTACAGGTGTGCCTTTACCCTTGGGATCCCAAGAATCCCGGGAGAAGCAGGAACCAACTCTTCCCCATGGTGAGGAGAGGCTGCAGGGAGGGAGGGGAAGGAAGGGCACCCTACTTGCTGAGGGACCAGAGAGCACAAGGTCCAGGGTGATGGACCTCCCATCCTGTTCTCTGAGCCCTACCACTGTTCCCTGCCCTTGGCCAGCCCAGGCACCCTGGCAGCACCACCCCCGGTGCCACACAGGCAGTGCCCCGAGAGGAGCCAGGACCTCAGCTCTGCTTGGCCCCCCGCCACAGGCCGCTCACATGAACTGCGACAGGTTGGGCACTTTGATGTTGATGTCCCCGATGTTGATGTTGCGGGGGATGTCTGGCAGGTTGATGTTCTTCACAGCCGACACAGCACGGGAAGGAGCAGCCGAGAGGCCTCCCTGGGGACGGAGAGACTGTGACCACTGGCCCCTGCCCCACAGCACCTCAGCAGCTGCATCTTCCCAGTGACAGAGTGAACAGGGCAATAAACCTTTTATTGCCTCAAGTCATTAACGCGATGGGAAGAGCCACTTCCATGCTCGGGCACCTCCCCATGCTCCTGAACAGCACCACTGGGCAGGGGTGTCCCCAACCCCACCTCGAGGGCTCAGGCAGGAGGAGACTGGGGCAGCCCAGATACCCTCCCACATGCCCACTCCAGACCTCACAGGCTGGCCCCCCTCGCAGCCTGGGGTCCATCAGCCCCACAGAGCAAAGCCACTCACCTCTGCCTTCTCCAGCTTGCCCTGGGCTTCCACCTGTGCCACAATCTCATTCATGTTGGTCTCCAGCACCATCCCACCGATCACCATCTCCTGCAGGATGTGGTGAACCTGATGCAGAGAGAGAAAGGGAAGGGAAGGAAGACTGAGAGCCCAGCCCTGGCCCAGCAGCAGCTGCAGCACTGGCTTGAAAGCATTTCAGGGGCCAGCATTTCCCCAGGGCACATAAATCCAACCCAGTCCCCTCCTCAGCTGCCCAGAGAATGAGAGTGTGGCCATGGTCCTTGGCATGGGGATCCCCACAGCCCTATTTACCACCTGTACCCTTGCTCTAGAAGGCACCCACTCCAGAGGCCACAGCAAACAGTGCTCCATGGACCACCAGGCACAGGGCAACCCTCGGAGAGGCCAGATTCAATCCATCCTGCTGGCACAGCCTGCCTGCACCACTTCCAACATATCCAGTGAAGTTTGATCCCTTCCTGGGCCAGGAGTTAGGTCACAGCAGGAATTTGTCCTAGAGAGGACCCCAGTGGGCAGCAGGGACTCCAGAGGGCAAGACACTTCTCCCCAGGAGCAGCTCCTTCTCCCGAGAAAGTCATGCCAGAGCCTGGCTTCTCCACTGTCTCTTAGGAAAGTCAGCATTGTGACACAAGCACAGAAAAAACCCACAAAACTGCCAAGGGAGTCTGCTCCTTCCCTGGGGTTCCCTGGGTCCAAGGATGAGCAGCTAACGGGAGCCAGTGGACCCCCACAGCAGGGAAAGGGCCACTCATGGTTTGCAATCCCAGAAATGCCAACCAGCCCCAGGGTGGCAGCCAGGCTCTGCTGGTGACTGCAGCTACCCTCCCTCCAGCATGCAGCTCAGCCAGGCATTCCCTGCACAGTCAGCAGATCCTCATGAGCTCCCAGCAAAGATAATGGATTTATGGGTCTGAATTGCTTCCATGAAAGAGGCTGTGCAGGAGCACGGTCAGGTTATGATTGTTTAACAGCTTCACAGGGACAGTCTGCACTTGTAAACACCACATGGCAAACACTGCCAGGGCAATACTGGGGAGCATAAAGACAAGGAGAGAACCTGCTCCAAGGAGGAATCCCCCGTCTGTGCCAACAGTGAGGTGATCCACCCCACGGGTCCCATCCTGCTCTGACAGTGCTCAGAGCAGCAAGGCGTGCAGACCAGCACAGCTGTCATGGGTTTCTATAGCTGAATTTTAGTAGAAAAGTAGAAGTACTTTAGTAGAAGCTGCTAGAAGTTTCTCCTGTCCTGTTCAGCTAATTAAAATTATAGTTACGCCTCTGCGATACATATGCAAGAACTGGAGTGTTTGTGCAGTTGAAAATTCCAGCTTTGAGATAACAATGCAGACAGACAGAGAGGGACCAAGGTCAGAAGAGCAGGGGGATGCGAAGGAAGAACCTTGCTGG